>JAMXDD010000013.1:0-566142 GCA_024733475.1 Syzygium grande
AAACATTAAACTACACATAAAAACATGAACAGTCAACATGCATTAATTCAGTAACCTAGTACTTGATCGGCAATCGACGTTAATAGTCTTCGCATCGATATCTTCAATTTGGTTCCATTGCAAATAGGATTTTGACAGGGAGGCCTGAAGAGAAGAGCAAAGAGACATATTGGGCCATGCGTGAGGAAATAAAGAGACGCTCGTTCATGTCTGAGCAAGTGTGCGGGCAGAAAAGAAAACAAAACAAAACGAGAAAAAAAAGAGGAGAAATGAAGAGAGCCAAGAGGCTGAATCTCATGTAGAACAGGGTCGGTCGCGTATCAATCTCATCCACGATCGGGTGAATCTAGAAAAATCCACGAGTTTCATTCCTTCCCTTGAGAAAGCATCGTCTGAAATATTAACCAACAGGTAAGGAAATAAACGCTTGCTTTTCATAAAATATTCTGTCTAGATCGTGCTTGTAATTACCATTAATTGTCACATATGCCCTTTATATGTAACCCTGCTTCGCAAGCGTTTCAGAGTTCTAGGGAAATCGTCACAATAACACAGCATGCGCCATTACCGGAGGCCCCAGAAAAGAAAAAACATCATGAGGAAGTCCGTGCTCCTTTCTGTGCTTGCACTTGTTCTTGTCTCGAATCTGGTTGATCTCTCAAGACGTAGATATGTCCTTGTCCTAATGTATCTTTCTTTCGTATTTTTTTCCTACGTTTTGACAAAAAAAAAAAAGATACACCCTCTTCGCCGCTGAGAGAGAGCTCGTTGTAAGCACACGGACGAAAAGAATAATTTTCTCGACACGTAGCGGCTCGGGACGGGGAATTCTCGTGTGATTGCAACAGAACCTCGTGGTTTGATTTTTTTTTTCTCTTTCCTCATTTGATTTTTCAGGAGATCTTGAGTTTTGCCGGAAAACAAGGACCTACAACGGCACGTGCGGAGATGACGGGAGCTATCAGTGCTTTCTCAAGTTCTTGAACAAATTCGGGGCCAGGGCGATGCCGCAGAAGTGCATATGTAGACCAGAGGGAACTGTTGAATAATTCAAATCGGCATTAGCATAAATATTACAAACAATTCAGAATCGTAAAGAAAACGAAATTGCAATAACAAAGTTGGAATCGATACAAATGAATACCGAGGCCTGTGTTCTACACAGTTTCCTTAAAATAGATTCGTTCCCTTCAGCACGCGTCCGAGGTTTCGTGAACGTCTGTCTCCCAGGATACAACGGTAGGCGACTAAGAAGTAATCAGAACTTCAGAGCCTCCGGCGAACTTGAACAAATTGCGGAAATGAACACTATCGAAAACAATGCAAAATGCAGAGAACGTTAAACAGAGGAAGAACGATTTCGATAAAAAAAAAATAGAACAGAAGGGAGACTGTTCGGGAATAATAACGGCCGATTAAATCTGCCGTTACAAAATCAATACGCGTCAAGAATAACGGCCGATTAAATCTGCCATTACAAAATCAATTCGCGTTTGGAATAACGGCCGATTAATTCTGCCGCTATAAAATTAACGTCGTAACAACACAATTTAACACACCATTAATCATATGTTACAAATCTATAACAGTTTGAGTTGAAAAAAAAAATTAAATCAGAAGACTAGCAAAATTGGGCTCGTTGCGAGGCCCACTTTTCGGTCCTGCAATCGTGTACACGGGACGTGCGCTAGCGCCTCCCTGCGCCTGCGCGCGAGGCATAGTATTTGTGCTATGATAGTTACCACTTCAAATAAGTATAATTGTATATAAAGCACTCTATAGCCTTCTTTCTTTTCCAATGTGGGACTAGTGCTTTTCACTTCCCACTTCCAACTCAAGGGTGTTCTTTGAGCATCAATTTCTCATTCATTCACCCATCAATTTATCCCATATTTCTAACAATCCCCCGCATGAATGAAAATTGTTTTAGTTTTGACTCTGTGATAATGTTCAACAATTAAAACCTGCATATGATAGGTAGGTGTTACCCTTTGAACCTTCCCTTATGAAGTATATTTACTTTACTAGTTGTCCAGTGGACATGATGTCCTTGAACTATTCAGCTTTCTTATGTAAATGAACCGTACACTTCACACAGGAATCATCTAAATGTTTGTTCAGTTCTCATAGTTATGTTCGTTTTGGCCATGAACATCAACCTGGTTATGCAAGAGTCTCTAAAGAATTAAGCCCTAAATAATTCTCCTTTGAAGCGGCCCCACTTCTCTCTCACATACGTGATTACTTAATTTTTGAGTAATTTGTTTACTCCACTTAAGAATCATTAAAGCAAAATTGCTATCCTTTCCTTTTACAATATCACTGATATTTTATATAGGAATGGTTTTAGGGATAACCCCCACAATGACATCACTAAGTTTGTATAATTAGGTTGTCCCTTTGAACCTAGATCTTGGGATCTCCAGTCAACTAGGTTGGGTTTCCTTTATACCAACTTATTCTTTCATGGGCTTTAGTCTCATTCCTCTTGTCGATTTCTCAACTAACTCTCTGTTTAACCCTTTGGTTAGCGGATCCGCAATATTATCCTTTGACTTTACGTAGTCAATAGATATAATTCCTGCTGAGAGTAGTTGTCTAATGGTATTATGTCTACGATGTATATGTCTAGACTTACCATTGTACATATTACTCTGTGCTCTTCCAATTGCAGATTGACTATCACAATGTATACTTATTGGTGACACGGTTTTTTACCATTTTGGAAGATCCTCTAAGAAATGGCGTAGCCATTCAGCCTCTTCACCACATTTATCTAAAGCTATAAATTCAGATTCCATTGTGGATTTGGCTATAATAATTTGTTTACAGGATTTCCAAGATACGGCTACTCCTGCTAGTGTGAATACATATCCACTAGTAGATTTTGAGTCTTTTATATCAGATATCCAGTTCGCATCACTATATCCTTCCGGAACAGCTGGGTATCTGGTATAATGCTGGTCATAATTCCGAGTATATCTTAAGTACCTAAATACTCTCACTATTGCTTTCCAATGGTCAGCACTCGGATTGCTCGTATATCTACTCAATTTACTAACCGTATAGGCAATGTCTGGTCTAGTACAACTCATTAAGTACATTAGACTTTCAACAACTCTAGAGTACTCTACTTGAGAAATACCCTCTCCTCTATTCTTTGACAGATGAAAACTATTGTCTAATGGTGTTCTAGCAATACTAGAATCACTCATGTTGAATTTTTCAAGAATCTTGTCCACATAGTGTGACTGGTTTAAAATACGACTTTCTGACGTTCTTGTGATTTTAATTCCTAAAATTATATCAATAGGTCCCATATCTTTAATGTCAAATCTTGAATTCAACATATACTTGGCAGATTTGATCATTTTATCATCACTACCAACAATTAGTATGTCATCTACGCAAAGACAGAAAATGACATAGCCATTTATTGTCTCTTTAATGTAGACATATTTATCGCATTCATTGATCTTAAAACGATTGGTAATCATTGCATTATCAAACTTTTCATGCCACTGCTTTGGTGCTTGTTTTAGGCCATACAATGACTTTACCAATTTACAGACTTTCCTTTCTTGTCCCGAAACTATAAAACCCTCAGGTTGATCCATGTAAATTTCTTCATCCAAATCACCATTTAGGAAAGCTGTTTTTACATCCATTTGATGTACTTCTAGATTTCGCAATGCTGCAATTGCAATTATCATTCTAATGGAAGTTATTCTCGTCACAGGAGAATAAGTATCAAAGTAATCTAAGCATTCTCGTTGTTTGTATCCTTTGATCACAAGTCTGGCTTTATACTTATCAATGGAGCCATCTGCTTTCATTTTCTTTTTAAAAATCCATTTGGACTTTAAAGGCTTACAACCAGGAGGAAGATTCACTAGCTCCCAAGTATGATTCTGAAAAATAGAATCAACTTCACTTTTTACTGCTTCTTTCCATAGAGGTCCCTCAGTAGAATTCATAACTTCTTCATAATTTAGTGGTTCATTTTCTAACAAATAAGTTAGAAAATCATTTCCAAAAGATTTTTCCACTCTTGCTCTTTTGCTACGTCTCGGTTCAAGTTCATGATCTAAATCATGAATTTCATGACTTTCTTCATTCATAATTTCATTCTTTCGTTTAGATGAACTTGATCCATCATTGGATTTATAAAGAAATACATTTTCAAAAAATGATGCATTCCTTGATTCCATGATTGTATTCTTGTGTATATCTGGAATTTTAGATTCATGTACAAGAAATCGATATGCATTACTGTTATGTGCATAGCCTATAAAGATACAATCAATTGTTTTGGGACCTATCTTTGTCTTCTTTGGTGTTGGAACTGCTACTTTTGCAAGATAACCCCACACTCGTAAATGTTTGTAGGATGGTCTCCTACCTTTCCATAACTCATAAGGGGTTTTGTCCTCTTTCTTTCGAGGTACCTTATTTAAAAGGTAGTTGCTTGACAAAATAGCTTCTCCCCACATATTTTGAGGCAAACCTGAATTTAGTAATATCGCGTTCATCATTTCTTTCAATGTGCGATTTTTACGTTCAGCAACACCATTTGATTGAGGAGAATAAAGGCGCATTACTTCATGTATAATTCCGTATTGTGCGTAAATTCACCAATTGGTACTTCATACTCGCCACCTCTATCACTTCTCAATCTTTTAATTTTCTTATTGAGTTGATTTTCAACCTCATGCTTATAGAGAACAAATTTCTCTAAGGCTTCATCTTTGCTTTTAAGCAAATACACATAGCAATATTTGGTGTTATCATCGATAAAAGTAATAAAATATTTATTACCACCTCTCGTTTGAATGAATTTCAAATCGCAGACATCACTATGAATTAATTCAAGGGGTTCGGTGTTTCTTTCAATTGTTTGAAATGATGATCTTGTTAATTTTGCATCAACACAAATTTCACATTTATGTTTTGAATCAATTTGGAATGAAGGTATATGTTCCAAGTTAATTAATCTACGCAATGTATCATAATTAACATGTCATAGTCTACCATGCCATAAATTGGAAGATTCAAGCAAATAAATAGAAGACTTATTATTTTTATTGATAATTGTCATCACATTGAGCATAAAAAGCCCATCAGTTACATATCCTTTCCCCACATACATTCCGGATTTAGACAAAATAACTTTATCTCGACTTAAACACCATACGAAATCCATGCTTGTTCAACGAGACCCGAAACCAGGTTCTTTCAAATTTCTGGTACATATAGGACATTGTTTAAAGTCAGCTCTTTTCTAGAGGTCATCTTCAGCAACACCTTCCCTTGGCCTTCGACAAAGAAGAGGCAGAGTTTCCCATAAAAACCTTTTCCCCATTAATCGGTTCAAGGTTTGTGAATAGGTCCTTGTTAAAGCATATGTGCCTAGTGGCACCAATGTCAATCCACCATTCCTTCGGATTGGACCCAACTAAGTTTACTTCAAATCACTGCAGAAAGGTTTATGTTTGACACGTCTTGGCGATGCCATTCACCATATTTGTCTCATAATTCTTCTTATTTGGAAGTCTGCAATCCACATATCTATGTCCCATCTTGTCACAGTTGAAGCATTTTCCTTGAAACTTGTTCTTGAAACTCCTCCTTTTGGTCCCAACTTTGGCTTGACAATCTTCTTGTTCTTGTGGCCTTGCCTAAGTTTCACAACATTTGCCTTAGTTGTAGTAGGATTGAACCCTTTGTATTCAAATCCTCTATTGTCTTCTTCGATTCAAGTCCGACAATTAGCTCCTCAAGGTTCATTTCCTTTCACTTGTGCTTGAGATAGTTCTTGAAATCCTTCCACCGAGGAGGTAGCTTTTCAATAATAGCAGCCACTTGGAAGGTTTCACTCAAGTTCATTCCTTCAGCTTGGATTTCATGCAAGATCACTTGAATTTCTTGCACTTGATTGATCACAGTCTTAAAATCCACAATTTTATAATCAAGGAATCGACCGACAACAAATTTTTTTGCTCCGGCATCCTCTGTTTTTTATATCCGGTCCAAGGCTTCCCATAACTCCTTTGCCGTTCTTTTTGCACAATAGACATTGTACAATGAGTCATGTAAACCATTCATGACATAGTTCCTACACAAGAAATCAGAGTGCTTCCAGTCTTCAACAACGTTGAAGGCTTGCTTATCCGTTTCTCCTTCGGATAATTTAGGAGCTTCCTCAGTCAAGAATCTCGCAAGATTCAGAGTCGTTAAATAAAATAGCATCTTTTGTTACCACCTTTTAAAGTTCAGTCCGTTGAACTTTTCAGGTTTTTCACCATGGTGGATAGAAACCGCAGGATGAATAGAGGATGAGCCAGGCAGTTGGACAGCCGTGGCATAGGCAGAGTTTTTGGTGATGTTGTCAGCAGTCATATCGACACCATCGTTTGGAGCAGCCACATCCACGACTTCTTTTCCAGTAGCCATTTGAATTCTTTAAAAACAACGGATCTTTTTTAAGATTGTTGAATAATTCAAATCGGTGTTAGCATAAATATTACAAATAATTCAGAATCGTAAAGAAAACGAAATTGCAATAACAAAGTTGGAATCGATACAAATGAATACCGAGACCTGTGTTCGACACGATTTCCTTAAAACAGATTCGTTCCCTTCAGCACGTGTCTGAGGTTTCGTGAACGTCTGTCTCCCAGGATACAACGATAGACGACTAAGAAGTAATTAGAACTTCAAAGCCTCCGGCGAGCTTGAACAAATTGCGGAAATGAACACTATTGAAAACAATGCAAAATGCAGAGAACGTTAAACAGAGGAAGAACGATTTCGATAAAAACAAAATAGAACAGAAGGGAGAGCTGTTCGGGAATAATAACGGCCGATTAAATCTGCCGTTACAAAATGAATACGCGTCAGGAATAACGGCCGATTAAATCTGCCGTTACAAAATCAATTCGCGTCTGGAATAACGGCCGATTAATTCTTTCGTTACAAAATTAACTCCGTAACAACACAATTTAATGCACCATTAATTATACGTTACAAATATGTAATAGTTTGAGTTGAAAAAAAAATTAAATCAGAAGGCTAGCAAAATTGGGCTCGTCGCGAGGCCCACTTTTCGATCCTGCAATCGTGTACACGGGACGTGCACTCTCGTCCCAAGTTTCAGCTCGTCGGGCGTCGGATTTGCACCCCCATACGCCTACACTCGAGGCATAGTATTTGTGCTATGATAGTTACCACTTTAAATGAGTGTAACTATATATAAAACACTCCATAGCCTTCTTTCTTTTTCAATGTGGGACTAGTGCTTTTCACTTCCCACTTCTAACTCAAGGGTGTTCTTTGAGCATCAATTTGTCATTCATTCACCCATCAATTTATCCCATATTTCCAATGTGGTTTGCCAGGATGACGTACCTGCCATGTCCAATGCTTAGTTTTCTTTTTTTCCAATGCTTAGTTGTCTATTGTCATTTATTTGTAGGAGCAAAGCTTGCACCAGCTTAATGAGATCGATCAATGCTAATAAGAGTTGAATTACTGTCGGGAACAAAGTTGGCAAGTCAAATTTTCTGTATTAGTTGGTAGATTGAAGATGTCGATATATAGGGTAAATAAAGATTGAAATATGGCAAGAAAATTCTTTTTTCACAAGATAAGAGAAGTTGGTGAATTAAAGAAAGGGAAAATGCCACCAAAAATCCTAAACTATGCCACTTGACATTTACCCTGAACTTTTTTTTGCAACACGAAAAACTTTAAACTATGTCACTTGTGATAAATTTACTTTAAACTTTTTTTATGACACAAAAAATCTCAAACTATGTCACTTGTGACACATTTACCCAACAATACTTTGACCATAGGCGTTTTAAGTCTTTCCTTTTTCTTTTTTTTCCTTTCTTCTCGTGAGAGAGCCGTGGCCCGATCTAGCCGGCAATGGGTTCAAGCGGCTCGCCCGGTCGGCAGGTCACCAGCGGATCAAAGCGACCCTCATCGACGTCGGGCGAAGGCTGCCCTCACCCGGATGCGGGTAGGGGCGACCCTCGTCCGATGCGGCGAAAGGGTAGCCCGCACCCTAAGCCGAAGTGAGGCAGCTACTTGGGCACAATCGAGGTCGCTCTCGCTTGGGCCCGGGCATGGGCGGAGCCCTTGCCTTGACGAGGTCGTCCTTGCGGATCCAGTGAGGCCCTCTCTCTTTTGGGCGGGGCTGCCCTCACTGGCTCCTGGCAGCGGACTACCTCGTCGAAGCTACCACCCCTCTATCAGAGAAGAAAGGAAAAAAGAAAGACGAAAAAGACGAAAATACCCATAGGTCAAAGTATTGTGGGTAAATGTGTCACAGGTGGCATAGTTTAGGGTTTTTCGTGTCATAAAAAAAGTTTAAGATAAATTTATCACAAGTAGCATAGTTTGGGATTTTTTGTATCACAAAAAAAAGTTCAGGGTAAATGTATCACAAGTGGCATAATTTGAGATTTTTTGTGGCATTTTCCCTTAAAGAAACAAGGTTACTTTCTCAAACAAGAGATATGGAAAACTAATTGTTTAACCTAACCGGAGAAAAGTTAGTAATCAATCTAATTGAAGATTGTAAACTTTATAGAAAAGTTTGTTATTCTAAAAAGTTGGTTAGTAACTAATCAGGATTAATACCACGAAAAATTTTAAACTGGTACTTAACTTCAAATTGGTACACTTGTGACAAATTTACCCTCCGTTAGTTTCGTTAAATTTTTTCGTCAAATTACTAAATTGGATGACATGTGTAAGTTGATGGGTATACCAGGTGTATCAGTTTATTATTTTTCGCAGTATTAATTCAATTTAACGAAAACTAACTAATGGCAAGTTTGTCACAAATATATCAGTTTATGGGTTTTTGTGTCAAAATAATAGTTGGAGGTATATCTGTCACATATGTTTTAGTTTGGGATTCTTTATTATCAAAAAATTAATTTGAGGTAAATTTGTCACAGGTATAGGTATAGCAGTTAGGATTTTTCATAGTATTAACCCCACTAACTTTTTGGAAATTCTAGGGAAAAATATAAGTGTAACTTGTAACTTAATTGAAGATAAGTTCGCAAATAGTTTATCAATCTAAGCCCTTGGTGAAAGGGCAAATAAAATTGGTCAAATATAAGAGAAGTTTTGTTCTTGTCATATAAGAGAATTTGATGATTAAAAAAATAAACATTGTTAACTAACTTAAATGTAAGATGATAAAAGGTAGTTGGTAACATAATTAGAGAAGAATTAATATTCACAATAATCCCCATATTGGTAATTTCTAAAATTTTTGGTAAATGTAAAATATAATTTAATAAGACAAATAAAAAAAACGATAAACGATCTCAAAATTTAGTAATTTAAGAACAAACGAAATAAACAATTGACTCAAATTAGAGTTGGTAATCAAGAACTAGTTAGTAATTTAACCAAGAAAGTTTTATAAGTCACTTGAAATAAATGTTGGCTATTCTATGTAATAGTTGGTAAATTTAGCATTGGTAAGAAAGGTCAAATAAAAGTTCGCAAAAAGATAAGAAGAGTTAATAACTTAGAAAAAACAAATAAATATCGATAACTTATCCATGCAAGAGTTGGTAATACAAAATTAGTCAGTATCCTAATCGAGAAAAAGTGGTAATCACTCTAATTAAGAATGACAGTTTCTAAAAAGAGTTGATAAATTAAAAGAGGCGATAAATAAGACAAATAAAAGTTGTTAACTAAATTGAAAGGTGATAGATTTAAAAGAAACCTAGTAAGCAATTCAAATGAGAGTTATTAGTTAGTAACCCAATGGGATAAAGCTGATATCATAAAAGTAAAGGCTGGTAAGTTCATGTAAGCGTTGATAAATTTATAAGTTAGTAAATGAAAACAAAAGTTGATACTAAAATAAATAAATAAAAATGTCGATAAGAAATTCAAATGATAACTGGTAACCAAGGTAATTTAATCGAAAAAGAAGGTTAGTAAGTCATTCAAATAAAGTTTAGTAATTTCGTATTAGAATTGGTGAATTTAAGGCTACAGTAAGAAAGGCAAAATAAAGTTGGTAAAAGATGAGAAGAGTTGATAATTGGCAAATTATTAGAAACCAAAGTTAGTAATTCCATTTAAAGTACTAGTAAATTACAACAAGTTTGGGGAAATCATCGTGGCTGGTAATTCTTTTTATGTAGCTTTTGACACTAATCAATCCTTTCAGAAATCTCCCAATACGGGTAAGAAAATCCAATGCAGCATAACAATAGAAACCTTCTCCTTGCCCCATATTGCTTTTCGGGATGCTTACAATATCTGTATAAATGCTTGGATTCGCCGCATATGATTATGCAATGCTTTGTCATGGTATCCATGTTAATCAAATAAAGCTAATGATGCTTTGGTACTTGATTACAAGCTTGAATTTAATAGAATTTGTCAACATCTTCATCCACGTCTTTGCATTTATGGAGAAGCATGAATTGATTGTCCTCTTGGTCTTCACTCTGATCTTAGTGACCTGAGAAATGAGACTACTTGAGGAACCCAAGGGTGATCAATTTCAGCAAATATATGAGCGACTTTGCCCCACTGGTCTTGCTAAACGGAGATATAACTGGCAGTTTACACTTAAAAAAGGTAGCATAGTGTTCCTCTTCCCTCAGCTTCAGCTCTTGCCTAGAGCCTCTTAGGTTTTAATACCTATCTGTTCTTGTTTCCTTTCGACAACAGGGAGGCTGGAGAACACCACATCCGGCGACCCACATCGCCAGTGGGAGAATTTGGTAACGAAGGTTTGGAAGAGCGAGTATGGCTTCTTCTACTTCAGCTTCTCTGAAGCTCAACAGCTACCTCTGTAGTTCATCAAGCCCCTGTTTTTCAATCTTGTCGCTTTTCTGGTCCGTGGTATTACGGAGAAATCCACCTCGTCTCACCACCTCAAGAATGCTCAATGTGTGCCTTCGATCAGATTGGATTTTTGGGTTATATTCGAATGTGTCAAAGGGACATCGGAGCCATCGATCTCCATTGATTCATCTCAAAGTGCCTATACTTTTGATGGGTTGATTATCAATATTTGTGGATTTAATCTGGTGCGTTCTTGGTTTAGTGATCAGGGATTAGTATTTGTTTGCATTGTGTATGTATTTTGTTTTGGTGTCATGTATCTCGAATTTCCTGGTAACTGGCCTCACTACGGTCCGATGTTCCTCATCAGCTCAGTTTATTTTGCTCACCTTGTCTAATGAAAACTTCTTAGGAACTATAGATGCAAAGCAGTGCAAGCTTCGTAGACTATTGGCGGGTTATATTGGCATTATCCATAGGAGGTAATGCCATTCCTCTATGTGATTGTCAGCTATTTACGTTGGAACTTAAGCTTATTATGAGAAATCCAATCCTGTTTGTCATACTAATCGTGGCTTTCTTTGGGTACTTATGTTACATTTCTAATTTTGGTTTCAATTTATCAGACATTTCATTTATTTTCTATCTTTGATAGTTTTTAACATAGTGAATTAATCGTGTGTGGTTATATGACCAGAAAATTTATTTATATAGGTATCTAAGTGGTACACAGCATCTGTGAAGAGAAAAATGTTTGCAAGGATTCGCTTCTGTTTTACTGTCATCAATTCTCTTTATGATTTTGTTTTAGGGGCATTTTAAACTTATAATTTGCCATCCTTTCGTAATTTGTACATTTCTAAAGTTTTCTGTCACTCATTTATATCCTTTTCCTCATATTTTACCCAAGAGAGAGTGGTGGTGCTCGTCATTGGCAGTGGAGGAAGGGAACATGCACTTTGCTTTGCATTGCAACAGTCTCCGTCATGTGACGCAGTCTTCTGTGCACCAGGAAATGCCGGCATTTCTAGCTCGGGAGATGCTGCTTGCATTCCAGATTGACGCTCTCAATAGTGTGGCTGTTATTTCTTTTTTTCCGGAAGCAGCAGATCAGACTAGTCATGGTTGGACCAGAGGCTCCTCTTGTTGCAGGTTTGGTAAATAATTTAGTTGAAGGCTGGGATCCCTACCTTCGGTCCTTCATCAGCTGTTGTAAAGGGTTCCAAGAGCTTCATGAACAATTTGTGTGACAAGTATGACATTCCACGGTCAAGGTAGTTTCCTAGTTGGCCATGTAGCATTAGCTTTTCCTCCATTTGGTCTACGGACTTATCATCAAACCAAAAACATGTTACCCCGAAAACAATATTGATTATGGTATGCCAAATACCACTGGATGTTGGTGACCAATACATGGAACAACCAGGGAATCGGCATCTTGCCGTTTGCTGAATTATTCATGTCTGTCGCATTCTTCATGGAAAAGACTTACTTCCTCATGATGTTTACGAATAATTGGTGCAGTATAAGACTTTTAAGGATGCATCTGCAGCGAAGGTATCCATCTAGGAGCAGGGAGGCACCAATTGCTATAAAATCTGATGGGTTAGCTGCTGGGAAAGGAGTTACTGTTGCCATGACACTGGAGGAAGCATATGAAGCTGTTGACTCAATGCTTGTGGAAGAGCTTTTTGGTTCTTCCGGTTGCAAGGTCATAGTTCAGGAGTATCTAGAAAGAGAGGAAGCTTCTTTCTTTGCACTGGTGGATGGGGAAAATGCCATTGCTCTTGAATCTGCTCAAGACCATAAATGAGTTGGCGATGGGGATACGAGGCCCAATACTGGGGGGAATGGGTGTGTACTGTCCACCACGTATCTTGACTCCAGAGTTTCAATCTCTAGTCATGCGGCCTATCATTCTCCCTACTGTTGAAGGGATGGCAGTTGAAGGTTGCAAGTTTGTTGGCATTCTCTATGCTGGACTCATGATAGAGAAGAAATCTAGGATGCTTAAGCTTATTGACTACAATGTGCATTTTGGAGGTCCGAATGCCAGGTTTTCCGATACTTCTTTTATCAATTATATATTTATGAATCTGTGATGCTATCAAGAGTCCACCTTCAACAATAATGGCCATTTTTGTATTGAAGTATTGAGTTTTGGTTGCTTATACAAATGCTTCTGTTTCAGTGATCACTAGCAATCTCAGTCTTCTTTTTCTTGGGCTAAGATCTCTGGTCTCTATTTTCTTCAATTTGAACATGGAATTTTATAGTGAATATAGAGTGCAGAGTGTTAGGTATTTTTGGATGTACCAAATTATCCTATTATTATGCAGAAAAGATGCCATTAGAGATTGAAAGGGTAGTTCAAGTTTTGTGAGCAGATGTATGCTGTAAAATAACTTAAAGATACTAATATAAATGATCACAAAATATGGAGGCTCGTGTAGCTTTGACGTATGAGATGATTGTTTGTCAGTGACAGAAAAGTGATCATAATCTGTCGAATAGAGAAGATATCTGGTAATGGCATTGGGATTTCATCCAAGGCATAAATGCTCCTACCTCTAAGCCTTTTCTTTGTTACTTAACCTTAGTCCTTTTTTCGTGTCATATTGAAGTTTATACTTACTAGAATCCCTATGATTTGTTGACAACTTGACATTGAGAGTGGGTTGAAAGACTGCTATAGCTGATTGATTGAATAAATGTATAATCTTGGCACTATTTTATTTCCTTGGGTTTACTCACCCTCCTGTGTTCCCTTTTACATAAAGGAGTTGATATTTCGTTTGGAATCGGATCCATCAGTTCAAACATTTCAAGCTGGAACTGCTTTCCTATCAGATGCCAATGTCATCGCAGCTGGAGGTCGTGCTCCTGGGTCACTTCCAAGGAGAAATTGGAAGAAGCACACGAAATAGCTAACCAAGCAGTTGAAGCTATGAACTTGCCAGGAAGATTCTGCTGGCAAGACATTGGGTGGAGAGCACTCCCAAAGGAGAAATCTGCAAAGCAAACTCAAGCTTCTGTTGAGTAGGCAGGGCCCAACATTGTGTATCGGCAAGGATGCCGCAACAGTTTTCAAGGACATGCATCTCTTTTATCAGTATGGTGGGACGGAGTGGTGATCCTCATCATCACCGATGGTCTGATCAAAGAGTTCCATTATAGCGTCTTCCTGAAGTGTAATTGAAGTATCGGCAGGGTATCGAAGATACATGAATGGGGCGAGAGCACTTCCAAGTTTGGATTTCAGATTTGTCCCTCGTGAAGTAACCATCTGGTGGTTTTGCAATACCAGAGAAGGATATCCTATCCTACCCTGATTGGGTGGTTAACCCTACATCTTCTTTCAGAGAGTTACTTGTACCAGTCGTGGGAGAAAAACCACCTTAATTTTGCACTCAATTTTGTACCATCGGTGAAAGCCTGACATTTTACGCTCGAGTATACTAGCAGAGTCAAAAAGAACATCGGAACTGAAATCAAAACTGAACCGACCCGAATAAAAAATTTCGTGTCTTTTCAAGGCAGGTTTCATTTCGGTCGGGGTAGCAAGTAAAACAATGAGCTTTTCGGTTCCGTTTCGGGTCATAAACTCAAAATTACTGGAAACTCATCACTGAATTTGTTTCGAAACCAATTAACATGGCATAGGAAACCCTGAACATCTGCAACCATCACTCCTCCACCTCACCTCCCTCCCTCAGCACCTCCGCCTCCTCTCTCGCCCTCTCCACAACCATCTCACCTGCCTTCGCCAGCAGGCTCGCCGACTCGAACTCCCTCCATCAGCCCCTCCGGCTTCTCCAGGTAGTCTGCGATCGCATACCCTTCGGAAACAGCGTCCCATCGACGGGGAACTTGTCCAGGGCGATGGTGGCCTCTCAACGATCGCTTCAGTGAATTGCAATTCTGCCGTATCTATTGTACCCGTTGTCTCTGCCGTCATCCTCATTGCCTCTCTCGTTGTCATTTATGTTGTTGCCTCTGTCGCAAATGTCTATGTTGTTACCTGCATTGTCGATCAACTCTGTTGACTCTATGAAGTACAAGGTACACTCTCTCGAGTAATTGCGTGTTCTAGGTTGAATTGTATCATAGATTGGTTTATTGGCATATGTTCTTGTCTATTAACGATTGATTTTAGAGATCCTCTGCCAGCCAACTAGAGTGCTCTTGCAATTTTCCAGATTTTTCTTTTGTCATTCAACGTGAATGTTTATTTAATCGAACTTTTATGTCGTCGGATGCTGCACCCTTTTGTCAAAATGTTTACAACCCATTTATGTTTTGGTTTTCCATTTTTCAAGCCTTAAAATAAGAAACTACCCTGATTGTTGCTGAACCTGAGCATCTATTAGGCAATTAATGCTGTTTTATCTTGTTGTGTCTTGTTTCACTAAATGGGTTGCTGTGAAGTCCCAGTACTTTATATGAATGCCTAAATTAGGTGCTTAGTTACCGGAGAATCAGAAGATCACAGCTTAGAGTTTAGTTGAACTTATGCAAGATTGTTTATTGAATTTTGCTGGCTGCATATAGTAGTGGTGAAGCCGTGAATTTCTCTTATGTAAACTTGAATAGGAACAAAAAAATGTCGGGCTTCCTAGATGTCTTGATGAGGGAATTTTTGCAACAAACAAGGGATTTCAGCTATTGTGAAAAGAATCTGGCTGAAGATTTTAATCTGTCACGAACACATTGAGGCATGATTGGTATGAGTTATACGTGGAAGAAAGAAGCAAACAGAAGAATTATCTTTCCGATACATCTTTTAGAGTTTGTCTTGCAACTAACACATGGTATGTTCCTCACTTCTCATTTCGTAGATGCAAATTGGAAGCGGCAGAAGAAAATTTTGAATTTTCTTCAAATATCGGGTCATTCTAATGAGTGATTATAGTAAAAATAATTGAGAAGTGCTTAATTGGTCGAGGATTTAAATGGCTTTTTAAATCACCATGGATAATGCAAGTTTAAATAACTTGGGATTCAATACTTGAAAAAGAGATTTAACCCTTAGAACTCTCTAGTATTGAGAGGTAAGTTACACCACTTGAGGTGTTGTGCTCATATATTGATTTTTTATTGTAAGAGAAGGGATGAAAGATAAAAATGATTCCATTGTTAGAACATTGTCTGCTGTGTGAGGTATTCTCATGTTGAAATGAAACGGTTCAAGAGTTGCATTGAGCTAGAGACTACCTAGTACAGGAGTCTTGTATGTTTGCTTCCTTTAAAGTTACAAAAGGTTTTTGTCTTATTGGAAATCCAGGATAACAAACTTGAAAATCTTTCCAAGGCGAAAGTTATGTCACTAGTAATGATTGCACGAATGTCTATGGCACCGATGATTGGTGGATATTGCGAGAATAAGGATAAAAGTTTGAACAAAATGGCAAGAGAATAAAGACCAAATTCAATAAATATTTTGGTAATGTGAACAACATCAATCTTAATTGCTTGTGGAAATATATAAGATGGTTGATTAAAAATGTTTATGAGAGTAAGCAGGCGGAAACATGTTATTGAGAGTACGCAGCAAAATTCCAATACCTTCACTTGGGAAGATCGCCAAAAATAGAGGTGAGCGGTTCCAGGTTCCGCCTGGAACCTAGAACCTACCCTCGAATATAGGTTCCTCGTTTTTTGGAACATAAAACCTACCCGTCCAAACGTGGAAACTGGAATCTACCCTGTCACAGGTTCCAGAGTCGGTTTCAGGTTCCAACAATTCTTTTATTTTTTTTTTGTGGTGACAAGGTTAATTCGAATCCTTCTCGCCTAATATACTCTATCAAGATACCTCCTCTAAACAGAAAAAAGAAAGATTAATTGGATCTTTCAAATTAGTTTTGCCCAAGAATCATAATCCACAGTTGCATATGTCCAAACATTTCTGAAGGCTATTTGAAAATAATATTCCAAAGCTAGAAGGTTGAAAAGAAATCATTGAAAAATAATTGGGAACAAACCTAATTGAAGTTCTCCTGTTCCTTGAACTTCAAACGAATCCGATAACCCCAGAAGCACATTTATTGCAAGATTTCTTTCTGCTTCAGCCATAAGCCGGTCCCCAATTCTTCCACCAGTCAACTAAGAAAAAGCAGAATCATCTAGTTGACGTTCAAAAATGCAAGAGAGAAGGGTGTAAAATCTAGAAAATCAACATCTAGTCCATAACTTAGAGAGTCCTCAAGAGGTTATCACCATAATATAACTATACACAAGAAAATGAGATGACAAAGTCCTCAAAGGGGAAAAGAAGCATCTACAGCCTCACCTTCCACATCACCAAGAAACATGTATGACAGTTCACACAAAGAACAAGATATAAAGCATCTTTTTTTAAAAAGCAGCTCAACTTCTCTAGTCACCCCAGTGTGGTACTTAACATTGTGGCAATCTCTGCATGAAACCATATCATATTAGAGTTGATCTATTCAAGCCACACATGGATATTTATTATTGAATATGTTTCAATACACAAATAGTTATTTTACTTTCTAGATGTGGGAACTAAGGCCATTTTTCGGGACAGTGAAAATAGTTTCATTATCGGACCTTTTTTTCTTTATGGATCTCCCAAAGAATAAAGACTAACAAAGCGAAGAGATGATGATTGAAGGAACCGGTCATTCTTTTGACAATAAATATAGGAATTTAGATGCAAAATACTAAATAATACACTTCACATAATTAGCCCAAACAAATTGTTTCATATCTGCTCAATTTTATTTCTACCCAAACCCAATGGCTTCAAGTTGTTGTACCTAATTCAAAATCCAAACTTGGTGAAAGATTGCAAAATGGCTTTTTTATTAGAATAAGCTAGCACCATTAAATTTATGTTGGCATCTCTTAATTGCTTGATTAACTGGCTGCCTAGCTGAGTTGGGACGTAAGGCACCCGAATCACAATATCGACCTCAACAAATCCTTTGAGTATGCTGCATATGCAATGACAATCTTCAGCAAGTGCAGGCAAAAAGAAAGTACCTCTTATTGCGGTTAAGTCGAGCACCAAAGTAGAAGGCCACAGAGAGCAACCAACAGTCATTATGCACAGCCACCAAAGACAGCCAGTCCTTGCATTTCATTCCATCTCTAGAAAAGGAGCTTTAACATTTGGAGTCCGTAATCACAACTGAAATACCCATTAAGATATCAAAGCAAAAAATAAAGAATTTCCTTTCAGATCATGAATAAAAAGAACCAACAATAACCTAAAGCACACTTAGCCCCTTTCTTATCAACCCACCACAGCCACTTCCCCAATCAAATTGACCACAGTTTCGTAGAAAAATCACCCAACAGTAGTTACCCATTTCCCACATACCTCATCCCGCTTCTCCAAAATTGCAGCACAAGCTAAAGTCAAAACCTTTTTCTCTAAAAGGCGCAATCTTGCATTTGCCCTTTAATTCGAAGGAAAAACAACAACGAACAAGAAACCCAAAGTACATGGAGCCTCACTTGGATCGCAGAGCGAGAAAAATTCATCCACATGGGAAAGCTTTCTAGATTTGTTTTCACCAATATCTGAGAGCTCCTCGAGCACAAGAGGGGAAAAAACATCATCTCGTGGAGTGGCAGGTTCAAACTTCTTACATTGCTTATCATTCAGAGTTTGGCAGTCATTAGCTCAGATAGGCACTCGGCTAACAAACTCTATTTCTTTTGCAGCTGCAATTGAGGATAGTTCTATTGATTTCGGTGATTTCTTTAAAGGACCATTGCCTGGGAAATTCCTGAAGTTGCTGGGATATTTGGCCCTATCCCGACTAGGCATATATGTTCCCCTGGGAGGGGTAAATCGGGAAGCTTTTGCTGGGAATTTGGATCAGAATAGTTTGTTGAGCACTTTGGATTCTTTTTCTGGGGGAGGTATCGGTAGACTTGGTATTTGCTCCCTTGGTATTGTTCCCTTTATCAATGCGCAAATTGTGTTTCAGCTTTTGGCACAAATATATCCGAAGTTGCAAGACCTGCAAAAAAAGGAAGTTGAAGCTGGAAGGAAGAAAATTCTCCAGTATACTCGATATGCTTCAGTCGGTTTTGCCCTAGTACAGGCAAGCACTTGATTAACTGGCACACAAAATTATATTAACCATTGCCAAAGTAAAATTACATTGTGTGTGAAAAGGATATGTGGCTTCTTTGGTTTCTGATTTTTGTTCCATTCTAGACTGCGTGTTTGGATTTTTACTCGCAATTCTCTACTTTCTCAAATCTCTCGTACAAATGTGTGTTAGATACTTTACATACTTTAGTGACCAGTTCTTTCGAAAGCAAATATAAATGAACTGAATGGAAGCATTTCTGTTCGATCCCCCTCCTTTTTCTTTTTTAATTAATTAATTTTTTAATTTTTTAATTAAATTTTTTTTAAAAATTTTTTTGAACTCATTGTCTCCCTTTTACCTCAATTTGGCCCACTTACAATTTAGGCATCGATTTAACGAGACGGGCAAAATTAGGTGTCAACAATACAGTACTGTTATAAAATTGTTCTAATTCCTTATATTGTGTCTCGTATAACGTTAGTCTATTCTACTACAAATTTTATTGCACGCAGCAAAATCAGTTGTTCTCCTCTATTATTGTGTAGATGTTTCGTCCGTATTTTCTTTCTACAACATAGCATGTCGTGCCTAACAGAGTCAATTTTACTTGAATTTGTAAACATAAATATAATTTCATTCTCATGGAATCAATTTTACTGCTGAGCACCTTCAATATGATTAGATATATACAATGCTCATGATATTCTTCTCTCGAAATTTTCTTGTAAAAGAAAACTTTCATCTCTATCACATAGTCGGTGTACATAGTCTATTCCTCTATTCATACATCTCAATATAATTAACTATTTTCTAATTATATTGAAACTTTTATCACAGTATAATCAGATTTTTGTAATTAGATAGAAACTTTGAAGAGATTTTCCTGTAAATTTTACTTTTCTTTGAAAGACTATTAAAAATTTATTTTGAAAAAGGAATCTTTTCCTTAAATTGAATGCATCTAATGTTCAAGAGACAGTTTTTGGTGTAAGTTAATAGATTTTAATGCATTAAACATACTTTAAATTGCGATCTATGGGAATGCTAGAGAGAATACCAAGCATTTACGATGTCGAAGCGGATGAATTATATGGATCGGTGGAAGAATTTGGTGGCTAACTAATTGATGTGAAATAAAAAGTGTAGAATGTAAAATAAAATAATTTCTTAAATTATGCGACTGGTATGCACAAAAGTAGCCGGGAAAGCGGTGACTAGTTAATATGAAGGGAGAAAAATAAGAAGGCGTGACGTGATGCGCGAGCGACGAGAAGCACGATGTCCATGAACTTATACAGATCAGTTAAAGTTGAAAACGAAAACGCTTCTGCGAAGAATCGGCTAAAAGGAAATGCAAGCGTTGAAGGCATGAGTCACAAAGAAGGATACATCAATGAGAGCTTCAATAAGCATCTTTTGCATTATTCTGGTTATTTTTTATCAAAAAGATAGGAAATGAAATATATTTGCTGGAAAAAAAGAAGTTATAGGCAGATACTTTCAATGCAATGGTCTTTGACGCACATCACCAACGATTGGAACCAAGTTGAGTCCCTTAAATCTGGGAGGAAATCAACATAGAATTTTGTCTTTGATATGCCGTTAAATGTGGATTGATTTGGAAGATGACCCTTTGTAATGACAATTGAGTTAAGTACTATTTATCATGTGCGACGATTGAAACAAGTGTGTTGTCACTATTAAAGATAATTAGGGATTTCTTTAGGATGATTTTCATTATTAAAAATATTTTGGTAATTATGTTGATTATATGTACCTCTAAAGATTGCACTTATATTGCACCTTGTACGTGTACTGCACATATACCTCCTTTTAATTGTGCATTTATTGATTGAGATACTATCTTAAAATAGTTATCTAAGGTTGATGTGTTATTTATTAATATATATATATCGAAATATACAGAAATTTCACAATTCTCTCTTTATGCTTTATTATTTCTCCTTTGTCACCGAAGATAGGGTCACTCATGCATCAATCTCGTCTTCAGTCTGGTGATTCTATAGAAAAATTCAAGGAATTTAATACTTCCCCTAAGAAAGAAAGTCTTAAATATTAAAAATAGGTAACAACATAAATTTCAACGTTTATAGCCACTCCCATTAATGTCACGTGAGCTCTTATATATACCTGTCTTGTTTCCCCAACATTTTAGAATTCTAGGGCAAATTGTCACAATCACACAGCATACGCTATAACCGGAGAGGCCCCGAGAAAGAAAAACATCATGAGGAAGTCTGTACTCCTTTCTCTGCTCGCGCTGGTTCTTATCTCCTATCTGGTTGATCTCTCGAAAGGTATGTCTATCATTTTTCATCTCAAGGAGCCAACGAACCACTAAGACATATCTACAACTACATCCCGAGCAGCAGTCAGATATCTTGTGTCAAGTAATCCAACAATTCGATTTTCTTCATTGAAAGAAAAAAAAAAAAAAAGATCTGGCTGATAGAACCAGGTCATGCGGAAAGAACTAAGGAATTCCTTATCAGTATTCTGCTTTATTTCGAGTCATGTCGAATTTTTCAATCTCCATGCATTGCGGTTGAAATCCAGAATAAAAGACAGATCTCATTTCCCCATTTTGCAAAATGAAAGCTCATGACAAGTATATGGGCGAAAAGGATAATTTTCACGATGCTTAGCCGACAAAACCTCTCCACTTTAATTTTGGTTTTTTCTTCTTTTCTTTGTTTGATTTTTCAGGAGATCTCAAATTTTGTCGGAAAGAAAAGATGTACGACAGCGTGTGCGGAGACGACGGGAGTTGGCAGTGCGTTCTCAATTTCTTGGACGATTTCGGGCTGGCGCGATGCCGCAGAAGTGCATCTGTACAACAAAGGGAGCGAGCCGGTAGCTTTGCAATTGCCTTGTGGTTTGCCAGGACTTTGTGCCTGCCAAACCCAATGCTTAGTTGTCTATTGCCATTTATTTGTAGGTGCCAAGTTTGCACCAGTTGAGATCGATCGATGCTTAATAAGATTTGAACTGGTGTTTGGGTCCATTTTACATGCATCTTAGGGGTGTTTGATTCAGCTTTGGGAAGGGGTTTTGGGCCTCGAAAGCCCTTCCCAAAATGCTGAAGTGTTTGGTTCAGCATTTGGCCTAGCATTGGCCAAATGCTAGCATTCCACAAATGCTATTGTTCACTTCCTTTTTTTTTTTTTTTTTTTTTGGAAGCTGTCATCTTCTTCACCAGAAGGGCCAGCGACGGTGGCCGCGAGGAGAAGGCCTAGCGAGGTCGCTTGGGGTCGGGCGAGCCCGGCGAGCCAAATCCGCCGCCGCCGGCGATCGCCCGAGGCTAGGTGACCCTCGGCGGGGGTCGCATGACCCTAAGCGGCGGCCGCTGGGGATTTCCAGCGACCTCGGCGGTTGTCGCTGAGGGGCCGATGACAGCGTCAAAAAAAAAGGAAGTGAACAATAGCATTTGTGGAATGCTACCATTTGGCCAATGCTAGGCCAAATGTCGAACCAAACACTTCAAGATTTTTTGGGAAGGGGCTTTCGAGGCCCAAAACCCTCCCAAAGCTGAATCAAACACCCCCTAAGATGCATGTAAATGGACCCAAACACCGCTCAAATCTTTTTAAGCATCGACGATCTCAACTGGTGCAAACTTGGCAACTACAAATAAATGGCAATAGACAACTACATTGGGTTTGGCAGGCACAAAGTCTTGGCAAACCACAAGGCAATTGCAAAGCCGCCGACTCGCCCTTTGTTGTACATATGCACTGTGGCATCGCTACCGGCCCCGAAATCATTCAAGAACTTGAGAGCGCACCGCCAGCCCCGCTGCCTCCGCACGACGCCGTCAGACATCTTTTCTTTCCGACAAGATTTGAGATCTCCTGAAAAATCAAACGAAGAAAAAGAAAAAAACCAAAATTAAAGTGGAGAGGTTTTGTCGGCTAAGCGTTATGTAAAATTATCCCTTTCGCCCATATACTTGTCATGAGCTTTCATTTTGCAAAATGGGAAGTGAGATCTGTCTTTTATTCTGGATTTCAACCGCAATGCATGGAGATTGAAAAATTCGACATGACTCGAAATAAAGCAGAATACTGATAAGGAATTCCTTAGTTCTTTCCGCATGACCTGGTTCTATCAGCCAGATCTTTCATTTTTTTTTTCTTTCAATGAAGAAAATCGAATTGTTGGATTACTTGACACAAGATATCTGACTGCTGCTCGGGATGTAGTTGTAGATATGTCTTAGTGGGTCGTTGG
Organism: Syzygium grande; assembly: GCA_024733475.1. Taxonomy (NCBI): domain Eukaryota; kingdom Viridiplantae; phylum Streptophyta; class Magnoliopsida; order Myrtales; family Myrtaceae; genus Syzygium; species Syzygium grande. Next base: position 23,163 of record JAMXDD010000013.1, read on the forward strand.
CTCCTTGAGATGAAAAATGATAGACATACCTTTCGAGAGATCAACCAGATTGGAGATAAGAACCAGCGCGAGCAGAGAAAGGAGTACGGACTTCCTCGTGATGTTTTTCTTTCTCGGGGCCTCTCCGGTTATAGCGTATGCTGTGTGATTGTGACAATTTGCCCTAGAATTCTAAAATGTTGGCGAAACAAGACAGGTATATGTAAGAGCTCACGTGACATTAACGGGAGTGGCTATAAACGTTGAAATTTATGTTGTTACCTATTTTTAATATTTAAGACTTTCTTTCTTAGGGGAAGTATTAAATTCCTTGAATTTTTCTATAGAATCACCGGACTGAGGATGAGATTGATGCACGAGTGACTCTATCTTCAGTGATAGTTGAGAAATAATAAAAAGCGAAAGAGAGAATTGTGGAATTTCTGTATATTTCGATGTATATATTAATAAATAATACATCAACCTTAGATAACTATTCTAAGATAGTATCTCAATCAATAAATGTACAATTAAAAGGAGGTATATGTGTAGTACACGTACAAGGTGCAATATAAGTGCAATCTTTAGAGGTACATATAATCAACATAACTACCAAAATATTTTTAATAATGGAAATTATCCTAAAGAAATCCTTAATTATCTTTAATAGTGACAACACACTTGTTTCAATCGTCGCACATGATAAATAGTACTTAATTCAATTGTCATTACAAAGGGTCATCTTCCAAATCAATCCACATTTAACGGCATATCAAAGACAAAATTCTATGTTGATTTCCTCCCAGATTTAAGGGACTCAACTTGGTTCCAATCGTTGGTGATGTGCGTCAAAGACCATTGCATTGAAAGTATCTGCCTATAACTTCTTTTTTTCCAGCAAATATATTTCATTTCCTATCTTTTTGATAAAAAAAAATAACCAGAATAATGCAAAAGATGCTTATTGAAGCTCTCATTGATGTATCCTTCTTTGTGACTCATGCCTTCAACGCTTGCATTTCCTTTTAGCCGATTCTTCGCAGAAGCGTTTTCTTTTTCAACTTTAACTGATCTGTATAAGTTCATGGACATCGTGCTTCTCGTCGCTCGCGCATCACGTCACGCCTTCTTATTTTTCTCCCTTCATATTAACTAGTCACTGCTTTCCCGGCTACTTTTGTGCATACTAGTCGCATAATTTAAGAAATTATTTTATTTTACATTCTACACTTTTATTTCACATCAATTAGTTAGCCACCAAATTCTTCCACCGATCCATATAATTCATCCGCTTCGACATCGTAAATGCTTCGGTATTCTCTCTAGCATTCCCATAGATCGCAATTTAAAGTATGTTTAATGCATTAAAATCTATTAACTTACACCAAAAACTGTCTCTTGAACATTAGATGCATTCAATTTAAGGAAAAGATTCCTTTTTCAAAATAAATTTTTAATAGTCTTTCAAAGAAAAGTAAAATTTACAGGAAAATCTCTTGAAAGTTTCTATCTAATTACAAACATCTGATTATATTGTGATAACAGTTTCAATATAATTAGAAAATAGTTAATTATATTGAGATGTATGAATAGAGGAATAGACTATGTACACCGACAATGTGATAGAGATGAAAGTTTTCTTTTACAAGAAAATTTCGAGAGAAGAATATCATGAGCATCGTATATATATCTAATCATATTGAAGTTGCTCAACAGTAAAATTGAGTCAATGAGAATGAAATTATATTTATGCTTACAAATTCAAGTAAAATTGACTCATTAGGGCACGACATGCTATGTTGTAGAAAGAAAATACGGACGAAACATCTACACAATAATAGAGGAGAACAACTGATTTTGCTGCGTGCAATAAAATTTGTAGTAGAATAGACTAACGTTATACGAGACACAATATAAGGAATTAGAACAATTTTATAACAGTACTGTACTGTTGACACACCTAATTTTGCCCGTCTCGTTAAATCGATGCCTAAATTGTAAGTGGGCCAAATTGAGGTAAAAGGGAGACAATGAGTTCAAAAAAATTTAAGAAAAATTATTAATTAAAAAATTAAAAATTAATTAATTAAAAAAAAAAAAAAGGAGGGGGATCGGTCGGGCCTATTTGGTCCCGCCCGATAGGGCCAGCCCTTTTTTTCATTTTTTTTCTCTGAGCCCAACCCGTTTATTTTTTCCTTCTTTTTTAGTTTGTTCTTTTCGACCCACTTTTGGCCTATTTTTGGCTTGGCTGCCCCGGCCCAACCTGGCCTGTCTTCTAGCCTTCAGCCCAGCCCCTCAGCCACTCCTTCCTCTCACGCTCACGCTCAGCCGGACGGGACAAACAGGAACGACAAAAACGCTCTGCGCGAGGAAGATGTCGATCGCGATTTCAGAAGGGAGGAAGTGTCGTGCAGCGCTGCAACCTAGCCACACAAGGACCAAGAAGACTTGTAGCCATTTTAGCCAAAAACGGACCTGATTTAGTCCCAAGTAAAGGACCGGCTGTTTGCACATACAGAAACAGAGAAAGCACGCTGATCGATGGTGCCTCTGAGCTCGAAATGGAAGGCTAGGGTGGTTGGCATGGTTGACCAATGAAGGCTATTGATGGTCGAGACAAAAGCTGGGTTCAATTTTAAAATGATAGAGAGGGGGTCCAGAAGAGAAGGGGAGAAAAAGGGAGAAGAGAGACCAGAGGAGACAGAGTGGAACGAGAGAAAATGGAGAAAAGAGAGGGGTTTTGAAGAGGAAAGCGCTTCGGTTCCTCTTTCCGGGAGGATCGCCGGCAAATTTCCTCCCACTTCCAGTCACTTCTTTGCTAACGCCTCCCGCCATAGTTTCCGATTGCCTCGATCGAAGACCATCCGGCCTCCTAATCCGCCCGAGACCAAGTCGCTGCGAAACCAAGCCCTAGCTGCAGCGAAGGGACGAGCTCAGCCTCATCCTTCGTTGACTTCGCCCATTTTCTGCCCTTCCCGAACCAGGTAACTCCTCCATTTCATGCTCTGTTTCGTCCTGTTTTTTTTTTAACTCGAGAACATTAAACCAAACTAGTGATTTTTAGAGCAAGTCGAGTGAAACTGAAACAAGTATATGATGATTTGGGAAAGTTTAAAGGCCAAGACATTGTGTTTGGACTGAGAATTGCTTTAAAAGTGTCTCTGGAATGCATACTTTTTGACGCATGCCGACTGTTCGCTGAAAGGTCGAAATATCACATGCCCAGAGCACCAAAGTCGATCTTGGAGTTTTTGAGTGAGACATTGAAACATGGCTATTTAGAGTTTTATGTATCACGTCTGAGTCAAAAGCCATACTAAACCTCAACCTTAAACCTTTGTTTGAGCTTGTCCACCTTCTGTTTGGTGAGGTGTCCGAGTAAAGGCTAAACCGAAAAAACACATGAAATCAGTTTATAAAATCTTCGGTCTACGTCTTATTCATTTTTAAGGTTGATGTTTTGGTGACCTGACTCCACAATTTCGTGTGATTTTGTGACATGAAAATCGTCTTCCCGAGTCGGCCATGGACGAACACGCTTTTGCCGGAAAACCCGTTCCCTATGCCAAAGAAGCCTGCGGTTTGAGGCCGCCTCGGTTACTCTCGTGTCCCGCCGTTTTCATATGCGTATATACATTTATTATGGTGAATCGGTTACCGTCTCGAAATGTTTTAATGTTTTAACGTCGCCGAGGTTATCACGGCGATAGCCAGAGTACTTGGCTACGGGAGTGTGGTGGTCGACGGGAATGAGCCAATGACGGCCGTTGGCATCGACAGCAAATGTTGAGGGCCATGGAAGGTTCGCTCCGCTGAGGCATGAAGGTGAAGAGCCCTCGGCGTGGTCTCAGTGAGCTCTCGGTGACTCCATGAAGAAGAAGGACGTGCATGGAAAAGCACGTAGGGGAGGAAAAAGCAATAAAAATAGAAACGAAGAAAAAAAAAAATTAAAAGAAAGGAATAAAAATAGAAAGGGTGTGGGGAATGGGGGTCCCGGCCCCCCGGTCATGGGCTTATTTTCACTAGATTTTAGGTTAAAAGATAAAAAAAAAAAATGAGAAAAACCCCTAAAAATTTCCTAAAATCGGATAAGCCATTAGGGCTTTTCTTTAGAGCTTTTGATTGTCTTTTTCTTTTCTAGAGACGATCTTTAGGTGACTGGTTGTTTATTTTCTTTATGACTATCTAGTTGCACACTTTTAATACATTAATTGTTGTTTTCTATTTTTAGAACGGTTAGGTGGAATTTTAACTTTTTGATAGGCGCCCGATGCGTTAATTTGCGGTGATCAAGTTTAGGTACCGAAGGGCACTAGTAGATTGCTAGTGTAATCAAGTCTCCGAATTTTGGAATCTCTGATTTTCGCGCGTATCGAGACAACACTCCCGCGTCTCGATTAGGGTTTCTAGCTGACCCCTGATCATGGCTAGTGGTGACTCCAATCAAATGTGTAAATTAGACAATTCTCGTCACGTGAGGTATGAGGCTCGGGAGTGCCTCGGTCCTTGACAAATACCTCTTGGCCTAAACCCGATTGGTCCGGGGAGGTTGAGACATGTACACAATGTATTATGTTTCGGAAAAATTATAGATAATTATTACCGTGAGTCAATATAAATGTAGTAAAATAAAATATTATTGTTAATTTTACTTAATTAAAGATTGATAATAGCTTAAAAATTTCGACTAATAGTGTCAAATTAAAAAGAGAATTAGTCCACAATAAACTCAATTATAGTAAAACAAGACATATTAAGGCATGTTATCTAATAAATAATATATATATTGTTTTTGTGTGATATTTTCTTTAACTATATAAATTTCATGGCTATTGTCCTCATTATAACTCTAAAAAATATACTATTATATTTTCAAATGAGTTGAATGTGAAAAAGTAGAAGAGGAGTTTTTCAAGAAATTTTGAAATATAAAATCCATGCAAAGCATGCACATATACACTAGTTAATTTATGATTCTTCAATATGCTTTGTGGAGTGAACATGTCGGGGGAAGCATCGCAGAATTCCAATACTTTCATAATGGATAGATCCAAAAGAGAGCTTGTAACTTGAGTTCATTGGCATCTTAATATTATTCACATCCACTAAAAAATTTAAGCCATTGAGTTATGTGCCAACTGAAAATTATAAATTTCTTTTGTAAGCTCAAAACATCTAATGCGAGACTTCTTTTTGACACCACTCGTGCGCGCACTTAACATTCACTCCCTTGCATATATGTCTACCGCACTGGGTCAACTCCCCCTTAATCCAAGTTCAATGTTCTTTTGCATCAACAAATCTCAACCAAATTTCTGATCATCACCAACAGATGCAAATGCGCCTTTCACCAATGGTCTCCTTCTGGACCAAATGGTGATAGCAAATAGCACTCGGCAATCCTGAAGATGCATAAGATTCCATGTTGAATCCAGGATACTACACATTGGGGGTTCACCAATCAATTATGCTATGATCCTATTGTTGGAAGGAAGCACTGCAGAAGTGCAATACCTTCATAATGGTGAGATCTAAGGCAGAGCTCATAACTTGAATCCATTGGCAATCTAGTTACTTTTACTAAAAGCACTTGAACAATTGAGTTATGGGCCGACTAGGTATTATCAACTGTTTTTTTTAGCTCTAGGCATCTAGTTGGACCCATCTGATGTGCTTTTGCAAGAGCTTCCTCTGTTCCATTTTCTCCTTCTATGAGCCAAAATCGCCTCAATGCTAGCTTAACTTGCATAAGATAAGCATTAGGCTCCAAATAATGGCACTTATTTATTTAGTACCACATGATGAAGAACAAGAGCAAAAGTCAGATATCAGATTTTCACTCGACAATGACGCTAGATATATTGTATAATATCTCATCCATCACATGCAATTCACCAACCGCCGCTAAATGTATTCAACTTCAGGTTCTAATCCTAAAGCTTGTACTCATGCAAAAGCTTCGCACTACCATAATACGGACGGACTATTTAGCTAAATCATGTTCCTATATCAAAGAGCAGAACGTTGCAGTATTGAGAGCCACAATATCCGTCATTAAGCGAGAAGAAAATTTGATTTCGAGATGATTCAGCAAAAAAAAGAAAAATACATAGCTCACTGACAAATGATTCAAACGTGATGAGAGAGAGAGAGAGAGAGAGAGAGAGAGAGAGAGAGAGAGAGAGAGAGAGAGAGAGAGAGAGAGAGAGAGAGAGAGGAAAAAAATGCAAAGATTAGGCGCAAGTCATTTGTCTACTTCTAAATTGCATTAGCGTTAAGCTTTTCGACATAACGCCTTTCATTGCGGTTCTGGATTGATCACAGCTCCAGAGTTACGGAAGCGGCTTCCTAAAATCGCGATTGACAAAGGGTAGGCATATCCACACTTTGTTGTAGTCTGACATAGACAAGCAATTGCAAGGTAATCATGAAAGTCATGTAGAAACAAATGGAAGGTTGAATTACGTACGAGGACGTCAAAAGTTGAGTAATGGTCGTTTCATTTAGAAATTAAATTGTTAAGAGTAAAATATATTCTATGCTTTATAGCTTCATACTCCCTTTCATAAGGAGGTTGATATAATGAGGAAAGCCTAAAGCAAGCGACCTAATATTTGCGGCTTGTGACGAAGGATCATTGAAATTGCAGAAATATAAAAAAAAAAATACGTGACCGGAGAATATGAAGAATTGAACTTAAGACATGGGACTCTGAGATATGTTTGTATTTTGGGCAAAGCCTCGATACCATGATGAATGCTAAAAAGTTGGGTGTTTTAATACGCATCACGGTATTGAATTCGAAAGGTATTTACATTACAAGAGATGATTATTAAACATGCCTCATTTGATCTATAATCTTTCTCTATTACTCTAGTGTTGAGTCAGTCCATTGAAGAATTCTTTGTTCTTTGTTGTTCATGGTGTATGTTAGCCCAGTCCCTCACCATGGAATCAATTGATTGGAAAGGACATCAAAATTCTACTTAGTGTACTAATCTAATGTACATATGACTAGTAGATTATATTCAGCGTAAAATATACCAATTATACGAACTAATCTTAATTCCCTTGAATGTTATTTTGTCTTTAATTTCTTTCTTCTCCATTGCGAAAATCATGTCGACTGGGAAGAAAGAGTCCGCATTTTCCTGATTTAAAAACTTGTCAACATTAAATTTTTCTCCCTCTGAAAGCGACCACCACGTGGCACCAACCCAGTAACCGGTCGAGGATCAACGTCCTAAATCCTGTTTCTGTCCAGCTGATGGCGATACCCACGTGGACGTCTTCCATCTCTTTTGAAATATAAGGATTTGAAAACGAAATCGAAATCGAATCCATGGAAAAAATCGAACCATTGTCGTGCAACTTCTCGTATGGCCAAAATTTTCGTCCTCAATGGCCGACAGTTAATAATTATTAATGCTTATTACATCTAATGGGCGTCGAGTTTGCTGCTTTTTTAGGCAAAATTTGGGACAAACTCGAGTTAAGACAAAGCGAGCGTAGATGCTCAGGATCTGAACTTTTGCCATCAACGTGTTTAACGATGCCCGCAAATTCAGCCTGTGAAGAAACCCTAATTCTCGCCATTCATTACGTGGGAGCTGTTCTTTTCCTTTGAAAAACTCGACCCATAATTGATAAATTAATTCTGAGGTGACGGTGGACGGTAGATCTTCAACGGCCCATAACCTCCATTAACGGCTGCATCAACGAACGTGTCTCGCTTTCGTGACGTGGGTCTTGCTCTGTTTGTCTCTACTGGATGCCGCAGCGAGTCCTCAAAACCAGGTGACTCCGTAGAAACCCTAGACCAAATCATTCGCGACAGGATCGCATGATTTCATGGGGAGTACGTGCGGCCGCATCGATAACTTACTTCTCTTTCTCACTATTTTCTAATTCGGATACAATCGTACAATCAGGTGATATGATGAGTTAATTCTTGCAATACACCATATCAACATATTATTGATACCATGACCGAACATTTCAGCTCTGAAAATTATTGAATTTACTCACGACCCATGTAGTAACTTGATCAATTAATAAATTCGAGTGCTACTCTCTTTTTTGCCCCTAAGATACGCGGGCCTATTTTCTCCTAATTAATCAATTGGAGGAACGTGCTGGCCGAAAGAAATTATTGGTAAATGTCAGCTTTGATCGTCTGCGTGAGGACGTTGGGCAACATTATAAACGAAGCAGTCTCTATCGAATGGGGCAAAATTTATTCAAGTGGATAACTGCTTTTTAGACTTAGCCGCTTGGACGGATCCCGAAATTTGCATGCCCGGACAAATTTGAGGACGTTGGATGTCCAATCAGAGAGATTTCCGCTCCATCACCTCCAAAAAATTCGACAATAAACAATTTGGGCATGGTCTTGTCAATTTGCATGTGCACAAGTTTCAATTGCATTAAGAAAAATTCCAAAAACATACATAACTCGGCTCATGACCACCACATTCTCATATCTTAGATTGGTTTTTCACCTACACACACACACACACACACTCTTATTTTCTGTAGTTTCTGAAAAGTACATCCTAATTATTAACCGTCCGGTTCCCCAACATTACATGGACTACAAAAAAAAGACCAACTATGCCTAACTTCTTGATTTGCAGTTGTGACTCTGCTTCTCAATAATAAAGTTGGAAAGTGGACCTACATCTTCCAAACATAAAATTCTAATGGCAACAGTGTCTTGTGTCAAAGAGTTGGACAACTTTAGTTATGTGATCCTAGAATTATAGTTATATATCCGTCTATAGATTAGTTTTGAATGATAATATCGATGATCTCCTTATTTATTTTAAGAGTCTAGGACAGGTAATGATAATCCTAACATGAAAACACACAATTTAGTTTCTTGCGAGGCCTTGAAGAACTTGTGCGTTCTCTCCTCTTGTCTAATTGCTTATCAATTTTCCAAATCTCTTCCTTTAATCTAGCCATCCTAGCCTTTTTAAGAGAGAGAGAGAGAGAGGTGCGTAGAAGCCTGGCCACCTGGAGGCCAATCGAACACTTTGCACGCCCCGTGAACAAGTCAAGTCCAAAAATTTGGCTTGTGCATCTAGCCCTACCCTAGAGTAGTTTACACACATTTTGTGGGATTTAAAAAATTACTTCTAACTTTTGAGCTGAAAATCCCCTGACGCCTCAACTAACTATATTCTCTCTAATGACGTTATGCAAATAGTATAAAAGATAGATGAATTTTTTTTTATCTTACTTTCCATACCCATTTATGATTTTATCTGCATGGAAAATGAGAAAAAGAAACAATAATTCAAATGTTTCAAATTATACTTTCCATATTCATGGAATTTTGTTAATGAATTAGAAGTGTCTCATGCCATATTTTTATAAACCTTCTCCCAGCAAAAGAACCATGCTTGAAATCCTAATCTTAAAAAACAAACCAAAAACTAGACGAACTAGATTTTGCTTTTAGCCACATAATGTGGTCAGAATGATTTGAAGGAAAAACAGTTAGCTTAAAGAACCTCGTCAATGAAGAAGATCCCGATCGATCAATTCTTTCATTTATCGGATTCAAACTGAAAGGAAACATAATGGGATCTCTCTTTTTTCTAATCGAAAAATATAATCTCGATAAGTATAAAGGTCCCCAAAAAAAAATTGAATTAGCAAAATAATATATCAGCTTGACCGCAAAAAACTAAATTCCCTTCTTTTTATTTTTTATTGAAGTCTAAGAGGTATTTCTGGAAGTACAAAGAATAGACACACATACGTGTGATATCCAAATTATATTGGTTGACCCTCATGAAATCTGCGAACAATCCCCTCTTGCTAATTTCTTTATCTGCCGTAAAATCCGCATGAATACATACTTCAACGATCCAAACGTCCACGGTCCGTATCGGATATAGTTACGGAGATCATTGCGCCGGAGTATTCAGCTTGCAAGAAAGATAGAGTACAAGCAAACCACACTAAATTAACATTTAAATAATAGCAAAATTATCACCGAAAATTTTCTAATGACGACAAGGGCTCCGATTTAGTGGAATTTTGTGCTCTCGATTTGACTATAAATACCCGCCCGTTAAGCTCCCAAATTGTGCGCAAGAAAAATCAAACTCCTGACTGAAGCGTTCGAGAATCCCATGGCGCTTCTTCAATCCCCATCGTTTTGCTTCCCTCTCGCCCTTCTGCTTTCTCTCCTCGTAACCTCGTCGCACTGCTTCAATCCCAAGTCGCTTAACTTCTCGAAGGTTCAGTCCGACGGCGATTGGTCGCCGGCGGGCGCGACGTGGTACGGGAGTGCCAATGGCGCCGGAAGCGACGGTAATGAAATGACATTGTATTTCTATTAGGCCAATTCACCCGGAGTAATGGTTCTTTATATGCAAGCGCCGTTGATCTCATCACACGTCTTTCAGTAATTTGACTTAATCGAGTCTTTCAAGTATAGTTCGATTCCCACAAACGAGTAGCTTGGGTCAATCACCTAATAGTGATTGATTTTGGCTTTGTACCAAACATTTATAGACTTAGAGGTTAAAATGGAAGTAAGTGCAACGATAAACAATGCTACTCTAGTAATTGTAGATTTCAGCTGATTTGCAACTCCATATATGTGTGTGTATATATAATATGCTTTGTATGATATTTTGTACGTAGGTGGTGCATGTGGGTTTGGGAATGGTGTCGACCAAGCTCCCTTCTCTTCAATGGTGTCCGCAGGAGGGCCTTCTCTTTTCAAATCAGGCAAAGGATGTGGAGCTTGTTACCAGGTTTTTCTCTTGCTAGAAAAGTGTCTCTCTAATTATTATATTCGCCGTTGTCGGAGAAAATTGTCACGGACAAAGCTAATACATGTTCACGAGATATATTTGTGCTAATCGCGGAATAAAAGTCATGAAAACAACTACTGCGGCAAGCTTTCTAGACTTCTAGTAAAAGTAGCTTTAAAAATCTTCGTATTTAAACAGATTACTTGACTCTACAAATATTGTCATATACATGTAAGTAGCTTACAACATATTAGATGCCACAAGTACCATAATTAAGTAGTAGTAGTAATATGAGAAGTGTAGAGTTTTGAGCTCGTGTTGATTGAATTTCAGGTGAAATGCACCGAAAACGCCGCTTGTTCCGGAGACCCGGTGACGGTCGTTATAACTGATGAGTGCCCTGGCGGCCCTTGCGTCGCAGAATCTGCTCATTTTGATTTGAGCGGCACGGCTTTTGGAGCCATGGCGAGCTCCGGCAAGGCCGATGAACTTCGCAACGCCGGGGTGCTGCAGATTCAATACCAAAGGTCCATACAATTGATTCTTTCTCTATGGAGCCAAAAGACGTTTTCGAGTGAATTCTAATTTTAAAAGAGGCACAGAGGGAAAAAGCCAAGAAAAAACGCATTGAAAAATGCTTTCAACTAACAAGAAACTTTGCTTTCACCAGACTTATACTAATTAGCAAATAGTGCAACTTGCTTATTAAAAGTCTATTTGTGTGCACATATTTTCAATGCCAAGCAGAGTAGAGTGCAATTACCCCGGCATGAAGGTGACGTTCCACATCGACTCCGGCTCGAACCCCAACTATTTCGCCACGCTAATTGAGTATGAGGATGGGGACGGCGAGCTTGGCGCCGTCAACCTGAAGCAGGCTCTAGACTCTGACTCTTGGCTTCCGATGCAACAGTCGTGGGGTGCGGTTTGGAAGCTGGATGGTGCGGGCCAGCTGCGTGCCCCGTTCTCGATCAAGCTCACCTCCCTTGACTCCGGCAAGACCCTAGTCGCCAACAACGTGATTCCAGCCGGGTGGCAGCCCGGACAGACGTACCGGTCCGTCGTCAACTATGCTGTCTGAGGGTTGTGTGCGGTTTGCCTGGGAGACGAAGAGATGGAAATGATCGTTCATGGATTAGGCTGTGTGCGCTTTATGTGATTGGCAAAAATAAAATATAGGATGGTGTGGAAAAAGAAGGTAGTTTGCCTTTTCCCCTCTCTGTGTAGTCTAGCAGCTATGAGCTACCTCTTGGAAAAGAGCGTAGTAGCGAGAAATGAATGATATTGTCCTTTCCAAATCAAGAATGATTCGAGTATTTTTGTTCTTTCTTTTTGTGCTATTCTATTGTATTTGAAGGTTTAAAGCTTTTTTGTTTTGCACCAATCTAATGTACCACATACAAAGTGGATGGTTATAAATTGTGTCAATCTATATGCAAGTGGGTATATTCTTCATTATGAAAAAAAATGGAAATTCTTAATGAGAATTATAATTCCTTAGAAACCATTTTTGATACATATTCATAGATAAAACTAAACGAACCCAATTTTTCAACAAGTTCCTATCACTCCCATCTATTATACTTTGATTCACTTCTAGGAAGTCAACCCATCTCGCGTTGAGTTCTTAATTAATACTAGCTCCGAAATATGTGGAAAGAAACATTATCATTGAATTTTCAGTTCAATCCCAATCAAGCTACCGACTATTTTTAAGTTCAATCTCAATCAAGCTACTGCCAGACCACGTAGGGCGGCTGGAGTCTATGTTAACAAATTTCTGTCAAAATTGACCAGAAAGATTACATTGGCAAATCGTCAAATTGTTTAAGACTCAATTAATAAAATTAAAATATTTATGACTGAATTAGCATGTATATATATAATAGATTTAGGACTTTTATTTTTATTTTTATAATTATCTTGAGATAGAACTTTGACATGGACAAGGAAGAGCTGTACATTGGTGCAAGTCAGTTTCCTGCCACCATCAGTATGGTTAGTGACTCAGCGTCCATCAATAGCGAATTTTCTTCTCGACATTTGACCTCGGTGTAGACGTGAAGTCAATCATCAGTATCCTCAGAAGACGTTCAAGAATTTTGGGGCCAAAGATGAAGCAAGTCAGCGAGTTCATGCAAGAAGTTATGCCGCATTTGGCGTTCTTCATCCAAAGTCAACGAGGGGCATTTGTTGGCACCGTAAAATCTCGAGTCTGGAATTTTCCGACTCACGAAGCATTAAGCTCGTTTTCTCGCTGATTGAGACACTTCGATGATTACATTATTTTTTGCAAAAAAAGTGTTTAATACTGTTGGAATTGAGCATTAGGTAGAAATTAAAAAAAAGTGTTTGGCATTATCTAGTCCCCGGAATGTATAAAAATGTTTTTTGTTATCCCTGAATTTGAATTAATAAAAAGATAACATTGAACATCTTCATATAGTCCAATGACTAAATTGAACACGTATAACAAGTTTTAGAGACAACATTGAACATATTAAAAGTAGACACTACAAAAAAACATGAATTTTGCCATGGAAATTTGTAACGGGGAATTTTTCGTCGCTAATTTACAACGAAATTTGAGACGGAATTTTTTTTTCGTCGCAAATTAGCGACGAATAATTTTCATCGCTAATTTGCGACGGAATTTTCGATGAAATAAAAATTCATCGCAAATTTGCTACGGAAAAATAAATCCGTCGTAAATTTGCGACAGAAAAATAAGTCCGTCGCAAGCAAATTTGGCGGCCGGAAAATACGTCTGTTGCAAAGTTGTGACGGAAAAATAAGTCCGTCACAAGCAAATTTGTGGACGGAAAATAAGTCCACCGCAAATTTGTGACGGAAAAAAAAAAAGTCCGTCGCAAATTTGCGATGGACATTGACGAAAAAAATATGTCCGTCGTAAATTTGCGACGGAAAAATAAGTCCGTCGCCAAGCAAATTTGCGACGACCTTTTTAAGTCCGTCGCAAATTTGCGGCAGAAAAATAAGTCCGTCGCGAAAATTTGCGATGGAAAATAACTCCGTCGCAAATTTGCGACGGAAAATTAAGTCCGTCCGCAAATTTGCGGCGGAAAATTAAGTCCGTTGCAAATTTGCTTGCGACGGACTTATTTTTCCATTGCAAATTTGCGCGACAATTTTTTTTTGTCCGTCACAAATTTCCGTCGCCAAATTTGCGACGTCCCTCGGGGTGATCTCCTCCAACATTTCAGCGGCGACATTCCTGGCCTCCGTCTCACTCACCCTCTGCTCCCTGATCGGTGCCTGGATCAGCAACACCAACAACGACTTCTTCGCGAGCGACCTTGTCTACGGTGACACTCGACCCCACCACCCTCTCCATCAAGTACATCAGCCTCCTCATCTGCTTCCTCCTCGCCTTCTCATGCTTCATCCAGTCGGCCCGGCACTTCGTCCACGCCAATTACCTGATCAGCACGCCAAGCCCCAGCATCCCTCCGAAGAGCGTCGAGTTGGCCGTTATCCGAGGCGGCGATTTCTGGTCTGTTGGGCTCAGGGCACTGTACTTTGCTCTGAACTTGCTTCTCTGGTTCTTCGGACCAATACCAATGTTTATTTGCTCCATTCTCATGGTCTTGTTCTTGTACTACCTCGACTCGAACACTATGCCATTGATTGAGCACGAGTTCGATGGGAGTCAAGTGGTGAGGAAGGTGGAGGAAAGAGTGTCTGAGATAGCAATGGCCATTCACATGCCTTCGCATCAGAATTGAGAAGGCCTGATTTGTTTGGGTAAACATCCAGGAAGAAAAAAAAACAGGGTTTGATTTTTCTTGCCTTATATTGGCAATATAATTGTAATAGAATACATGAAAAAAAAACGCGGAAAGCGACTTGATCAATTTTGAGACATTAGCGATGAATTTTGAGAAGAATACAATTAAGTGGCTAATTTGCGATGAATTTTGTGGTGGATAATTAGCGACAAATTTTGCGATAAATTTTTGCGATGAATTTTGTGATGAATAAAGTTCGTGGCTAATTTGGCGACGGATAGTGTTCATGGCTAATTTGCGACGAATTTTTTCCGTTGCAATTTTTTTTGCCACGGAAATTGAAATTTTCCATCGCAAAGTTTTGCGACGGCCTATTAGCGACGGAATTTTTTTTCTGGTCGCTAATTTCGTCGCAAATTCGATTTATGATGGACTTTGCCAAATTTTTTCGCCGCAAAAATTTGTCGCTAATCCCTTATTTTTTTTTGTAGTGAGAGGGATGACTGTGCACATTGAGTTGAAGTTCATCGATCACATTAAATAAATTTAAAGTTTGAAAATTACATTTCATATTGGGCAAAAGTTCATAGATAGTTTGTGTCATTTATCCTATAAAATACCACGCGGACTTTAGTTGTGAAGCACTTTTAGCACTTTGGGCCCATGCATTTTAACGGCTTAGACTATATTTGATTACTTCTTCTTCCCCTTAAGATGGATTAATGGGTTTAATATGAGACCAAGTATCTGGGCTCATTTGGACCCAAATGGGGCTCGTAGCGTTCTTTCCCTAGTTTAATTAAACCCGCAGTAGGTCCGGCTGAACAATTGCTCCCAGAGTCGGCAAAGAACCGGCCCGGTCCGGAAAACTCTCCAAAGATCGGCCCTTCCTGACTCAACTAAGAAAGGTCAATAATTTGGAACCGACTTCGCGCATATTCAAACCGCCTCCTGGACACACTTCCAAAGGTGACCTTTTCTTGGTGCCTTTCGGGGAATTGTTTTGTGCGTAGGGAGCGTTTGAGCCCACTCTTTCTTGGCCGTTGAGTATTGTGACACCCATATAAGATATGACGATTGAGATGTTGAGAGCCCATATGGATCGGGTATATGTGCAATATTTACTCCGTCTTTTGATACGCATTCTTTGAGTGGGACCACACTACGCCCTTTGCGGTACATACCGGCTGAAATTACTTTATATAATATTATGGGTGTGTTGGTTTTATGAAAAATGAATAAGCTGAAAAATATTTTCTTAAAAATGATTATTTGTATCGCTTTAAAAAATGAATAAACGAAAAACATTTTTATCTTCCATGAATATATTTAGACATAAATGTTATTGATAATGAAAATATTTTTTGTCGACTAATTATTTGAAACGACACAAGTGATTATTTTTATATTTTTTTTTCAGATCATGTATCTTTCATGAAACAAATAAAGCCTATAAATCACTTTCCGAGGTTTGCCACCTATAAATCACTAAAACCAGGAAGATTGGGAGAACTTGCTTGACCCCCAATTTGTTTACGAAGCCCAGAAAATCTGATAAGAAGAAAAGAAACCTCGTCGAAATTGATTGGGACTATGGGGCGAGGACCAAAATCGTGATGCTTTTACCTACAACGTCGAAATGATGTCGAAAAATGAAATATATGAAAGAATTAATGAAACAAATGGAAAGCTAGATAGCACATATTTGTTCAAGATTACACAGATTTGGAGAGAGACTTGGAGTGTCAAAAACAGCCCTTGCCACTATCCATTATTTAAGTTATGAATTCTATTTTTCCATATAGTTGCCCAATATGATTATTATAACCTAATTTTGTTTATATCAAAGTATAGTTGTAGGATACTTCCGTGAACTCATTATTTTGACGACACAGGTTTTAAAGGCTTGGCTTGATACCAAATGCGATATGCGCATGTGTATTTCTTTTTCTATTTCTTTAAAAAAACACAATATTTATACACAGGTGATGCATGTATACTTTGAATTTAGACGGGGTCATCTATTTCCGATTCCGATTACGACTGCAACGAGAGTACAATGTGTGATCACTGGTCCTACGGGCCTAAGTTATAGAAGGAAAAAATTAATGCATGAAAAAGAAAATTTTTATGCTACGTCGAAGATCACGAGCTACAGTATATACTACAAATATAAGCAAAAAAAAATGCCATATGCAAAATATTAGTATATATAGAAGTGAATCAAATGTATAACAAATATTTTGTGTGCGCATAATTCAGAGGTACGATGGCACTTAGCCAGCTATTAAGAAGAAAACTAGCATAACAATCTACCGCCACGACTCTCTATTACCATTTTAGATCGATTATAACCAAGATTTAAAAGATCTTAAAAGAATTAAAGAGTAGAAACCTCACCTGAATCTTGGAGTAGATCAGTACTTCCAGCAAAAGAGAAACACGAAAACACTATAAGAGCGCTTAAAAAAATTACACCGGGGTTCAGGAAGCGATGTTCACTTAATATTCGCTTACCAAAGTGTTAAAATATTCCCACTTTCTAGCCCAAACAAAAAATGACATGTAATTGTTGAAATATATATTAATGCCAAACAACGGGATCTTACAAATTAAGTCAATATGAAATTACTAGAAAAATAAGCGAGGAACAATACATGATACCAGATATTTACGTTGTTCGATACAAATATCGATACCTATATCTACGGGAGAGTCAATAATAAATAATCTATTATAATCGGAGAATCGAGTTATAATACGCTCATACGCTTGAGTATTTTCTACATATAAATTTAAGCCTAAATCCAAAATATTTATGAATAAATAATTTAATTGAATGTAAACTTACTGCATAAATCACCGTGCGTTCAAGCCCAAAGCAAAATGCTCTCGTACGATCGAAATCAAGAGCATCTGCACGTTCTTTTCTTTTGCCATAAATATATGTATGGCAAGAGTCCTCTTTTCGTATGCCACTACTGCGGCTTTGGTAGGAGATAGAAACAAAAGCAAATAACCCTTTTTGTTTCTTTCTTGGACAATGTCCTTTCTGCTCTTATAAGAGATATAGATATAACGAAATAAAGTATGGTCTTATTTGGTCTTTTTAGTGGCCTTCTTTATTTCTCTATTTGTGCTGCCGTGAGCCCTTCATCCAAAATCAGCCAAAAAGAAAAGTGAATTTATTACGCAGATTCAAACTCAAGAAATTAATTCAATAATTTTTCACATTGGCTCGATATTTGTAGCCAAGTGATAATACTCATCATTCGTGCTGCTCTCCCAATGCCCCAACGGACACTCACTCTTCACGAACGCTAATTATGCTCAAGCAAAGCTTGAGCATTGTCAATGGAACAACCTTAGTCATCATATCCGCTGGATTCTCCGTTGTGGCGATCTTTTTCACAAGAACCATACCCTTCACTAATACATCTCGAATGAAGTGGTACTTGATGTTGATATGTTTAGTTGGCTTGTGATAAATCGAATTATATGCTAGATATATCGTACATTGGTTATCACAAAGTACATCAACACTTTTATGATCTAATCCAAAGTCCGAGAGCAAATCTAGTAACCATATCGCCTCAATCGCTATAAATGTTAGTCCCATTTACTTTGCCTCGGTCAAGACAAGGCAACGTAATCTGTAAGCCTTCCAACTAATCGCACCACCAGCTAGAGTAAATACTTACCCTGCTAAAGATCTACATTTATCCACGCCACTTTGCGTTATTCAAATCCACATAACCTGTGGTCTCGGTGCCATTACTATCCCTTCAAGACACAATTCCAACGTCTGTTGTCCCTTTTAAATATTTGAGGATTCACTTCACAGCTTCCCAATAAAGCTTTACTAGGTCGTTTTAGGAAATGGCTAACAATGCTCACTACTTATGAAATATCAGGTCTAGTACATGACATAACATACATAATACTACGCGTTGCACTAGAATAAGGATTTCGCTAATTGTATATTAAATCGTGTAACAATTTTCTCAATATATTTCTTTTGAGAAAGACATAAAATTCCTGCAGTTTTGTCATGTAAAATCTCCATACCTAATATTTTCTTTGCAACACCTAAATATTTCATCTCAAATTCAGCACTCAACTAAATTTTTAGCACATCAATTTCAGACATATTCTTAGCTTCTATTAGCATATCATCAACATGTAGTAATGAATATATTAAAGATCTATCTTCCAATCTTCTAAAGTAAACATAGCTATCTATATGACTTTTAGAATAGTCCTAGCATCAAAATACTTATATCACTGCCTAGGAGACTATTTCTGCCTATATAAAGATTTTTTTTCAATAAGCAAACATGATCTTCCCTATCCGGAATAGCAAATCTCTCTGATTACCTCGTGTAAATTTGCTCCTCCAACTCACCATGAAGAAATGTTGTTTTCACGCTCAGCTACTCCAACTCAAGATCCCATGCAGCAATTAAGGCAAGTAAAATACGAATAGAAATATGTTTTACCATAAGAGAGAACACCTCGCTATACTCCATGCCTTCCCATTATGTATACCCCTTCACTATAAGTCTCACCTCATACCTCGTTGCCTAAACACGAGGAATGCCTTCCTTCCGCTTAAAGACCCACTTACTTTCGACAATCTTTTGGCTCTTGGGTACTTTGATCAGCTCTCATGTCTGATTTCGATGGAGTGATTTCATCTCTTCACTTATAACCTCTAGCCACTATGACGACTCGAGAACTAGCCATTATCTTAGAGTAAGACGAAAAGCTCATATGTCTCCATCTCGTCACCTACATTTAATGCATAAGCAATATCTGTATAACCATAACGTGTACGGTAGTTTAATTTTCCTTCTTTGTTTACCTACGGTTATAATGTGTTATAGCTCTTCTAGTTGTTCAAGATCACCAACTTCAGAAATTGTGGCCTTATCTACGGTCTCAAGCTCTATTACCTCTGAGATCTCCGAGTCTTCACACGAATATCCACCTCACTCACGACACCACGATTTGTCCGCTTTTGCTGGTTGTGTCTCAAGACTCATCCTTTGAAGCATTGCGGTGTTATCCGAATCACGTCTCTGTTGATTATAAAACCAGATGATTTAGGATCGGTGCACCATAGCTGGTAGCCTTTTTACCCCATGTACATAACGCATAAATATGCACTTCTTTACCCTCGGGTCAAGCTTATCATCACTCGCATGAACATATGCAAGACATCCAAGACTCGTAATTCGGAGTAATCAATAGGTTTCTCGCACCATATTTCCTCAAGAGTCTTCCACTCACTAGTATATGATGGAGATCGATTAACCAAGTAATAGGCCATATTCACCGCCCGCTCTCAAAATTCCTTGTCTAGTCCTCGCATGCGAAAACATGCTCCAAGCTCGCTCCAAAGAAAGTTTTGCTCTTCCGTTCTCAAGGGCCATTTTGCTGTGATGTTCCGGTAATGTGTCTCACAATTCATTCTTTCTTGCAAAATTCGATAAAATCTTTACCATAGGGCTCCATGCCGTTATCGGTTCCTAGGCATTTGATTTGTTTATCTAATCGCTTCTCAATCAATACCTTAAATTTCTTAAACCGATCAAACCCATCAAATTTGTGCTTAAAAAGTATACCCCTACCTTTCTTGAGTAGTCATCGATAAATTTCAGCATATATCGGCACCTCCTTTGAAGGAACCCGAGATGGGCCCCGATATCCGAATGAATATACTCAACTTATCGATTAGTCGAATGAATAGCTGTAGTAAACTTAATCCGTGTTGCTTCCCAAAGATGCAGCGCTCACATAAGTCCAATTTCCCTGTCTTCCCAACCCTTTAACAACCCTCTCTCACTAAGCATCGTCATACTTGGCTCACTCATGTGCCCCAAATGCCTATGCCTTAACCGAGTCAAGTCAAAATCGACTCACCTGATGAAACCGCAGTAGCTCGGTTATGGTCTCTCCCAAGAGATGATAGAGAAAACTCACTTTCTTCCCTTTATCATGGCACATCGAGAGATTTTCAAGACTCCACCTTCAACGGTGTACTTACACCCTAAATCATCAAGTGTCCCCAAAGAAATAAAGTTCTTCTTGAGCTCTAGTACATGCCTCAAGTCCGTCGGTGTCGCATCACCCCATATTGCATCCGAATCCTAACGTCCCCTATCCCCATAACATTGTAGGTCGATTATTCCCCATCGAACTCTACCACCATCGATAGTCTAATAAGTAATAAACCAGTTCCCATGAGGCGTCATATGATAAGAACATCTCAAATCTAGAACCCATTCATCTCCTAACGAGCCAAGAGTCACACACAAGATGGCCTCTACATCACTAGTGCTTTTCTCAAAGAATGTTTGCCACAATGTTTATGGCATTCCCCGCTTTGACATCTATTTCTCCGCCTGGACAATCTCTCCTTATGTGTCCCTCCTCGTGACATTAAAAAGCATTTCATGCATCCTTTAGATTATCTATTGCATGACTTTGACCTACTTTTTACCTCTCGCCGCTTTTGAACTTTCAATGTTGGTCTCTACCTCGAATCAATAGTCCTCGTGATTACATCCTGTGCTGATTATCATCTCTCAACTTTCTCTACCACTCCTTAGAAAACAATGCGTCTTGTTTTTCTTCCAAGATAATCGTAGTACGCCCCTATAGCAGTGAATCAAGAATGTGCTCCTATGATTCAAGTAAAGAAGCCAACGATATCATGCCATGTTCTTCATCATCAAGTATCTTACCGACGTTCTTCAAATCTATCGTGAGTTTATTAAATTCATCTAGGTGAGATTTGATTGACGTACCTCAAGTATATCAAAACTGAAACATTATTTTCAACATGTACAAGCGATTGTTTAAACCTTTCGTTACATAGAATGCCCGGAGTTTTGTCTACAACGCTGCGGCATTCTTCTCCTCGCTACCTCTATTAGCAACTCATTCGACAAATTCAACAAGTTTATACTCTTTGCTTTCTCCATTAGCTCTACCCGATCAGTGCTTTCATTGTGATTGACAATTCATCTTTGCCATCTAATGCCTTGGCTAAACCTTGTGTTATCAATAGCGCCGCGCGTTTTGATGTTCTATTGTCGCGACTTACCCGAACTAATCGGATTTAGGCCAAGAGGTATTTGTCAAGGGTAGAGGCATTCCCGAGCCTCATACCTCATGCGACGAGAATTGTCTAATTTACACATTCGAATCGAGTCGCCACTAGCCATGATCGGGGCCCACTAGAAACCCCAATCGAGACGCCGGAGTGTCGCCTTGATACGCACGAAAAACCGTAGATTCCAAAATTCGGGACTTGATTACACTAGCGATTTACTAGTGCCCTTTCGTACCTAAACTTGATCACTCGCAAACTAACGTCTCGGACAAATGCCCTATCGAAATAGTTAAGATTCCACCTAACCGTTCTAAAAAATAGAAAATGACAATCAATATATTAAACGTGCGCAACTAGATAATCGTAAAGAAAATAAACAACCAGCGGCCTAGCATCGTCTCTAAAAAGGGAAATGCAATCAAAAGCCCTAAGGTAAAACCCTAATGGCTTATCCGATTTTTGAGAAATTTTTTAGAGGGATTTTCTCATTTTTCAATTTTTTTGAGTTTTTTTAAACCTAAAATCTAGTGAAATTAAGCCCAAAGCTGATTTCTAAACATTCCTAATTTTCTGATTTTTTGGAATTTTTCCGAATTTTTCTGAATTTTTTTTAAATTTTTTTTTTTTTCTAAATTTTTTAATGTTTTTTTAGATTTTTTTTTTAGATTTTGGGTTTTTTGAACATCTTCGAATTTTTTTTTGGAATTTTTAATATTTTAATATTTTTTGAATTTTTAAATATTTTTGAAAATTTTTATTAATAAAAAAAAGATTCCGGACCGGGTCCCCTGACCCGATCCGACCGACTACCCGACCCGACCCGGGGACCCCATTTTCATTTCTTTTCAATTTTTTTCCTTTTGATTTTCCGCTTTTTTCTTTTTTCTTTTTCTTTTGTTTCTTTTCCGTTTCTATTCTCTATTTTTTATTACTTTTTCCTCCCCTACGTGCTTTTCCATGCACGTCCTTCTATTCCTTCTGTTTCTTCACAGAGAGCTCACCAAGAACGTCCTTTTCTTGGGGAAACGCCGGCCACCCAAACCGGTCTCTTCGATCAGCGTTGACAACGAATTTGCTCGGACCGAAATCGCAACCCGCCGTCGCCGAACCAAAGTCCCTAAACCAGCACAACCGGCCGCTAAATCGCTAACATCGGCGACGCATTTTAGCTTCCCGGCCATCAGACTTTCCACTCCCCAAACAACAGACACTTAAGTTTGAACAAATGAGCGTGAACACGCGTAAACCGAAGATAAAGAGCTAACAGTTGCGGCCTCAAACCGTGAGCATCACCGGCGACGAAGAGCTTTCCGTAGCAAGAGAGGTGTGTACGCGGCCGACTCGAACAATGTGCGAACAACGGCATAAGAGCAAAAGAAAAACATCGAGGCAGTCACGGAATGTCGAGCCAAGCACAAACGAAGTACGAAACTAAGCTAACAAGAACAGATTTTAGTGATAAAAGTCTCGACATTCATTCAGGCATTTTATCAAATAGGTGGAGGGCTAGTTCAAACCGGAGTCCAAAACTGACATTCAACGTGATTTTTGCTCAAAAATGAAGTGCAAGAACCTAAACGACCGTATTTAATAACAACCTCATCTCAGTTCACAATAAACACTAAAAATTATCACAATGAGATTCGATGTTTTAGACCTAAGCTGCTCCATTGGGATATTCTATCAAGCAGGTTGTAGGCAATCGTTTTTACGAAACTCGTGGCTTATTTTCGATATACAAGGCTCGAAGCAGCTTCTTTGAGTATAAAACGAGTGCTATCCTCCGTTGGTGGAGCCGGGCGATCACCGAATAGACTCGGTGTGCCCGACACCCGAGAGGCAGGGGAGGGGGACCGAAAGCAGGGGAAGACGAAGGAAGCCCACCTGTTCGCGGCTAGCCGGAGTAGGACGTGATGGATGGGCGGTTCGGCGGCGGCTCGGGCGGCGCTCCGGCGAGCGGGTGAGACTCGAACCTCTCTGGTTCCTCTCAACTCTCTCTCGATCTCCTCCTCTCGCTCTCTCTTTTTTTAGCTCTCTCGAGCTCCCTATTCTTGCTTTTTTTCTTTTTTGTTTCTCGGTCCCCTCCCCCCTCCTTCTATTCTCTCGCTCATCAAGCTTTATCCTCCCCTGCCTCTCTCCGGTCAAACTCTCCCTTGGCTCCCTCTTTTCATGTGCAGACTGTCATGTTTCCTTTTTCATGTGAGTCTATGCAGAAGGCAACAAGAAAGAGAAAGTGTGAGAGAGACCCCTTTTGTGTTTATTTTGACCTTTCTCCCATGGACGCCCATCTCTCTCTATTTTTATGATAATGCTTCAGCTTTTGTTAGACATCCATGCTAGCTGCCTTATTTTCCATTCCTAGCTCAAAGACACGCTTGATCAGAGCGCCTTTCCCAACTTCTACAATGCCAGCAGCCGGGTCCTCCTGTCCAAGGATGAATCAGGTCCGTTTTTTTTTAAAAAACAGGTACAAGATCTCCTGGGTTCTTGTGTTGCCAGGATGCAACATTGTGCCATCGCTTCTTCTCTTCTAGAATCGCGACTATCACCGCCCTCGTGCAGAGCGTCCCTCTATTTTGTCGTCTCTGTTTGTTCTTGTCTTGACCGAGCGTGAGCGTGAGGGGAAGGAGAGGCTGAGGGGCTGGGCTGAAGGCTGGAAGAAAGGCCAAGTTGGGCCGGGGCTGACGGGCCAAAATAAGCCAAAAGCGGGCCGACGGGATAAAAGAGAAAGCAAATAACAAACCCAAGAAGAATAAAAATAAATAGAAAGGGCTCGGCTCAAACAACTAAAATAATTGAAAAAGGGGATGGCCCTACCAAGCCGGATCAAATCGGCCCGATCGATTTTTTTTTTAAATTAAATTTTTTTGAAATTAAACAAGGAAAGAATGTTCCAATGTGCCTTATTAGTGTAAATGCACTTAAAGTCTATATGCCAATTAGATTAATGAAAATATTTTTGTTTAGGGATTAAACATTAATCCCTAATTTTCTATGCAATTAAGCCCTAAATGATTGAACAAAATTTAGGTGTCAACATCTATAATCCAAAGTTGTTCCTCCCATTAAACTTCTCAATCTCAACTTTCGCTCCAGACATAATTGCAATAATAGAATTTCTAGATAATAATTAGACAAGTAAAAGTCCCAAACGCAATCTAGAAAATCCTTTCCTCAAGCTCTGATACCAATTGTTAAAATATTAATACGAAAACGACATGATCTTGTAAAATTAAGTGAAAACGAAAATACCAGAGAAAGAAAACAAGGAATAATAAAAGTCACTAGATATTTACGTGGTTTGATTTGAATATTGGTATCTATATTCACGGGAAGAATCGATGAACAAATAATCCACTATAATTAAAGAATCAGAGTTACAATATGCTCATACGCTTGAAAGATTTCTCATATCTAAATTTAAGTCCAAATTCAAATTATTTACGAATAAACAATTCAATTGGATGTAAACCCATTGCATAAATCACTATGTATTTAAACCCAAAACAAAATGCTCTCGTACGATGGAAATGAAGAACGTCCACACGTTCTTCTCTTTTTGTTGTCGTGCGGCATGTTTTCTCCGAGAGCTTTCTGTACGACTCTTGGCTGACTCACTCCATGAAAAAAAAACCCTTTTACTGATCAGCAACATATGGGCCCATGTATGGCAAGAGTCCTCTTTTCGTACGCCACTTCTCAGCTTCTGCAGGAGATAGAAATAAAAGCAAATAACTCTTTATTGTTTCTTTCTTGGACAATGTCCTTTTTGCCTTTAT
This sequence comes from Syzygium grande, assembly GCA_024733475.1. Classification (NCBI taxonomy): domain Eukaryota; kingdom Viridiplantae; phylum Streptophyta; class Magnoliopsida; order Myrtales; family Myrtaceae; genus Syzygium; species Syzygium grande. Next base: position 48,565 of record JAMXDD010000013.1, read on the forward strand.
AAGAAAAAATAGATATAATAAAATAAAGTGTACCCTTTATTTTATCTTTTAGTGTCCTTCTTTATTTCTCTATTTGTGCTGCCGTGCCCTTCATCCGAAATCAGCCAAATAAAAAAGTGAATTTATTACGCTGGCTCAAATTCGAAACATAAATTCAACAATTCTCCATCTCGACTTGACATTTATAGCTAAGTGATAGTATTCATAATCCATGTTACTCTCTCAAAGTCCCGACGGACACTCACTCTCCACAGACGTCAATTGTGCTCAAGCAAATCTTGAGCTTCACCAAAAAAGGAATAGGCTTAGCCGTTACATCCACCAGATTCTCTGTAACGATCTTTTCACAATAATCATGTGATTTGCTAAGACATCTCGAATGAAGTGGTACTTGATGTTGATATGTTTTGTTTGCTCGTGATAAACTGGATTATATGCCAAATATAGCACACCTTGGTTATCATAGTGTATATCAACACTTTTTTGCTCTAATCCAAAGTCCGAGAGCAAACCTTGTAACTTATCGCCTCTTTCGCTATAAAGGTTAGTGTCATGTACTTTGCCTCAGTCGAAGACAAGGCAACGTGATCCTATAAGGATGTCTTCCAACTGACTGCACCACCTACTAATGTAAATACATATCTTACTAAAGACCTGCGTTCATCCAAGTCACCGGCGTGATCCAAATCTACATAACTAGTGGTCTCACTACTATTACTATGCCTTCGGTATACAATTTCAACGTTTGTTGTCCCATTTAAATATCCGAGAATGCACTTCACGGCTTCCCAATAAGTTTTACCAGGTCGTTTCATGAAACGGCTAACAATGCTCACTGCCTAGGAGACTGTTTCAGCACATATAAATTTTTTTCAAATTGCAAATATGATCTTCCTTATCTGAAATAGCAAATCCCTCTAGATGTCTCATGTAAATTCGCTCCTCCAACTCATCGTGAAAAAATATTATTTTCACATCCTGCTGCTCAAGCTCGAGATCCTGTGCAGCAACTGCAGCAAGTAAAATACGAATAGAAATATGTCTTACCACAAAAAGAACACCTCGTTGTAGTCCATGCCTTCTTGCTTTGTATACCCCTTCGTCACAAGTCTCGTCTTATATCTCGCTACCTTAACACCTGGAATGCCCTCCTTTCGTTTAAAGACCTACTTATTTTTGCCAATCTTCTGGCTTTTGGGTACTTTGACCAGCTTCTATATTTGATTTCAATGGAGTGATTCCATCTCTTCACTCATAGCCCTTAGCTACCGCGACGACTGAGAACTAGCTATCGCCTTAGAGTAAGACGAAGGTTCATCTGTCTTCATCTTGTTACCTACAGTCAATGCATAAGCAATATTTGTATAACCATAATGTACTGGTGGTTTAATTTGCCTTCTTTGTTTACCTGCAGCTATAGTGTGCCACAGCTCTGTTGGTTGTTCAGTATAACTGATTTTAGGAACTGCAATATCATCTATAGTCTTAACCTCTGTTACCTACGAGGTCTCTGGAGTCTCCACCTGAATCTCCATCTCACTACTAACACCACGATCTGTCTGCTCTGCTGGTTGTGTCTCAAGACTCCTCCTTTGAAGCATTGCAGTCTCGTCGAAGATCACGTCTTTGCTTATTAGAAAACCGAGTGATTTAGGGTCAGTGCACCACAGCCGATAGCCTTTCACCCCATGTGCATAACCGAGAAATATCTACTTCTTTGCCCTTGGCTTAAGCTTATCATCACTCGCATGAGTATACACAGGACATCCGAATACTTGTAACCTGAAGTTATTAACAGGTTTCCCCGACCATACTTTCTTAAGAGTTTTCCACTCAATAGCATATGATAGAGATCGATTAACCAAGTAACATGACATGTTCACTGCTTTGGCCCAAAATTTCTTGCCTAGTCCTGCATGTGAAAGTATGCTCCGAGCTCGCTTCAGTAAAGTTTTGTTTTTCCATTCTGCAATGCCATTCTGCTATGGTGTCCCGAGCATTGTGCGGTGTTTCACAATCCCTTCTTTCTCCCAAACCTCAATAAAATCTTTACCACATAACTTCATGTTGTTACCGATGCTTAGGCACTTCATTTGTTTATCTAACTGCTTCTCAATCAATGCCTTAAATTTCTTGAACCGATCAAACACATTAGATTTATGCTTAAGAAAGTATACCCATACCATTCTCGAGTAGTCATTGATAAATGTCAGTATATATCGGGCATCTCCTTTCAAAGGAACTGGAGATGGGCCCTAGACGTCTGAATGAATGTACTCAACTAGTCACTTGATCAATTAAATAGCTGTAGTAAACTTAATCCCGTGCTACTTCCTAAAGATGCAATGTTCACATAAGTCCAGCTTCCCAGTCCTTTGACCCTTTAACAACCCTCTCTCACTCGGCATCGTCATACCTACCTTATTCATGTGCCCCAAATGCATATGTCATAACTGAGTCAAGTCAGAATTTGACTCACATGATAAAACTGTAGTAGCTTTGGTTACGATGTCTCCCAGTAAATGATAGAGAGAACTCACTTTCTTCTCTGTCATCACTGTCATGGCACCTCGAGAGATCTTTAGCACTCCACCTTCAGTGGTGTACTTACACCCTATATTTCTTAAGCTCTAGTATATGCCTCACGTCCGTTAGTGTGCGCACCACCCATTATGCATCCAAATTCGAACTGTCCATTCCTACAACATTGCAGGTCACATTATTTCCCATTAGAACTCTACCACCATATGCAATATGGTAAATAGTAAACTAGTCCCTATGAGGCGTTATATGAGAAGAACACTTCGAATCTAGCATTAATTCGTCTCGTAACGAACCAATAGTCACACACAAGACGGCATCTACATCACCAGTGCTCTCCTTAGCAATGTTTGCCATACTATTTGTGGCATTCTATTTGTGACCTCTATTTCTCCACTTCGAATAATCTTTTATGATATGCTCCTCCTTGTGACATTCAAAGCACTTCAAGCATCCTTTAGACTTTCTATTGCGTGACTTTGACCTGCTTTTACCTCGGCTGCTACTAAACCCTCGATGTTGGTCTCTACCTCAAATCACTAATCCTTGCGCTACATCGTACGCATGACTATCATCTTGCAACTTTTTCTGTCATTCCTTAGAAAATAATGCAGACTTTACCTCTTCCAAGGTAATCGTAAATACGCCCTTGTAACAGTGAATCAGTAAAGTGTTCCCATGATTTAGGTAAAGAAGCCAACATCATGCCCTATTCTTCATCATCAAGTATCTTACCGACGTTCTTAAAATCCATCACGAGTTTATTAAATTCATCTAGGTTGGATCTTATCGACGTACCTTTAGTATATCGAAACTGAAACATCCTCTTTAACATGCCATTTGTTACATAGAGTGCCTAAAGTTTTGCCCATAACTCTGCATTCTTCTCCTCAGCTACCTCTATTAACACCTCATCCGATAAATTCAATAGGATTATACTCTTTGTTTTCTCCATTAGCTCTACCTTATCAGCCGCTTTCATTATGATCGGCAACCCATCTTCGCCATTTAATGCCTTAGGCCAAATCTTGGGTTGTCAATAGTGCACACATCTTGATGCTCTATAAAGTTCCTTAAAGTTCCTTCACTGCACATATGAAAATTGGAACATCTTGACGTTTCTTTTTATGTTTATCCAAAAAAAAAAAAAGAAACCTTACAAAAAAAAAACATAAAAAGAAAATAATATACGCATGAACACAGATATTATGTTTCTCATCATGCTTCTACCGAATTTGTGGTTTTCCTTTTCTTCCTTTTGCTTTTATGCACCCAATAGATCAATGTGAAGAAAAAAAGATATGAACATTCATAGACAAGCAAATCTTTCTTTGCATGTAAAAAGAGCATCTTGTTATTCTGATTGGACCTTGAATCGTTGGATAGAGTACACGACACAGCATTTTACAGTTCACTTGTCAAACAGATCTGCCTTAAAATATTGCAGCAGAAGCCAAATCATTCATTCATAGAGCTCATTGAAGGAAAAAAATACGTACAAATCTGCAGAAGGCACATCATGAATCTATGCACATTGCACCAAAAAAAATCCATAGAATACCAGGCCAGATGAAAATTGGAACATCTCTCTCTCTCTCTCTCTCTCTCTCTCTCTCTCTCTCTCTCTCTCTCCACTGCATATAACCATCAAAGATGTGGTCTCAACTCTCAGGTACGTATGTGGGAGTTCTTTAAAATTGTTTTAAGAGTTCCCTCCCCGGTAGTTTTCTAGAAAGGAAAACTGATCCTCTCACCTGAAGATAAGATCAGTTACTGCTAGCAAGGAACTCATTTGAAATGGAGTAGTTTCCAATTTTCCATGTGATAACATGTATTTCCTTTGATCCTATGGGCTATTACTCCTTTTAGATTAATTTGCGGGGTCAAATTTGGTAAATGAAAGTGAGACCAAAATGCCAATTTGCTGCTTAAATAGTAGTACAGGCTTTATGCCCGCTTGTGCTCAATTACCATCACAAAAATTTTTAATCGAACCTTGTAACAACATAAGCTTTTATTCGTAATGCAACAAATCTAATCGTCTATTTAATTCTACTTTTTAAAAAAAAATATGAGAACTATGATAGGACATGGAGATGATAAGAGAAGTTAATGTAGATGTCTTTATGTAACTGTGAAACGTGTGGGGTGAGTCACTACAACAGAAACAGGCATTCAGGGCATTCCAGTACGTCGCTGGAAGCAGGAAAAGTGACGCCAAATGCTAAGGTGGCGGTTTCCCAAATGACAACGTAGAAGCTGTCGAGGATGCTTAACGGGTGACAAATTCCACGACGTTTTGGAAATGACGCTAATTGGTTACTTTAAGACGTCAACGTGCCACTACAGATGTATCCTGGGGCATTAGTTGAAAGCCTCTATTATCTGTTCAATGACAGTTTTCAGGTGTCGCAGAGGATTTGTCCGGAGAGATCTCTAGTGAAACTGCAAGTGCCACTGATTTTGGGACGTTTCAAAAATGCCACAAATAGGATCCCTGCTCCATGACATATGTGAAAAATATTGGCCAAAAAATTATATGAAATATTATAGGATGAAGTTTTGAACTTAATTTAGAGATCTCATTTTGCAGTATTCAAAACTCCGTCCGAGAGCCAGAGGTCCGGCCTCTCCTCGACTCAGCCTCAGGGGAGCCACGACAAACAAATTGCCGCCGTCAATGATCGGCTTGTCCGCAGAAGTACGAGGCATCGATACTCCTCTGGAGAAGCTCCTGCGCCAGAGTCTCTGGTTGAGCGACAAGGACGGCGGTCCCTCTTTTTCTGGAGCAGCATGCGCAAGTTAGTTAGGGTTGACGATGGATAGGCCTGCAACTACAACAGCAGGCACAACTCATCATTTGGATCTCTAAAGAATCTGAAGAATTTTGCTCACAGAAGACAGAGAATTAACGGGTTCGCCGAGATCTAGAGTGGCCAAGCTCTGCCGAGATCTGGAGGATTGCAAGCAAGGCTCAAGCTAAGGCTGATTTCTGTGATGGGCAAGGAGGGAGGGCAGGTGGCTGCCGGAAGGACGCTGGGGCAGCAGACTCGAGGGGCGGTGGGTCTGGTAGACGATTCCATGACTAATGAGCTTGCGCTTGACCTGGCTGTTCCTTAGTTCTTGATGAATGAAGAACCGTAAAAGAACAAGGAAGAAGATGAACAGTAAACACAAAAGAAAAAAAAAAAAAAGAAAAAAAAAAAAAGAAAGAATGAAGTCCGAAAATTTTAGAAAATTAAGCAAAACGGCCCCATATCGGTTTAGTTTGTCCATGTTAGATTGCCAGTCATGCCACGTATGACTAGACCGCTATGTCAACAATTTCAAATAATTCTAGGCCGGATGAACTGCATTGAAATTTGATCAAATGTTTAGAACTACTATATTGGAACAATAAGTTTATAACTGAAATAACAATTTTCCCTTAAAATGAGCTGTGCGTAAGACTTCACAAATTCTTCATGGTCAAACATATATAGCTTAGATGATTATGCATCTTTTCTCATAAATGATCTGGCAGTTTAAAGAGCTGCTACGAATTCATGTAAATTGCTGAATATTCCTATGTGATAATGATATCTCCTTTTACATTCAATGAAAACCCTACATCTTGGCGATTATAAGGGTTACATATTATGCCTTGTTCTAACCAATTATTTAACGCATAGTAGTACCACCTCATTAATCTACACACACTCAAATTTCAAAATCATCTTGCGCGTGAGCACATCTACATATTGGAAGGTTAGAGATTGTTTTGTCATCACAAAAAGAGATTGTTGAGAAAATCCTCTATTGTGTTTGAAGTTAACAAAATAACGAAAAGTTACCAATATGTATACTTGAATGTGTAAAACAGCTTCTGTATGCACAAGTCATATCCCGATAGTGTCGACAATAGTACATCTAAAGCATATAAAGGCTTTGGCTCTGTAAAAGGAGAACTAGCTATTACACAAGAAATGTGTCTAATTCTAGAAGGATTTTTTGTAGAAGTACAAAAAAAAAAAATGCAGTAGAATGAGGGTTCTTGAAGATTTGCATGGACCAATAAACAGTGAAAGAACTTGATTGTAGAAGCTGAATAGACCATACATTGAAATTGTGAAAAGTCAAAAAGCACCATCTTGCAAAGCAGCACATGCTAGAGACGAAGTAGATGTGTCCACATATGAGTCTCTATGGTCCTGTGCGAAGACCTAGATGGTCATTAATTTTAATTGGACTCAAATTGATGTTTCACAGCTGTCTTCAAGTGTTAAATTCCGCTAAAAGCAACCTAGTAAATCCAATATGTTTTTGTTGTTTTTATGAAAGCAGAGATGATGTTAGGCAGACTGCAGATGCAAAGTGTTAAATGGCCTTCAGTGCTCTGCAGAAAGGTGCTCGAGTTTATAGAATCGATTCCTAAAACTTCGAATCGATGCAGCACACTATGCACACGCTGTAAGATCTTAAAATTACATGGTAGATTCCAATCCTGTGCAGGTTGTTAGAGCTGAGAGTGAAGTAGGCCATAGAAGGCTTTATCACCATACATATGATTTGCACCTTTTATTTTTATTTTTTTTTTGTTAATCAAGGATCCGCCACCATTTCCCGGGACGAGCCTGCACAGGTGTCGAGGTGTCTATACCTCAGGGGAGACTAAGATAAGAATCCACCGCCAGGCCTCCACTTAAATTACGGAATCGAGCGAGGATTCGAATCCAGTAACCCTGGGAGGGAAGGAAAGTGCTCACCAACTCAGCCATGCGCAGGTGGGTTGATTTGCACCTCTTTTGTCTAGCTCTTTTAACTCCTACAAAATCTGTTTTGTAGAATATCGTGTTTTTGCTTAAGTGTTTACATTTCAGTAGTAGCTTCTACACACTCTATTATCCCGTCTTTCACGAAAAATTTTTCCTAGAATAATCAATAAACCCCTCTTGGTAACTGTGCCTAGTCCATTTCAAGTTTAATGTGCATCTAAAATGCAAAAAGCTTTGATTGTCTCTCTACACTAGCATCTGATCAACTCTTTGTTGCATAAGCGCCAACCAAACTGAAGAAGACAACAGTGTCGGCAACTCTTAGATCTATAGTTTCAACGAAGCCCAAGAACTTTGTCGTGTAATGCTAGGGCTCCGATGATTTTTTGCAAGCATTGGATGCGACGGCCAAAGGCAGGGTAGGAACAAGGAAGAGATGATCGAGTGTTGAGAGAGAGAGATTTGTCTTCCTCGTTGTCGTCTTCGAGGGAGAGAGAGATTTGTCTTCCTCGTTGTCGTCTTCAACGGAGAGAGAGAGATTTGTCTTCTTCGTTGTCGTCTTCGAGGGAGAGAGAGAGATTTGTCTTCCTCCGTTCCTCGTTGTCGTCTTCGAGGGAGAGAGAGAGATTTGTCTTCTTCGTTGTCGTTTTCGAGGGAGAGAGAGATTTGTCTTCCTTGGATGAATTGAAAGTCGAGAGAGAGAGAGACGTACTCGAGAGTCGAGAGCCGACAGTGGCATTAGTTGTTTCTTGTATTTTTCTTTGCCTTAATTTATTTATATTCCTTTCCTTCGTCCGATTTAGTGAAACACTAATAACATGCCACCAATGAAGTAGAAAACTATAAAAAAAAAACAAGTATACTACTGATAAATCTTAAAATGCCACCAATGAACAAAAAACAATGTTGATAATGTTATTAATGGAAGCGCTTTAAAATGTCCCTAAATACATCTTATTGTGGCAATTTCATAAATGATGCTAATGTAGTGTAAAAAACGACCAATTTTGTTGTAGTGAGTTGGTTTGAGAGAAAGCTCTCTATGATAGGGAGACTTTACTTCTTTGCCATTTACTGTAGTGAGTAGGAGAAATTTTATTATTAACAAAAATATAATATAACCGACATACAAATGAGACGAAACTCACTTTTGACTTATACGTATAGAATATGGATAGATACTTTTGTAACTTCTTTATATGTGGCAGTCACTATTTTTGGTTTAGAAAATTAATTTCCAATATATTTTTAAATACAATGAATAAACTACACCGCCCTTGATAGTTTTTTTTTTTTTTTTCATTGGATAAGTAAGCTTGCACTTATTAGTAACTATTAATTTGTTCGTGTGCTTAATTGATTTTTGGTAAGGAGAAGTAACTTTCAACCTAATATAAAAATGAAAAAAAAATAATATTCCAATTTTCATATGAAATAGTAAATAATTCTAATTTGCAACTTCTATATTTTTTTTACATTAAATTATGAATCTGTATTCGATTCATGATATTCTCCAAAAAAAAAAGAGAGGCAAATTTCCACGAAGGAAAGTGACTAAAAAATAGAACGCACGGCTCCATTTGTCTAGAAAATAATGGGCAGCTGGCACGTTGCACTTGCACAGGCTACCAGGGAAGACCTTGGGTGACTAAGGGTGTAAATGGAACTATTCTGCTTCCGTAAATCAAATTCTTGCCAGAAATTGAATCTATATTAGTAATGATATTCTTAAAAAAAAAAAAAAACGTCCACGGAGAAATGTGACTAAAACTAAGACTCCGTTTGTTTTATAAAAAAATAAATGATTTGAAAAATATTTTTTAAAAAATAATCGCTTATATCGCTGAAAAAAATGAATGAACAAATGTTTTTTTTCATTACTCACGAAAATGTTTAGACATAAATTTGTTGTTAATAATGAAAAGAATTTTTATTGGTTAATTATTTCAAACGATACAAAAGCGATTATTTTTTTACAAAAATATTTTTCAAATTATTCATTTTTTTTAAAAACAAACAGAGAACAAAACAGGACGCACGACTCCACCTAATGAGTACATGGCACGTTGAACAGGCCAAGCGAAGGTCTTGGGTAATAAATCTTAGAAAACATTATGAGAAATGATTGAATGACAGTCTTTAATTTACTGTGAGAATAATAGTCTGTTTTGGACGATAAAAAAATAACAAATAATTATAAATTATTATGGGGTCTATTCTTTCAAGAATTTGTGGCTCACAACATGTTGTTGCTCTCATAGTAATCCAAAAGCCATTATGTTAGTAAAGCTCAAACATTATTTGTGCATATTTGGTGAAAGATCATTTGCTGGTTATTGAATCTATAATCGATTAATGATATCCTCAAACAGAAAAGAAGAAGAGAGGGGCAAAATTCGATCAAAAAAAGTGAAAATAACTAAAATAGATCGCTGGCTAGAGAACGTAATGTGCACATGGCCAGTTGTACAGGTCATTGGGGTAGAGCTTGGGTAATTAATTTTAGGATTCTTTCCCCGACTCCTTCGTCGAAAAATGACAAATCGAGACCAAAGAGCTATAGATAGGAATCCGTGGATTCATTAATTTGTGGGGTTTGTTTTGGGCATACCTGGGGAACAATGACAAGACCATTGCCAGTTGACCGTGCATTCGTGCACGATAATTGGGTGGAAGCATGTGCGCGGTTCGTATCACTTAGGGTCCTTTTCTATTACCTAACTCAATGAAATGTTACAGTGGAAAATAGTAAAAACTGAGATAAATACTGTCGGCAGCAGAGATAGCATTATAGAGAATTCGTGATAAATTCAAGCAAGCCTAAAAACAAGTTCTCATAAAAACAACAAAGGAGATCTTTTTTTTTTAAGTGAAAAAGGCAGGGAGAAAGTGATAATGCATGTACCTTTCTCGGCGTTACCATGAGAGTCTCGCACTCGCTATGAATTTTTTTTGTTTGAGTCATAACTACTTGGTCTATACAAGCCGTGACCTTAGGGCTTGCCAAAAGTTAGGGAACATTTTTACATGGGATAACAAATACACAAGGCACAAGCTGACTAGAGGTTCGTTCACAACATGCTCTTGGAAGACAGAGTGACCTCTTTACCACCATAACTCAGCATATGGCAAAACCAATATGTAATACACAAAGCCGTAAATTAATCAGGAAACATTTTCACATGAAGTAGCAAATGCACAAGACACAAGCTGACCAAAGGTTTGTTCACGACATGCCACCAATGAAGTAGAAAATTGCCACAAAATAACAAGAATATTACTCACACTAACAAAATGCCACCGATGTATTGAAAATTGCTGCTAATAATTTTTAACGATGGCATATGAACAAGATTATGAAAAAAAACTGATGTTGATAATGTTTTCTATGGAGGCGCTTTATAATGTAGCTAAATGCATCTTATTGTGGCAATTTCATAAAGGATGTAGTGTAAAAAACGACCAATTTTGTTGTAGTGAGTTGGTTTGAGAGAAAGTTCTCTATGATAGGGAGACTTTACTTCTTTGCCGTTTACTGTGTGAGTAGGAGAAATTTTATTATTAACAAAAAATATAACTGACATACAAATGAGACGAAACTCACTTTTGACTTAAACGTATAGAATATGGATAGATACTTTTGTAACTTCTTTATATATGGCAGTTAGTATTTTTGGTTTAGAAAAGTAATTTCCAATATATTGTTAAATCCAATGAATAAATTAAACCGCCGTTGATAGCTTTTTTTTTTTGGAAAAAAGTAAGCTTGCACTTATTAGTAACTATTAATTTGTTTGCGTGCTTAGTTGATTTTTCAATAAGGAACGGTAACTTTAAACTTATTACAAAAATGAAAAAAAAAATAATATTCCACTTTTCATAGGAAAAAAAAATAATTCTGATTGGCAACTTATATATTTTTTTACATTTAATTATGAATCTGTATTTGATTAATGATATTCTCCGAAAAAAAAAGAGGCAAATTTCCACGAAGGAAAGTGACTAAAAAAAAAATAATAACGTACGACTCCATTTGTCCAGAGAAAATAATGCGCAGCTGGCACGCTGACTTGTGCACAGGCCATTAGGGAAGACCTCGAGTGACTAATCTTAGAAAACACCTTTTGTGCAGATTTGGTAAAATATCAGTTGCACGTTATCGAATCTATATTAGATAATGATATTCTAAAAAATAGGCAAATGTCCACGGAGAAATGTGACTAAAATTAAGGTTTTGTTTATTTTGCAAAAAATGAATGATTTGAAAAATATTTTTCTAAAAATAATCGCTTATATTATAAAAATGAATGAACGAAATTTGTTTTCATTGTTCATGAAAATGTTTAAATATAAATTTGTTGTTACTAATGAAAAGAATCTTCATTGGCTAATTATTTCAAGCGATACAAGCGATTATTGTTAAGAAAATAATTTTCAAATTATTTATTTTTGGCAAAATAAACGGAGCTTAAAATAGGACGCACGACTCCATCTAATGTTTGCATGGCACGATGAACAGGCCAAGGGAAGGTCTTGAGTAATAAATCTTAGAAAACATTATCTGCGCAGATTTGATAAAAGATCATGTGCTAGTTATCGAATCTATTTTTGATTAATGATATTCTGAAAAAAAGGCAAAATCCGATCAAAAAAAGTGAAAATAACTAAAATAGAACGCTCGCTAGAGAACACAATGTGTACATGGCCAGCTGTACAGGTCATTGGGGAAGAGCTTGGGTAATTAATTTTAGGATTCCTTCCCCGACTCCTTCGCCGAACATCCTTGCGCTCTTCGTCGAAAAACGACAAATCGAGACCCAAGAGTTGTAGATAGGAATCCGTGGAAATTATTGCTGACATTCATTAATTTGTGGGGTTTCTTTTGGGCATATCTGGGGAACAATGAAAAGAGCATGGCCAGTTGACCGTGCATTCGTCTTTGAGGGAGAGAGGGAGACTCGTCTTCCTCGTTTTCGTCTTCCTTGGACGAATTGAAAATCTCGAGAGAGAGACGTACTTGAGAGCGGACAGTGGTGTTAGTTGTTTCTTGTTTTTTTCCTTGCCTTAATTTATTTATTTATATTCCTTTCCTTCATCTAATTTAGTGAGACACCAATAAAATGCCACCAATGAAGTAGAAAATTGCCAAAAAAAAAAATATACTACTGATACTAAGAAAATGCCACCGATGAACAAAAAAACGATATTGATAATGTTATTAATGGAAGCGCTTTAAAATGTCGCTAAATGCATCTTATTGTGGCAATTAAATAAATGATGCTAACGTAGTGTAAAATACGACCAATTTTGTTGTAGTGAGTTGGTTTGAGAGAAAGTTCTCTATGATTGGGAGACTTTGCTTCTTTGCCATTTACTGTAGTGAGTAGGAGAAATTTTATTATTAACAAAAAAAATAAAACTGACATGAAAATTAGATGAAACTCGCTTTTACCTTATACGTATAGAATGTGGATAGACACTTTTAGAACTTCTTTATAAATGGCAGTCAGTATCTTTGGTTTAGAAAAGTAATTTCCAATATATTGTTAAATCCAATGAATAAACTATACTGCCCTTGATAGCTTTTTTTTTTTTTTCATTGGAAAAGTAAGCTCGCACTTATCGTGCACTTAGTTGATTTTTCGGTGAGGAAAAGTAACTTTCAACCTATTATAAAAATGAAAAAAAAAATAATATTCCACTTTTCATAAGAAATAGTAAATAATTCTAATTAGCAACTTCTATATTTTTTTTTTACATTTAATTATGAATCTGTATTTGATTAATGATATTCTCCAAAAAAAAAAAAGAGAGGCAAATTTCCATGAAGGAAAGTGACTAAAAAATAGAACGCACGGCTCCATTTGTCTAGAGAAAATAATGTGCAGCTGACACGTTGACTTGCACAGGCTACTAGGGAAGACCTTGGGTGACTAATCTTAGAAAACATCATTTGTGCAGATTTGGTAAAATATTAGTTGCACGCTATCGAATCTATATTATATAATGATATTCTAAAAAAAATCTTAGAAACCATTATCTGTGCAGATTTGGTGAAAGATCATTTGCTGGTCGTCGAATCTATATTTGATTAATGATATTCTGAAAAAATAAAAGACAGGCAAAATAGGATTAAAAAAGTAAAAATAACTAAAATAGAACGCTCGCTAGAGAACATAATGTGCACATGGCCAGATGTACAGGTCATTAGGGAAGAGCTTGGGAAGTTAATTTTGGGATTCCTTCCCCGACTCCTTCGCCGAAGATTCTTTTGTTCTTCATCGAAAATGACAAATCGAAACCCAAGAGTGAGACATAGAAATCTGTGGAAAATATGACTGACGTTCTTATATCTCAAGTTGGCTGACTGCTTTTGAATATGAAAATCGAAACCCATAGATAGGATTCCTTAATTTGCGGGGTTTTGTTGGAAATAATACCGCAAAAAACCGCCCTTGATAGCTTTTTTTTTTTCATTGGAAAAGTAAGCACGCACTTATTAGTAACTATTAATTTGTTCACGCGCTTAATTGGTTTTTCGGTAAGGAAAATTAACTTTCAACCTATTATAAAAATGAAAAAAAATAATATTCCACTTTTCATACGAAAAAATAAATAATTCTAATTAGCAACTTCTATATCTTTTTACATTTAATTATGAATCTGTATTTGATTAATGATATTCTCCAAAAAAAAAAAAAAAAAGAGAGGCAAATTTCCACGAAGGAAAGTGACAAAAAAAATAGAACGCACGACTCCATTTGTCTAGAGAAAATAATGTGCAGCTGGCACGTTGCACTTGCACAGGCTACTAGGGAAGACCTTGGGTGACTAATCTTAGAAAACATCATTTGTGCAGATTTGGTAAAATATCAGTTGCACATTATCGAATCTATATTAGATAATGATATTCTAAAAAAAAGGCAAATGTCCACGGAGAAATGTGACTAAAATTAAGGTTTTGTTTATTTTGCAAAAAATGAATGATTTGAAAAATATTTTTCTAAAAATAATCGCTTATATTGCTGACAAAAATGAATGAACGAAATTTGTTTTCATTGTTCATGAAAATGTTTAAATATAAATTTGTTGTTACTAATGAAAAGAATCTTCATTGGCTAATTATTTCAAGAATACAAGTGATTGTTTTTACGAAATATTTTTCAAATTATTCATTTTTTTGTAAATAAACATAACCTAAAAACAGGACGCACGACTCCACCTAATGAGTACATGGCACGTTGAACAGGCCAAGTGAAGGTCTTGGGTAATAAATCTTAGAAAACATTATGAGAAATGATTGAATGACAGTCTTTAATTTACTGTGAAAGTAGCAATCTATTTTGGACCACAAAAAAATAACAAATAATTATAAATTGTTATGGAGTCCACTCCTTCAAGAATTTGTGGCTCATAATATGTTGTTGCTTTTATACTAATCCAAAAACTATTATGCTAGTAAAGCCCAAACATTATTTGGGCAGATTTGGTGAAAGATCATTTGCTGGTTATTGAATCTATATTTGATTAATGATATCCTCAATCAGAAAAAGAAGAAGAGAGGCGCAAAATCTGATCAAAAAAAGTGAAAATAACTAAAATAGAACGCTCGCTAGAGAACATAATGTGCACATGGCCAGTCGTACGGGTCACTGGGGAAGAGCTTGGGTAATTAATTTTAGGATTCTTTCCCCGACTCCTTCATCGAAAAATGACAAATCGAGACCAAAGAGTTATAGATAGGAATCCGTGGATTCATTAATTTATGGGGTTTGTTTTGGGCATACCTGGGGAACAATGACAAGACCATTGCCAGTTGACCATGCATTCGTGCACGGTAATTGGGAGGAAGCATGTGCGCGGTTCGCATCACTTAGGGTCCTTTTCTGTTACCTAACTCAATGAAATGTTACAGTGGAAAATAGTAAAAGCGAGATAAATACTGTCGACAGCAGATATAGCATTATAGAGAATTCGTGATAAATTCAAGCAAGCCTAAAAACAAGTTCTCATAAAAACAACAAAGGAGATCTTTTTTTTTATGAGTAAAAAAGGCAAGGAGGGGCGATAGCGCATGTACCTTTCTCGGCGTTACCATGAGAGTCTCGCACTCGCTATGAATTTTTTTTGCTTGAGTCATAACTACTTGGTCTATACAAGCCGTGACCTTAGGGCTTGCCAAAAGTTAGGGAACATTTTTACATGTGATAACAAATACACAAGGCACAAGCTGACTAG
Organism: Syzygium grande; assembly: GCA_024733475.1. Lineage (NCBI taxonomy): Eukaryota > Viridiplantae > Streptophyta > Magnoliopsida > Myrtales > Myrtaceae > Syzygium > Syzygium grande. Next base: position 64,098 of record JAMXDD010000013.1, read on the forward strand.
AGGTTCGTTCACAACATGCTCTTGGAAGACAGAGTGACCTCTTTACCACCATAACTCAGCATATGGCAAAACCAATATGTAATACACAAAGCCGTAAATTAATTAGGAAACATTTTCACATGAGGTAGCAAATGCACAAGACACAAGCTGACCAAAGGTTTGTTCATGACATGCCACCAATGAAGTAGAAAATTGCCACAAAATAACCAGTATATTACTGACACTAACAAAATGCCACTGATGTATATTGCTGCTAATAATTTTTAACGATGGCATATGAACAAGATTATGAAAAAAAACGATGATGTTGATAATGTTTTCTATGGAGGCGCTTTATAATGTTGCTAAATGCATCTTATTGTGGCAATTTCATAAAGGATGGAGTGAAAAAAACGACCAATTTTGTTGTTTGAGAGAAAGTTCTCTATGATAGGGAGACTTTACTTCTTTGCCGTTTACTGTGTGAGTAGGAGAAATTTTATTATTAACAAAAAATATAACTGACATACAAATGAGACGAAACTCACTTTTGACTTATACGTATAGAATATGGATAGATACTTTTGTAACTTCTTTATATATGGCAGTTAGTATTTTTGGTTTAGAAAAGTAATTTCAATATATTGTTAAATCCAATGAATAAATTACACCGCCGTTGATAGCTTTTTTTTTCATTGGAAAAGTAAGCTCGCACTTATTAGTAACTATTAATTTGTTCACGTGCTTAGTTGATTTTTCAATAAGGAAAGGTAACTTTCAACCTATTATAAAAATGAAAAAAAAAATATTCCACTTTTCATACGAAAAAGTAAATAATTCTGATTAGCAACTTCTATATCTTTTTACATTTAATTATGAATCTTTATTTGATTAATGATATTCTCCAAAAAAAAAAAACAGAGAGGCAAATTTCCACGAAGGAAAGTGACTAAAAAAATAGAACGCACGACTCCATTTGTCTAGAGAAAATAATGTGCAGCTGGCACGCTGACTCGAACGCCATTAGGGAAGACCTCGGGTGACTGATCTTAGAAAACACCATTTGTGCAGATTTGGTAAAATGTCAGTTGCACGTTATTGAATCTGTATTAGATAATGATATTCTAAAAAAAAAAAAAAAAGGCAAACATCCATGGAGAAATGTGACTAAAACTAAGGCCTTCTTTTTTTTTAAAAAAATAAATGATTTGAAAAATATTTTTTAAAAATAATCACTTATATCGCTAATAAAATGAATGGGGCGAAATTTTTTTTTTCATTATTCACGAAAATGTTTAAACATAAATTTGTTGTCAATAATAAAAAAAGAATCTTTATTGGTTAATTATTTTAAGCGATTATTTCGAGAAAAATATTTTTGAAATCATTAATTTTTACTTAAATAAACGGAGCCTAAAAATAGGATGCACGACTCCACCTCATATGTACATGGCACGTTGAACAGGCCAAGGGAAGGTCTTGGGTAATAAATCTTAGAAAACATTATCTGTGCAGATTTGGTGAAAGATCATTTGCTAGTTATAGAATCTATAGCTGGTTATCGAATCCATATTTGATTAATGATATTCTAAAAAAAAAAAAAAAAAGCAGGCAAAATCCAATCAAAAAGTGAAAATAACTAATGTATAGAACACTCGCTAGAGAACATAATGTGCACATGGCCAGTCGTACAGGTCATTAGGGAAGAGCTTGGGTAATTTATTTTAGGATTCCTTGCCCAACTCCTTCGCCGAAGATTCTTTTGCTCTTCGTCGAAAATGACAAATTGAAACCCAAGAGTTAGAGATAGGAATCTGTGGAAATTATTGCTGACATTCATTAATCTGTGGGGTTTCTGTTGGGCATACATGGGGGAACAATGACAAGACCATGGCCAGTTTGACCGTGCATTCGTGCACGATAATTGGGAGGAAGCATGTGCGCGGTTCGCATCACATATTGTTCTTTTCTATTACCTAACTCAATGAAATGTTACAATGGAAAATAGTAAAGAGGGAGATAAACTCTGTTGACAGTAGAGATAACATCATAGAGGATTCGTGACATATTTAAACAAGCCTAAAAACAAATTCTAAAAAAAGAAAACAACAAATAAGATCTTTTTTTTTTAAATAAGTAAAAAAGGCACGAAAGGGCTAAATTGAACGTTGAATCAAAATTCGGAAATAATTTATGTCATTATCCCCATCTTAGAATAAGGGTTCTCCAACCACATGTAAATCTTTTTTTGTTTAATCGTGTATTGCAATCCCTTTGAGCTTTTCCCATTCTTCAATTTCTTATACCTTTACTATCTTGCAGCGTGGATACAATGTCGTTAAACCCAAACTTTTTATTTGAGCTCATTCGCCTTCAATTTCAAAGGCCCAATCGAGTGATCGAATCGTTCTAGACCTCGACTCAAACTACCCAAGTTTGTGTTCCTTTCTCGAATGTCCGTCATCTATTTAATACACAAGGACTACGGTTGCACCAAAATTTCTGATTCGTTGAAGTCAAGCAACAATCAACGTGGCACGTCTGACAACTCTTTGACTCATGTAATTTTAGCACAAATAATGTGTCGCTGCCACGTAGTATAATTGTCATATATAATGGGATTAAAAACACAAACTATCCCCTGGATTTTAGCTCAACGCGCAAAATGTGATCCCCGAACTTCAAATTTGTTTAATAGGGAAACTTAAGCCCTAATGCCAGCAATGTCATCCTCGAACTTAATCCTCACATGCTTTAGGGCCGTGGCATCATCATATCGCCAAGCCATCATTGCCATGTCATTATCCATGTTATCGTTGCCACGTCATCACATGCCATGTAGCAATACTTACGTCATGATATCTATGTCATCATGTCCATGTCATTTACTAATTGCATGTTTTGGCTCATATAAATTAGATTACATGCCATGTTAAATTAGTTCATAATTTTTGCTTGTCATTAGAATTAGGTTGCATATAAATTGCATGTCACATGTCATTAGTTAAATTATGATCACATAGACATAACCTAGAATTAAATTGCATCTCATGCATTGCATACAGTTTAATCTTTTATCAAACAAGATAAACCCAAAAAGAAACAATCATTATAGCATTTGGAAATCAATGCTTAGGGCATGCATATTTTAGTTAACATCCCGTAGAACACTTGGGGCATAATCATAGTGAAGTTACGCTTTACTTAAATGCATTGAGGTTTACCCAATTTCCTGCAATTTATTTATTACTTTGATTTATTGAGTGTTGCATGATTAATTGCGCACATGCAGGATTATCTATTGCATGTTAGTGGCTTAAGATTAAAATTAACTAAGATTGCTTGCAAAACATTTTTATAATAAGAGAAAAGGTACTTGAAAGAGCGTTATATTTATCTAGCATAACCAAGTCCCAAAGATCCATGATATATCCGGTTTGCAGAAAAAAATGTTCTCCCACACTTTACTTGGGTTACTAATTGACTTGTAATAGATTAGTGGCGACTCCTAATTGAATTGAATTGCATGATAATTTGATTAAATCAAAACCCCAAAGTTGCAATTGGTATGGGCTTGGGAGAGTCTCAAGCTAAGTCTCTAGGCTTAGAAATCCATTAGTTTTCCTATTGGTAGTTCACTTTTTGGGAAGGTCGTGACACGAAGACTAAAATATATGTGATAAAAATTATTTAATCATTAGTTTTATAAAACCTACATAATCAACAGTTGATACGATAGTAGTCAACACGACCAACTAAACGTACAATATTTTGGTTTTTCAACTAGTAGATTGGCTATAGGCTCATTGCTCGATTAGTATGTATGGTTCGATTGATAAAATATCCATACATAATCTCTATAGTTTTTTGTCAAATAGGGTTGGTAATTATAACTTGAGGCCGTGTTTGGTCGTCTGAATTTCTAAATGATATGACTAAATATGAAATTTAGGAATTTTGCTATATCCATCGTCGACCGCCATCGGGATTTGAATTCCACCATCGTAGCATTACATATGGGAAACTTCAGGTGATATTGATACATTTAGCCAAAAATCAAGACAACATCTGTGGTCCATGTAGGTATGAATTGATTCCATAAAATTATATAGAAGTCATGAACCTCTCGTTCCATTGGAGGTGGACCATATGCTAACTCATTTATCTTTGCGGACATATTGGCACTTGGACTTGGCTATTCTTGACAAATGAACAAGGCCAGAAAATGACCTTCCCTAAACTTAAAATCACAAGTTAATTTGTCGACGTCTATTTATGGGAAGAAGGTTCGGTCTGTTGGTTGACTTTCAGGTGCAGCCATGTTTGAATTTGACTTGCAAGTGATGACGGAATAAAATTGAGTGGTCTGACATAGTTTGCACTTCCCTACCATAGAAGCTTTTAAGTTGTTTAATAGAAACCGATTGGATTTTCAAATATCATGACCAAAAGCATGTGACCATGTCGTGCATGAAAAATAGGTTAAAGATGAGAATGTCCCTCCAATAACGACATACGAGCATGATCGAGCCAATACTTAAACAACATGATCCAACCAAATCCAATCCGACCCATCCACGTAGTTGCCTCATCCATCAAATTTACGATAGACAATATTTATCATAACGAGATCATATAATATGAAACTTCAACTTAAATGTTGACTAATTCTATGAAGACGAGGCATGTCTTTCTGTATATAAATTCTTTCGTGGTCATCATTTGCACTTCCCTAGCTAGCTCCCAAAACCATGGTTCCACCTGACTTTCTCCTCGTAGCATTCCTGAGCCGCGGCTCTATAAACCCGACCCATCAACTTTTAATTGGTTCAATTAATTTATCACAAATTGTATCAATTTGGGGGTTTTCGATATTTACCCTATGAATTTCCACGTGGACTTGCCATGTGACCATACCACATTACCATGTGTCATCCAGATTAGCAAATTTAATAATAAAATTTTACGGAAGCTAACCGAGAGAAAAATTTGTTACAAGTGTACTAGTTTGGGATTTTTGATTGTCAAAAAATTAATTTGGGATAAATTTATCACATATGTACTAGTTTGAAGTTTTTGTGATAAAAAAATTAATTTTTAGTAAATTTATTATATGTGTACCAATTTAAAGTTTTTCGTGATAAAAAAATTAATTTAAAATAAATTTATTATATATATATATATATATAAGTTAGGGGTTTTTATGCCTTTCTTTTATGAGTGCGAGGCATACTTGGGAATGAATAGTGACACACTGACAAGACCATTGCTAGTTTGACGGTGCATTCATGCACCATAGTTGGGAGGAAGCATTTCCGTGGTTTGCATTACTAATTGTCCTTTTCTATCACCTAACTCAATTAAATGTTACTATGGAAATAAATACTGTTGACAGTACAGATAAAATTATATAGGATTCGCGATAAATTTAAACAAACCTAAAAACAAATTCTCGTGAAGACAACAAAGAAGATTTTTCTTTGTAAGCAAAAAGGGAGGAGGGGCGATAGTACATATATATTTCTGGACGTTACCACGAGAGTCTCACACTTGTTATAGAAGATTTTGTTTAAATCATAACTGCTTAGTTTGTACAAGCCGGTCACTGTAGGGCTTGCCAAAACCTAGGAAACATTTTTACATGAGGTAACAAATACATAAGGCACAAACTAACTAAAGGTTCGTTCACAAGATGTATCGAACTTGTGACCTCTTTACCACCATAATTGAGTATATCGCAAAACCAGTATGTAAATTAATTAGGAAACATATTCACATGAGTTAGCAAATGCACAATGCACAAGCTAACCAAAGGTTTAGTCAAAGACATGCTTCGAACTTGTAACCTCTTGGAAGACCGTGTGACCTCTTTACCACCATAACTAAGCATATGGCAAAAGCAATATGTAATACACAAAGCCGCAAATTAATCAAAACAACATTAATAGGAGATTTGTTCCTTGGAATTATGGAATCAATATTAGAAACCCATCTTCTATACGTATGTTGCGTGTATAATTATAAGGTATGTAAAACTGTCAAAAAGATAAGAAGACTTTTAATCACGTTTTTTTTTCTGCCGCTATAGCAGGAGCAATTTATTAATTGCTGGAAAAAAAGGGGTGAACTTTGTGGCCGGAAAATAGGTAAATTGACATGTTTCTTTTCCTGGAATTAACATTTGACTGTGAATGAAACCTAAGATTAATTACGCCCGACTCCTTTCCCGGAATTAACATAATGAAATCATAGAAAAAAAAAAACTCAATGAAATGTTACTATGGAAAATAGTAAAAAGTGAGATAAATACTGTTGACAGTAGAGAGCACTTCATAGAGGATTCGTGATAAATTTAAACAAGCCTAAAAACAAAATTTCATAAAAGCAACAAAGAAGATTTATAAGTAAAAAGGCGAGGAGGGGTGATATAGAAGATGCTTTTTGTCTAGGGTCACATGAACCTAGACAACGCAGCCGGGGTCACGTGACCTCCCAGTTGGCTATCGCCGCTCTCCATCTAGCTCCTATGTGCAAACCGCGGTGAAGATGAACAGTGCAATAGTGGAATAAAAATATATTAAATTCAAGACTTGCATTTTGAAAATGCAACTTTCCAAAGATCTCCAGACGTGCCTTGGGTTAAAGGTCTTTAAACGCAATTGCATCTCCTAAAAAATTTTGCCAAACACCATTTGTATTTGCTCAAGGAGCTTTAAAGACCCAAAGGGCTCTGGTAAAGTTCGAACCAAACATACCCTTAGTTTGCTCGATCCGATGACCATAGGGCTTGCCAAAAGTTAGGAAACATTTTCACATGAGGTAGCAAATGCACGAGGCACAAGCTGACTAGAGGTTCATTCACGACATGCCTCAAACTTGTGACCTCTTAGAAGACAATGTGATCTCTTTACCACTATAACTAAGACTATGGCAAAACCAATATGTAATACACACAGCCATAAATTAATCAGGAAACATTTTCGCATAAGGTAGCACATGAGATGAAAAAAAAGGTAACACGTGCACAAGGTACAAGCTAAGTAAATGTTCATTTATGGCATGTCTCGAACTTGTGATCACTGGGAAGACAGTGTGACCTCTATAACCACCATAACCGAGCACATGCATAAGGCACAAGCTAAGCAAAGGTTCATTCATGACATGTCTCGAACTTTTCACCACTTGGAAGACAGTGTGACCCCTATAACCACCATAACTGAGCACATGGCAAAAGCAATATGTAATACACAAAACCGTAATTTAATCAGGACAACAATAACGGAAGATTTGTTCCTTGGAATTATTGAATCAATATTAAGGAAACACATCTTCTATACGTATGTTGTATGTATTATCACGTTTCTTTTTTTTTTCCGCTAAAGCGGAGGAGCTATTTAACAATTGCTGAAAAAAAAAAGGGTGAACTTTGTGGCCAGAAAATAGGTAAATTGACATGTTTCTTTTCCTGGAATTAATATTTGACTGTGAATAAAACCCTAGACGAAGAACATTTTCGTCTTACCTTACACACTCTTCAATTAATTCTTGTTTTGAATCTTTCAAATTATTCTTGGGTTGTGAACAGCAAGTTGAAAACCAAGGACGATGAGCTGTCTGACGCACTCCACATGTTCCTTTGAACAAATTTGACGCACATTCCAGAAAATCTTAATTTCTATATGCTTAAAAATAACTACGTCTCAGCCCGTAGTGCTGGAGTAGCTCATTTAATGGAACCTACACATGGGGGTTCCAACCTATATATATGCCGGTATGCATCATGATGGCAATACTGAAGACGCTCTTTCTATTTTCCCCTGTCCCTCGTTAGTCCTAAGTCCTACACAAACACCACAAAAAGAGAGAATTCGTTGTGCCGACCCCAACCGCGGAATCCGAAATGGCGGACATGCAACAATTACGGGAGCAACAATTACGGGAGGACATTAGGCAACTTGAAGATAACAATAAGAAATTAGAAGAGCTTATCTCGAACCGCATCAGTAGGACTCAGGAATTCACGAACATGTACTTCGTGTTCCAAGGTATTGTGTTGTCTTCTATGCTGACGTCCTCGAAAACGATCAATTGTAAAGTAAAATGGACTTTTTACGCTCTCTCTTTACTGGCTTCCGTTTTCAACTTGCTCGCGGTATGGGAAAACATTTGTAAGTCACTGAAATACTACAAAGTGATGACCACCAACTGGAACCGAGTGGATAATCTGAGGGTGGACCTGAGGGACCTGAGAAACCTGAATGAGCCGCCACAGATCGATGTTCCTGACCATGAGGAGGAGGGGCCCTATAGATTTATAATCTTGCGACGCGATGTCATGTGTTATTCGACACTGCTGCTGCTTTTGATGTTTACGGTTGTAATGCTATATGGTTGCTCCCAAATTGAGTGTGGCACGACCAAAAAAGCCACTGATGTCGTCACGAAAGATTAATGTGATTTTTACATTATGTAACACTAGATCACATGTCAATATATGTGGCATGTAGACTAGTAATTCGATCATGTCGGGGTCCAGCTACGTAGATGTCGTCCAGTTGATTTTCCGTATGAAAGTGCTTCTTGCGTGTATTGAATAAATTTTATCTGGACCTTAAACAATGCTTCCATTGTAAAAGATGGAAGTTTGCATTGTGTAAGATATGAAATGACTGGCAATGGAAACAAGGAATGGGTTTTTAAATTACGTACACGGATTTTGTAAAGTTTAGATTACCCAAGTTAATCTAATAGATGATTGCCATAACACGTCGTCTAAACTTTACTTTGGAAACGGGATCAACTTTGTTTAACATTCAAATGAACAAATAATGTTCATTCTGATTGACTGGTGTAAGCAAACCTTCTATTTTATGTAACTAGTGTATGGAATATGAAAATTCGAAGTAAAATCGTGAATATTACTTTGGCTCAGAGCAACAGTATTAATGTCTTACGTAATCTTCATTTTGCATTCTGGGATGTTATTTTTGGCTAAATTTAGAGTGCGAAGGAGGAATGAGCATTTCTCCCTTTTGTTTTAGTTTGCTCATTGATCGTTAATTTTTTGAAAGGGCATATTTTCCAGCATCTCTGATTGGAACAACCAAAGTTTCTGATTGATGAGTTATAAAACGTGGGCATATCTAATATTTACTTTTAGTTTATTTATGTATATGTGATGTTCATGTCTATAGCTCATCCATTATAGGTCTCCAATCAGGAGCGGTGGAAAGAGACATCCAAACACTACTTCCGAGAGCGAGGAATATAAATTTTTTTTCAATCACAAGTTGACTTAACATGGAGTGTGGTTTAATACTATCTAGGCCCATATACCAAGATGAACTTTGGATGAACAACGGGGTGGAACACTCACGAACATCTATAGTCAGCTATTGTTAAATCAAGCGAACTGAACGCGATTAATCAAGAGGAGGAAATCAACCATTACATTAGATTTATGTAGTTAGGTCTTGTCGCGATTCTCTCGAGGTAAAATTCCCAAGGGAGTTTGACAAATTACGGAGTGAGCATCAACAGTCTCCTTCGTGCACTTGACACAAATTCTCCTAAATCCTATCAATCACTATATTGGTTGACTCAGTTAATTATGTGTCGTGACCTCCCTAATGGTGAACCACTTTAGGGTTTGGCTAATGGAATACTAAGCCTAGACTTAGCTCAGGCTTTCCCAAGCCTATACCAATTCGCAACTTGATTTAAGTTTTTAACATGCAAATCAATTTTATCTTGAAGTTGTCACTAATCAGTTCTTGGTGGGTCGATTAGGTAAGTAAAGCGTAGGAGAATTATTTTACTTCTATGAACTAGAGATTAATGAATTCGCAGACTTGATTATGCTAGATTACTCTAATGCTCTTTCGATACCATTTCATTTATTTTTGAACATATTTATGCAAGCAGCTTAGATTGATTTAAACCTAGATATTGATATGCAGGGAGTGGTCATGCGGGTGCGCAACCATTAAAAATAACATTCAATTAACAAAGAAAATAAATGAGTTGAAAGAAAGAAAAGAAATTAAACACACCAAAGCAAACAATTATTGTCACGTCCCGAACCCTACGAACGCACAACATCTTGCTATGGTCATTATGATGCGACGTCCCAGGACTGACTCGTCGTCGACTCTTTCATTTTATTCTTTCTTTTTATTACGCATGCGGAAGTTATAACAACATTCACCTAGACAACAACATTGAACAGAGATAGATAGGAAAACGGATCACAACAGTCAAACCAAAACACCATTTTAGTATTTACTTGATTAACCCCTGAGAAACGTTTTTTTTTTTTTATAAGCCCACTTCGAGCATTTCCACACAGGCCTACAAAAAGATACCAGGCTAAAGGTCAATCTACTCCACCATCAGTGGGTCAATCAAAAAGTCAGCTTCAAGACAAGTTTCTCATGGGCTATCCATGTAGAGGGTCGATGAGTCGAAGTAGGGTGAGTCAGGATTGTGCTCCGACGGTTCAAAATCCGACGGGTACTTGGGAACAGGGTTGGGCTCGAGCTCAGAATCCTCCATTGACCCGTTAGGTGGGTTGATCTCCATAGGATCTCATATCTCGTGGCCAGGACCCTCTTCCGGAGGACCGTCGAACCCCTAAAAGGCCCAAACAGATCCTCACCGTCCCTAACAAACCAAGCCTGAAACCGATGGGGACCCAATGAGTTAGTCCCTCATCCATCCAAACTATAGTCCGATGGCGCTAAAAATGTATGGCTGGTCAGGGAACACATGCATGGAAACAACAGTCTCTATGTCCTGAGGTACCCCGAACCGTACCGGGTGCGCCGACATGCTAAGGTCCTGAAAGAGATTTAACAACAACAAATGAGATAAAAAATTTCAATAAGTTAACGGCCTAAGCCCCGTTTAAAAGGCCAGCTTGCCTCGGGGTTCCTAGTCGGGCGACCACATGTTGAATATGAATTAATCACATGCCAATTAACAATCATAAGTATCCTTACCTCGTCTTAGCACACGTGTCATGCATGACATCAGTCAACAAATATCACAACAATGCATCCAGCATACATGTACTCGAAACGCATAAAGAGATTTCTCATGCATCATGCATCCACACTCGCGTGTGTCTCGTTTATGAGGTAAAATCCACTTGGGCACATCCTATTACATGCCTAGCAGTTTTCATCCCCCAATCAAACACTATGCAATATGCATGTTCCATTTATCACGACCCCTCTAGGCCACTACACATCAAGCGATTTGCAGCAAAATGGCAATCTTTCGGCATGAACAGGCATCATCCCGCCCGTCGGGCACGGCAACCACTACAAAAAAATCTCTTTTTTTCAACGAAATTTCCAACGAAAAATTTGGAAAAATTCGTTGAAAAACGAATTTCAACGAAAAAAAATTCGTCGATAATTCTTTATCGCAAATTTTCCAACGAAAAATTTCAATTGTCGTTGAAAATTTGCGGCGCAATTTTTTCGTTGAAAAATTCGTTGGAAAATTCATGGCTAAATTCATTGGAAACACTACAAAAAAAAACCTTTTTCCAATGAAAATTTGGAAATCAACGAAATTTCCCTCATCGCAAGTTTTTTTTTTTCAAAAAAAATAAATTTTCGTTGGTAATTTCCGACGAAATTTTTTCGTCGCAAAATTCATAACTAAATTCGTTGCAAAATTCGTCCCTAATTATTCGTTGCAAAAATGTGGTAAAAAAAAAAAATTTTTGTCGAAAAATCGTGGCAAAATTAGTTTCATCGAAAAAAAAAAATCGTGCGGGGCCACACTCACTTTGTCGTGAGCTCGGCCCTCGCCATGGCGTGAGGGCCGGACTCCCCGCCCGGCGAGCTCGGCCCTTACCATGGCCGGCGACTCAAAAGCTTCGCCAGGCAGCTCACCGGCGGCGAGGCTGGAGTGTAACGGTCCGGTTTTGATCCAATTTTGGGGTTTATAAAATGCATAATTTGTCGATGTGCTTATAGTAAAATCTAGCCGAGGCTGATCCTCTCGGTTATTATTTTTAAACTAAATTTCGCTAGAATCGCTTTCGATCGAACCAATCATTATTTGGACCTGAACTGCCGATCGATTTTAAGATTGTTTAGGGCCGCAATAAATTGAATGGTGTCGTATTGATTTGCGGTATCGAGATTATCGGGAATAATGAAAAGTTTGGGTTTTTAGGACCGGGTGCGAATTTGGACTAAATAGACCCCCTCGAAAAAATTTAGTTTAGTTAATTTGGCCTTTGTCCCTTTTTATGTGCGAGGTCTATTTTGGGCCAGGTAGAGACCACTTCGGTTTTTTTACGAGTTTGGACTCTCGGTTCGCGTTTAATATTTGAAAGTTTAAAAATTCTCTCTCTCTCTCTCTCTCTCTCTCTCTCTCTTCCCCCCCTGCGCTGCGTCGCGTCCCCCACGCCCCCTCTGCATGCCTATCTACCCCCCTTCTGACCGACCTGACCGTCTCTCTCTTCTCTCTTCTCTCTCCTCTCTCCTCCCTTCTTCCTCTTTTTCTTAGTTCTTCTTCTTCTTCTTGGTGATGCACTTGCTCCCATTTTCATCTGCTTTCGGCCGCCCATCCCGAAAACACTGTTCATCCGCCCAATTTTTTTGAGCCAGCCGATAGGGACACCGGTGAGTACAACCCTAAACCCTAATTAGGCTAATTTACATTTCTAGACCGGTTTAGGGTTAATTTAGGGTAATTTATGGGTTAATTGTGAATGTGATTAGGAATTGTAATTGTGACTAATTTGGTGGATTAGTGTGATAAATTAATGGAGGAATAGTGGCCCGAGGGCGCGATAAATGGACCGGACAGTTTAGATTAAATTGGCGAGTTCGGGATTGTTTAGATTTAATAGGTGGATATTAATGCGCGCCCGTAATTGATTTTTGTGGTGGTCAATTAGAATGATATTTGAGGAGTATGATGGGATATTTTGATGGCAATTATCAGCCTAGAAATTGTGGTATAATGACTGGCCACGATCGACTTGATTTGGGTAAGACGTGATTAATTTGAGGTTTAGTCGTGAAAATTCGGGAAGGATTGCACTTTGTGCAATTGACGGGCTAATTGAGCCTTATTAGTGATTAATTTGATGATGCCATGTCACGTGTCTAGCGGGACTAGAAATGGATTAATTTGGTGGACCTCGAATGCACGAATGCTTGTTGACCCGCTTATGTGAAATTGTGCATGGTAGTGTCTTGATTTGATGCTATGGCTGATTTGAACTTGATTGTTTGAGTGGGCATGTTAATTTATGAAATTGAATATTGTGAATTGCCCAAGTGTGAATTTCATGGCCATGGATGTGCATCACGAACATTGGTACACGGCATGTGCATTCACAAGTGTGCTTGAATGACACGTGCATTGTGATCACCTAAATGCCCTCGGCGTGTTATGCGGGATTCGGATAATAATTGGTTGTATGTTCGTGGTGATCACATTTTACCCGATGCGTGTTACGCTGGGTATGTCATTCCCGATCGTGTTACGCTGGACGATGCCCGGCGTCCCTAAGACGACCAACCTGATGCGCTTTACGCTGGCTCGTTCGTGAGGAGATCGGTGTTGCGGCACGATGCGTTTTTGCGGGCTAGAGACATCGGCGATGATGCGCTTTAACGCGGGCCACTTGAGTGTTGTGATTAAAGAAAGAGACCAACCTGATCGCGCTTTACGCTGGCTCGTTCGTGAGGAGATCGGTGTTGCGCTGATGCGTTTTGACGCTGGCTAGAGACACCGGGCCGATTGAGGCGTTTTAACGCCGGGCCACGGAGTGTTGTGATTAAAGAAATAGACCGATGCGACATGCTGATCGGACCTCGATCTCGTTTAACGCGGGTCGGAGGAGAAATTGGGAAATGGCTGAAAAGCTAGTGTGCAAGTATGCGGTAATGCATTGATGAGGCATGAGCATGAGTGCGAGCACCGCATATGCATAACTGGCCAGTGACATGGGGATGCGTGTACATTTACTGTGATCAAGTTCTGTTGCGTGTTTGTTATTATTCCTGGTATGCCTAACCTGCAGGGTCATATGATTTCTAGATTCGGGCCGAGGGCCTGAGTCATGTAACGTATTTAGTTTGTGTCATTCTGTCTAGTACTTGTCGAGGTGCATGTTAGCTAGTTTAGGTTTAGGGAATTACTCGCTGAGATTTATTCTCACGGTTGTTGTAAAACCGACATTTTCAGATCCCCGGCCTTGAGGACGACAGGCGTACAGATGCATTTTTGGGAAGAGCCCTAGCTAGTCGTAGTGGCCTTGAATCATTTTTTTGATATTTGGTATTTGGGCTGTATCTGGATACTATAAATGAATTCCGGTATTAGTACAAGTGTTGATTTTGGGGGATACCCTTGGTCATGTATTGATATATATGTACGGGTGGTTTTTAATTCTTCCGCATGTCTTTGTTTATCTACATGTTGGGTGTTAGCAATGCAATGCGCCAACCAAGACGTGGTGGAGCAGTGGAGGCATCAATCGTGGGAGAGAGAGAGAGAGAGAGAGAGAGAGAGAGAGAGAGAGAGAGAGAGAGAGAGAATGTAAAAATTGAGAATCGTTGCGGGAATAATGAGCGCGAAAATGTTGAATAAGGAAAGAGTAGGGTTTTCGTTGCAAAATTCGTGGGAAATTTCCCACGAATTTTGCAACGAAAATTGTACACACTAAAATAATTGCCCGGAAAATTGAAATTCGTGGGAAAATTCGTTTGAAATTTCTAACGAGTTTTCCCAATATTTAAAAAATGTCGAACAATACGGGTTTTTTTGATTGAATCGCCAAAATTCGTTGGAAATTTCCAACGAATTTTTCTGGACAAATTCAAAAATACCAAACAATACCGGGTTTTTTTTGAATAATTTTTCGTTAAAAATTTCCAACGAATTTTCCACGAATTTTAATTTTCCGAGCAATTATTTCAATGTATACAATTTTCGTTGCAAAATTGTTTTGGAAATTTCCAACAAATTTTCCCACGAATTTAAAAATGCCGAACAATACCGGATTTTTTTTTTTTTCGTGTCAAAAAATTCGTTGAAAATTTCCAACGAAAAATTTTTCATTGGAAATTTCTAATGAATTTTCCCACAATTTCAATTTTCCCGCAATTATTTCAAAAGTGTGTACAATTTTCGTTGCAAAATTCTTTGAAATTTCCAACAAATTTTCCCACAAATTTAAAAAAAAATGTCAAACAATACCGGGTTTTTTAATTCATCGCAAAATTCGTTGGAAATTTCCAACGAATTTTCCCACGAATTTCAATTTTCCGGTCAATTATTTCAGTGTGTACAATTTTCGTTGCAAAATTCGTTGGAAATTTCTAACAAATTTTCTCACGAATTTAAAAAATGCCGAACAATACCGGGTTTTTTTGAATTCGTCGCAAAATTCATTGGAAATTTCCAACGGAAAATTTTTTAGTTGAAATTTCCAAACGAATTTTCCCATGAAAAATTTTTCGTTAGAATTTTCCAACGAATTTTGCGACGAAAAATTTTTGTTGGAAATTTCCAACAAATTTTATGACGAAAAAAATTTTTCGTTGCTAATTACCGGCGAATTTTACTTTTCGTTGGAAAATTTGTCGCAAATTTCTGGACGAAAATTTTCGCTTTACCAAATTTTCGTGGCAAAAATCCAGTTTTTTTGTAGTGAACGTCAAACGGTCTATAGGATGATGACATTCCAATACGACAACATCAAACGATTTACTGAAGATAGTATCCGGTAAGGAGCATTGAATCCGCCATCGGGCTGCGATTCGCATCTAAAGTATCGGCAATCTAGATAATCTCCGGGCATCCGATAAAATCGAGCGCGGTTTGCGAAAGATACCTCGATAAATCGAGCATTGTTAAGCGATCTATAGCAAGACGACTTCGACATGTGACCACACGAGTACAAAAGCATTCAGGCCAATTCTTATCTTTTCAATTAGCCAATGCAAACATGAACCCGTGCTCGAATCAATGCCACATAACAATTCTTCGTGGTCATATATGCAAACAATCGCTCGACTTAGTAAAAACATCATTTCAAACATACTTTCCTTTTTCAAGGCATCAAATTCATTTCTTAAACATAATTATAGAAATCATTTACTTTTAAAGATTCAAAATCTTTTCTTGAAAATAAACATTCAAATCATTTGGCCATATACGCTAATTCATATGGCAAAATCCAACATTGGCGTCACAATTCAAACATAAAACAATCACAATTCGATATTAAAATTCATCCGAAAATATTAATATTTAATTTTCAGAATTTAAGTATTTTATTAATAATTTTTTTTGGAGAATAAAATATTATTATTTAATTCTGAAAATTAATTTATTTAACAAAATAATTAATAATAATAAAATAATTGATAACTTATCACCAAAATTAACGATAACTTATCGCTTATACACCGATAGCCTATCACGTAAATGGTAATAGCCTATTGCTTAAATACCGATAACTAACCATTCAATTCTTGATAACATATCGCCAAATTCATCGATAACCTATCATCGATTTCCAAACGATAATTTATCCATCCAACGATAACCTATCATCCATGGTTATCAAATAATTCACCGATAACTTATCCATTTAATCTTACTTAAAACAACCATTAACTTAATATAAACCTAATTTAAGCTACCCTAAGCAAGTTTAACACTATAAACATGAGATTAGGGGGTTAATTTACTCGCCTAATGACAACGATTACACGAGAACAACGGCGGTGATGCATCGTCTCGCTGGTGGCTTCCGGGTTGGCACGGTGAGCAACGATGTGGCGAACGAAGCGACCAGCGAGCTTCCGGTGGCGTGGTCGGGTCGGGTGGCATGGGGGGTTTCTCGGCGTGAACGGCAGCTAGTGGCGGCAGCTAGGGCGACCGGACGGGGCGTATAGCAACTAAGGGCGAGGTGAACCAAAGAAGCGGCGAACGGCGGTGGTCGGGCATGGGCGAGGTGGTGGAGGTGGCGGCCTGCGGGTGGTTCGAGCCGAAGTCAGATGGATGGCGGCCGGTGGTGGTGTCTCTTAGCCGGGACAAATGCGGTGAGCGGGTGGAGGCGGATGGTGGCCGGACCGGCGAGAGGCGAATCTCCCGCCCACCGAAAGCACCGGGAGACGGGAGGCTTCAGCCTACGGGTGACGTTGTTCGCCGAGAGGGAAGCTAGGGTCGCGGTGGTTCGATGGAGCGCGGAGCGGCGATGGCGGCTGCTTTCTGCTGGAAATGGTCGTCACCAGCGTAACAAACTAAAGCCGAAGGAAAGGCATGTTAATAGTCAAGCCAAAGAAAAGAAGAAAAAAAAAGAAGAAAAGGGAAGAGAAGGAGGAGGGGAAATGATGGGGAGCGAGTGAGTCGGTGGAGAGGTCAGCGGGAAGTCAGCCAAAGAAGGGGGAAGGGGGAGAGAGAGAGAGAGTCAATTATTGACCCCACAAAAAAATTATCTTCCAACAAATTTTTCCTTTTCTTTTGCAATTATCTCACATTTTATCCCCCAAATTCCTACTTTGTCCTTGGTTCGTTTACCAATTTACGGGCTGACTTATTCTTATTGGGCCTTATCGGCTGGCCCGCTTTGGGCGTGAGGCCCAACGGGCTTCGCTTGGCCCACTTCCGCTTTCTCGCGCCAAATTTCCAATTCTGTAATTTTTTGTCGGGTTAAAATTTTTCAAAGGCAAACTCAGAAAAAAAAAATTATGAGATGACGCCCCTAAGGTTCGGTGTGAAATCCTTAAACATTCGACGCCAAAATCGGATCATAATTTGTGGCTAAAATTGATTAATCACAGCTATAGTATATCTCAAACTAACGGGCGGCTATTGGAAGTAAATTCCTCGATAGCCTTTTTCCCTTGGTTAGTATTCCCTAAGTGATAAGGTTAGGGCGAGAATTAACTAATAGAACGTTAATGAAATCACCATTTCATATATTACCAAAATAGGCTCGAATTTTCAAGATATCACAATTATTTTTTTGGTATTTTCTTTTATCTTGAAATTAAAGCTAACCTATATAACATGCAATTCTAATTAATTACAAGACCTATAATGACATGAAATGTTTAATTAAATGAGTCTAACTTGCAAACTATATGACATTCACATGAAATAGCAATATGACATGGCCTAAGTTACGTGACATGCTTATGATATTTTTTGGTATTTTTATTAAAATCCATAATTAAAAATTACTAAAATAAAAACTACCCTAAATGAAGGTTATCCTATCCCCACTAGGAAATAATTGAGACTCAACCCTATATAAAAAAAAAAAAAAAAAAAGTCCTATCAACTAGATATAATCTAAACGTGCAATACTATCTAGAATATCTTATCCAAACCTAAATGAAATCTTTTTTTGTTTTTTAGATAAGGAAAAAAAAATCAAATTAAATGCATCCAACCAACAGATAATATCCACTAAAGATAATGACAATTCAAAACTGGACACATCATCTCAATTTGATTTTTATCACAAATAAAAATCAATATCCTAATCTTAGGGCATAAAGATTAAGACATCAATTTTGAACTGTGTAATCTAATAATTCCATCTTAGGACTTAGAGATAGAATCGAAAGATTTTGTCACGTTGTGGATTAGGAAATAAATCCTAATAGATAAATGCCTATCACTCAAAACATTCAAACATTAGATATTGATAAGGCAAAATAGGCAATCAAATATTCAAATTGAATTAGGATAAGATTTTTACCTAATACGGAGATATCATCCAAACTCGATATCGATGGCGGGTCACGGACGGTGGTGTGATCGGCGAGAGAAGGCTTTCGACGGGGTGTCGGCACGGCGGTGTGTGGCACAGCCAAGAGGGGTGCTCGGCGATGGGGCCTTCTCGGATCACGGTTGACTCGGCGGTCGACACGAGGGCGTCTTGGTGGGCGAGATCATGGCGATGAGCGCCGGGTCGGTGTAGGGAAGGATGGCCATATGAGGGTCGGGCGTGGCTCACGGATTAGGGCGGTTTTAGTGCTGTTTCAACGATTGTTATGTCGCGGAAAACCCGCAAAATAGAGGAGATGTCACCGGCAAAAAAGGTGAGCACGGGCTCATGGGGACAGGCATCTGCCAAGAAGCGGGAGCACTACTCACGGACCGAGGATCAAGTAGTTGCCGATCTCGGCCGGGGTTTGTGCAACGATGCGTCCGCGGCTAGGACAGGATAGAGGCGGCGATGTCGCCACGACCGAAAGTGATGGCAGCGGCGTCCGGGAAGGCAACGAGCTTGGTGGTGAAGGCTCACGAGGCTCGGCAAGTAGCATCAGCACCGCAAACGACGGCAAAGAAGGTCGGCCGGAGCGGGGAGCCTCGCGGCCGGCTTGGTGGTTCTCGCCGCTCGATCAATGTAAGTCTCACCGCATAGCAAGGACGATCAGCGATAGCAGCCTGTCAACCGGGTCAGTTTATCGAGGTGGCTCGCCCGAGCGAAGGAGGGAGGTGGTGTGACATCCGGAATTTTTGTAATAATATTTATGTGACATTGGAAAGTTTTTGTGTTCAATAATGATACTTAGATTATCAAGCTAAGTATTATTTAGCTTAGAATTCATGTGGATACGTAGAAATCTTAGTTGGATTGTAAATTTTGTAAGGCGCGAAGGATGATTTTACGTGAACGTAATTGTTCGGAGTTGACATATTGAAATTTTTGTTATAAACGTTGATATATATGTTAATAGTAAAGTGGTGTTAATTAATTTACCGTCGTCTTAGTAATTGATGGGTGTTATTATTTGTTTAAACTTCAGTTAATTAGCACTAATAGTTAATCACTTACCTTAATGGGCCCAAGGTGTAAGAAATTTGATTTCACTCTCAATTCATTAAGACACGTAAATAACACATGTTCTTGCAATAGAGCATGCTTGGCCAGGTGTTCTTTGGAAATGAAACCATATTGCTAAGTTTGACAACTAGAAACGTAAGCAATCATTACATTAGTGCTTTAGTCACCAATTCATTGCCACTTGGCCTTAGATTAAGTGAGAATTAGCCACCTAAATGCCACTTGTTCTTGTGATATTTCATGCATGGCCATGTGTTTATTTAAAATCAGATCTTATTGTAAGTTTTGACACCTAAGACTAAGTTATGATTACTTCTAATACGAGTCATCCCTCTTGCATCTGAAACTCTTTCTATCTAGCCACGTATTAAGATCAAACCTTGTAAACATGCCACTTATAATCTGTAATTTGCATGCACACCTCTACCTAACAAGTCATCACTTTTATCTTGGGTAGTTTTCTTTTAAAACTCTTCTACTTTGGCCGTGAAAACACTCTCTTTACTTCTTCAAACGTCAGAAGCAACTTTCACCTACAATTCTCACCTCTCAACCCTAAGATTTGGAAAATTAAGTGTCGCAAACTTCCTAAACCGATCTCGCCACTTAGGAAGTTTGGCTAATGGATCACTAATTAAATCTAGTTCGGCTCTCTCAAGTCCATATCAATTCGCGACTTAAGTTCAAGTTATTAATACACAAATTAATTTCATCTAGGAGTCGCCACTAATCAGTTTTTGATGAGTCAATTAGACATCCAAGTTAAGCATTGGAGAATTGCTTTACTTCTACAAATGAGAGATTCAATGGATTTGGGAACTTGATTACACTAATTAATCAATTAGTGTTCTTTCAAGACCTAACCCCTGCTCAATCATAACATGAATGTTCAAATAGCCTAAGATTCTATTCCTAACTAGGTTAAAAAGAAACAACAATATTGAAAGTGCGCAATCAAACAATAATCAGAATGGAAATGCGCATACAATGACTTAGCATTTGTCTTTAAGAACAAACAACATCCTATTGTAAAGCCCTAAAAGCTTGTTCAATTTGGAGTAAAATTTTTAATCAAAGACTTTCGCATATTTCAAAAAAGAAAACTACTAAAACCAATTTCCAAGCTTTTCTCAAATTTTTAGAAAAACTAAAATGTTCGGATTTTTTTTTAAATAAATTATATTATAAAATAACAGAAGAACCCGGATCGGGCGTGGAGGCCCGACCCGGGTCCACGGCTGGATTGGGCTCATTTAGTGAGCCTAATCCGGCCACAAACCCCAAATCAAAAATCGGCCCAAAACCTAAAGAAACTAAATCTAGTCCTAAACTAAAGGGCCCAAACCCACTAAACTAAAATGCACCTAAGGCTGGCCCAAGAACCAAACCCTACCCGGTCAGACCCACATGCCCGACCCGGCTCCGAACAGGCAGGTCAGACTCGCGCCCCTCTTCCCTGCTCGCTCCGCTCGCGATAGAGAAGGCCGACGCGAGCGGCGTCCGTCGCCCCAGCCCGGCCGAGGTTGCACACCGGCATCGCTTCGGCTGGCCTGGGTGGGGAAAGCTCAGCCTCCACCTGGCCAGCCACCGCCGCGGGCCCCGACACCGCCGCCCGAAAACACCCCTTTCTCGGCCGGCCACAAAATCAGTGAGGGGAAGGGGCGGGGACGCGTCGAAACAGCCAAATGGCCGATGCCCGGAAATGGCGATCACAACAACACCGCCTCGACTGAACGAATAACTCAAAGATGCTCGATTTTGGTCAAAAACGGGGGACGAAAACTAGATTTCATTATGGCATTTCATCGAATAGGTGGTGTACGCTACCAAAACCAAGGATTTTCGGCTCGAACCGCACTCGAACTCGCGGCGGAAGCCTCGACAAACGACAAACAGAACATACGGAGGCTCACGACGGACTAACGGGGCCGGAGTTCGCGCGAGTCGGACGGCTGCGAGCTCCGGCCGGTGTACCCGAAAACAGGGGCAATGAGGCCGATACAGGGGAAGGAGGGGCGGCCGTTCGCGGCGCTCCCTATCCGGCTTGGCGGCGGCGAATGAGGATGAACACGATAAATCGGACTACGTACGGTCGCCTCGAACGCCTCCGAGCCGGAATCCTCGGGAAATCGAACCCAAATCCAAAAATGGGAAAAAGGACTACCGGTCTTTCTGTGAGAAAGGGACGCGTCGGCGAGGGTTGGCGGCCGAGGCTCAGGCGTGGCCGCGATAATGGAGAACACCCTCTCGCTCCTGGCCTCGCTCCTGGCTATGTTCTTGCCCTCTCGGCTCTCTCGGAACTCTCTGTCTCAGTCTCGGTCTCACGGCTCTCAATCTCGCCGTTCCCTCCTCTGATTTCCCTCACGACCCTTTTGGGCCGGTCGGTCACGCCCGACCGCCCCTCCTGTGGCCGGCCTGGCCCCAACCACCATCTCGCTGCGCCTGCCCGTGTCGACCGCCGCCCTGGCTCTGCTACTCTGCTCATCCTGCACTGTCGCTTGTCCTTCCCTTCTCCGTGTTGCAGGCGTGAAAGGGAACAAGAAGAGTGCGTGGGCCGGGCCGAGGGAAAGGAAAGGGGAAAATAAAAGAAATAAAAGAAAGAAAAGAAAAAGAAAGGTTGGGCCGAGCCCAGCCGGGAAAGGAGATAGGGGGCCGGGTTGACCCGGCCCAACCCGGCTGACCATTTTTTAGGAGAAATTGTAATATCCTATTTCCATTAATGCAAGTGCTCCTAGCACTTATATGTTTGTGCAATCTAACGAAAATCATTTTTGTTTATGGGTTAAAATAAATCTTTAATTTTTGCACAATGAAAACTTAAATAGATAGTCAAAATTTAGGTGTTAACATTAAGCTTCCATTTTCTAGAGTTACAACGTGGTTATGGCATTTGGTTGTTCAAGTTTCGAGGTAAGTGAAGACTCTAGAGTTAAGTTAGCTCAATCTACTTTACACTTTTAACTTGGTTGGTTATAATATGCCATTTTGATGTGCTATAATATTATTGATGTGGCGATTGCTAGATTCGTTTTGCTAATCTCATACATGTTTAAAAGGTGATTTATCGCTTTGTTGTAAAGTAGGATACATTTTGGTAAGTGGAAATGATGAATCTGAACTTGAAAAATTTATATTTGTAAATTCAGACTCAACCATCTTACTAAAATCTACCTTAGGAATATATTTGTTGTTGTTCATATTCACTTTTTGAGTCTAACTTGCTCTCCGAGTCCGAATCGTTTTCTCAGTCCGAATTGTTTTATGAGTTTGAATTGCTTTTTGAGTCTAAATTGTTCTCTCGAGTCTGAATCGCTTTCTCTAATCTGAATTGCTCTCTCGAGTCTGTTTACGTTCTCTCGAGTTTGAATCGCCCGAATTGCTATTTAAGCCTGATTCACTTCTTAAATAATATATTCGTTGCTGTTCATACTTACTTTCTGAGTCCGAATATGTGTATTTGTGGCATAAAACTCAAAATATAACCAATTGTTTGTTCGGACTCGTAATCCACTCATTTATCTGTTCAAATTCACTGCCAGAGCCTACTCATTTATTTGTTCAAACTCATAGTTAAGAATCTACTCATTTATTTGTTCGCACCCACATGTCGGAACCTACTCATTTATTTATTCAGACACACAATTCGGGATATATTCATTTTGTTTATTCATGTCCGACTCAATTCTTGAGTATATTTATCCATTTGTTGAGATTCACGCTCGGACTCAATTCATGAAAATAGACATTTGAAATATATCTAGCTTCCTCGAATGTATCCAACTAATGAGTCTTATCACATGAGGCTATTTACTTGCTTGTCTAACTAATACCGTTCATTTCTTTGAGGAATATGAGATGGAGCCATAATGTGGGTATATGTATTGAAATGTATGTGAATACTTATTATCATGGTTTGCATGAGAACAATATGTTATTCGTCACCCTCAAAATTTCAATGACAAGCCCCGTGTGTTGAGACGCCCTATAGGTTGAGATGCCCCGGAGGGCGATTGGCATGCCTCAGAGTCGAGACGCTCCATAGGTTGTGATATCCAGAGGGTGTATCGAAATGCCTCGGAGTTGAGATACCCTATGTATCGGGATGTCCCAGGAGAGATCGGGAGGAGAAGTAATGAACCTAACACAAGAATGTGAGTGATAAATGTTATGTCATATGCTTGCGTCTGAATTGAAATATTGTGGAGAAATAAAGTAATTAAATTATTGTGGCAAATGTCCAAATGGGAAATGTATAGCACTTATTCATGCTCTAAGCATACTTATTGGTTCCTATGCATTTATGTTGTTTGTCTTAGGTGAAGTGCTTTGAGATGATTTTCCTAACTTAAACTAAAGATTTCGCTTTATTGGGGCTCGATTCATTCCTTTATTTTTCAAACGTATTGGATGGATCTCCCACTGTCTTTGTGTTTCAGAGTCCTCGATATTACGAAGGTGTTTATGAAAGTGTGTTTGTGCCTGAGCCTGAAGTAGTATATACTAGATGTAGTTTTACTATGTGGGTTGACGTGGGATTTATGGAACCTACCAGTTTGTTGCTCGGTACCTGAACCTCAACGGTGAGTTGGTTGGTTTGTTGAGGGGATTCGATGGTGATGTTGATGATGACATAAGATAGGGCGAAGTTATTAACCCATAACGACGATCTTGTCTTTTGTGCAGCTAACTTTTGGGCAAAGAAGTAGAGTGAAGATAGGGAACCTTGACCCTTCCCAGCACTTTTGTTTTTGTGTTTTATCTGAACAATGGAATGAAGTTGTAAATTTGATAATTAACATAAATAAGAAGCATAAGTACTTTGATTATACTCATGTGATTTTCATTGTTAAGGAATGTTCAAATTAAACTTCCGCTTGCCTATTACATAAACATAAGCAACACGTGTCGCATGTGACATTTGATAATTAACCTCGACCCTTCCCAGAACATTTTAATGTGGACTGGTGGTGGATGATTCCAAATTTAATTGAGCCCATGTGGATTGTAAAACTCGGTGAAGCCCGTTCATTATTGTGGCTAACACTTTTGCTCGTGGGGTTTTACACTTGGAAAGAATTTTCAAAATATATACATAGAAGTTCACAATCTTGGCAAGGGCAAAATATAAAATGTGCGAATGTTTATCTTTGGAATAAGCAGAAACGAAATTGTGACGGACTTGGTACGAAGGAATGATCTTTAAGAAAGCCTATATTTCTAATTTGGTGCATATTACACTTGGTCAATAATAGAAGAACAAAGTACCCACAATTCATTCTCGACCAAGATGAGCGATTAGGGACGGTCCGAAAATAGCCTCCGTGATCTGCTAAAGATATCCATAATTCCTCGGGCATTACTTTTCGGTCGTTTGAGGAAATGAAGATGAAGGAAAAATAAAAAAAAAAGGAAAGGAAAAAGAAAAGAAAAGAAAAAAATTAAAAATTGAAAAAATTGAAAAAATAAAAATAATATTAAAAAATTAGTTCGGGGAAAAATTATTGCGGGTGTCTGGTTTGAAGTTTTTGGTGGTCAAAAAATAGTTCGGTAAAATTATCATAAAAGCGTATTGGTTTGAGTTTTTTTGTAATAAAAAAATAATTCAGAGTAAATTTATCACAAATATATTATTTTAAGATTTTTATAATATTAATTATTTTTTAATATTATCAAGAGGGTCTTTCTCTTAAAACCTAGGCCCTTTCACTTGTAAAAGGACCTCCTACTGACAAGCATGGAAGGGGGACTCTCTTTTATGGTCTGACAAGAGACAAGAAAAAAAAAAAAAAAGACAAAACACGGAGAGAGATCATTAAGTCGAAAAGAGAGAGCAAGTTGTCATCTCCTCCCTTGGCGTTGAGAAAATATTCCATGGTTTGCAATCACCACGTCATATGCTCACGTGGTGTAAATATTCTCGCGTGGATCCATTAAGAAAACGCCACGTGGCTCTGACGTGGAGAAAGAGAAAGCCTTATCAAGAAGACTCTCTCCTCTGTGCACCTATTGCCTCAAAAGGAAACTGAGCAAGTCACCTCGCATTAAATGCGAGACTCTCTTCATTGATTGCTATTCTCTCCCTCCCTTGTTCTTTACTTTTCTGAGAATGGACGCCCTTCTCTCTCTCCCTCTCCTTAATTCAAATTTTGGATCTACCCCTTCGATCTAAAAATTTGCTCCTCCGACCCCTCTGCTCCGGCGTTCCAAATCCTTCTCGTCTCATTCAGAAGATACTCTCTAGGATTTCCTTTTCTTCTACGTTCTCATCCTATTCTTTTTCACTCGGAGATGCTCCTGCTAGTCGTTTTTTCGTCTCTTCCGAGAGTTCTCTAAGGACATTATCGGAGTCAAGTTCGTCCATGCTCAGATCTTGTCAATGACTCTTACAATGAGCAAGTTTGGCTGCGGAACTTGTCCGGGTTTATCATGGTTTGGGTTGCCTTGAATATGCACGAAAGGTGTTCAATCAAGTTTGGCCCTCTGCTCGGGCGTCCCGTTGCTACTCAATGCTCGCCGCAACGACGGACACGTTGTTCAAATCCGAATCTCGGTTGTTTCAGCGTTGAAGAGGTTGTCGAGTAGTCGGGGACTTTGACATCATGAATGTCACGCCATGGCCGTTGTTGCTACTAGCGAACGAGGGTGAGAACAAATAAGACAAAGGTTGTGGCGAAGGAAAGGACAAAGTTGGTGTTGCCGTTGAGCATGCGAAATGGAGCCTTGTAGCAGGCGTTTTTTTTTTTTTTTTTTGGTCAGGCATTCATTTTGTTGAGTTGTTGAGTTTTGTTGAAGAGGTTTTGCTTCTATTTTTGGTTTGGAGCACTAGAATTTATCACTAGTTTTCCTTATTTTTTCCTTAATTTGTACCTTGTACAATTTGAATAAGATTTCAGTTTTGCAACTATATTTCTGGCACTAAATTGTTCTTCCTTTCATATTTTGTTGAAGAGGGCCAATCACAATGCCCTCTTCTCTGTCTCTAGCTCGCCCCCAAACCAAGCGCATCGAGCTCAAATTTTCAAACTTTCGGACCAAGTGGTTCTCAAGAAGTTGGGCACTTCGTTTTCCTTCCTCTTTTTGCCATCTCGAGTGAAAAGTTCCACGTTTTATGTGTTTCTAACACATGATGGTGTGCATGCTTGGTCGGTGTTAGTATTCCTAAACAAAAGGCTCTTACCTTTCGGTGGAAGCCAATGGGACCTTTTGAAATCCATAACTGCAATGGGGATGTTTCATGGGGTAAATGAAGGAGACGCTTTAAAGATATGGTGGGTGGGTTGTTTGGCTTCTCCTTGAAACTTGAAATGACAACGGTGGAAGACCGCAGTCATGTGATAGAAGATGGTGAAGTGTATATGTGGGATTTTTCCCTGCCATTTTGTTGATTAAATTCCGAGTTTATTGCTTGGTCTTCTTCAGCTAACATTGACTGCTTTTGGGGAGATTTTAGGAGAGCTTTATCGTGGGTTATACCTCTGAAGGTTTTGGAGAAGTAAATTTTTGTCAGGTAGAGATTAATAGGTTCCTTTAGCCAATCCTATAGAGCTTGGAATGGAGTGAAAACAGAAATCATTTGGTGAAGAGAAAACTCAACAACTCATCAATTCTAATCAAATCTAGTACAAACCCGTGAATGTAACCAAAACCTCTTCAACAAAACTCAACAACTCAACAAAAGGAATGTTTGACCAAAAAAAAAAAAAAAAAAGCAACGCCTGCTCCATTTCGCATGCTCAACGGCAACACCAACTTCGTCCTCTCCTTCGCCACCACCTTTGTCTTCGCTGTCCTCACCCCGCTCGCTGGCAGCACCAATGGCCATGGAGTGACATTCATGATGTGAAAGTCCCCGACTACCGACGGCCTCTTCAACGCGAAACAACCGAGATTTGTTGAACATGTCCGCGGCGGCGGAGCCGACGGCCACGTGGCGGAGATGACGAGGCGGGCCGACGGCGATGAGCGGAGCCCACGCCTGGGCGGAGCCAATAACCACGAGATAAGCGACGGCCACGAGGCGGAGCCGATGACCATGAGGCGGAGGCAACGGCGACGAGCGGAGCCGCCGCCACGAGAGGATAGGCATTCCGCTTTTCGCGAAAGGAGGAAGCAAAGAACACAAGCGAAGATGAAAGGAGAGAGAGCAACAATCTGGGAAGGAGAAGGGTTTTAGAAAGTGAGGGAACGACATTTGATTCAAACTTGAAAAAGAACGAAGAGAGAGGGTGGCAATTAATGCTCGCGCCTTCCCAAGGTCTTCTTTGAGCGGGAGTAAGGCGCAAAGGAGAGAGCCTCCCATTGGGGTTTTCTCTTTCTCCGTGTCTCTCCACGCCGATGCTACGTGCCGATTTTTAATGGATCCACGCGAGCAAATATACACCACGTGAGCATGTGACGGGTGATAATAAACCACTGAATATTTTCTTCTTTGGCGTTGCGCATGGAGCTCAACCGCAACAAGCCATTCGCCCCTTAGTCAACGCTCTTCACCTGTGAAGGTGTTCCGCTTGCCATCGCGACGGCGACGCCGCTGTTTCTTTCGGCACCGTCCGGCCCGCCATTGCGGTCGAGATGACCCACGGCCCGGCTGCGCTCCTGTCCCTGACCTCCTCACTGTCCTAGGCTAAAGATCACTTTCGGCAACGAGGAGCTGCTGCAACTTCGGCCCACGATGTCCCTACCGGCCGTGTTGAACCGAGAAGTCCCGTGTCGAGGTTCTCTGTCCCATGATTGTTCGACTAAACCTCCTGCCTTGGCCCCTTGTTCACTAGCAAGCCCGAGGCCGCACTAAAGAGTTGCACCCTCGCCGCAAACCACCCGCACTAGAGATCCACCAAGAGCCAACCTTGTCATCGTAGCACCACCGCCGCCGGCCGCCAAATCCGACCGTAATCGGGCATGTTGAGTCCGACCAATTTTGGAAACAAGTAATTGAACAAGGTAATAATATTACCTTAATCAATATTCATATATATTTTGTTGCCTTGTTCAAATTACTTTAATTTTAATTAAAATCTCGAACATATCATCGAATCTATGAAATTCACGAGAAGCTTTAAAATTAGAAATTATTTCATAGTTTCATAACGTGCATATGATCGACATTCCTATTTTATGCCTGAAATACGACTCATGATCGAACAGAAAATCGTCCATCCGATCTCCCACCCGAGATATGATACACGATTGCGCCGGAAATTGGCCAACTGATTCTCATGCCCGGATCACGATTCGTTAATTTATTATTTTTAAATTTAAATGGATATAAATAATATTTATTGTGATTTGATGCCGTGTTTGGTGTGGATATGGTATGGTTTCTTTCTATCTTTGTTTGATTTGAATTGAGTTTCTTTCTGTAAAAAGAAATATCCAAAAAGATTAGATACATTTGAAGTAGATTATTTTTAGGATGAATTGCATGTTTATGTTAGGAATTTAATTAATTTCGAATTTCATAAAAAATATAAACTTTCACAAATATATTATTTTAAGATTTTTATAATATTAATTATTTTTAATATTATCAAGAGGGTCTTTCTTTAAAACCTAGGCCCTTTCACTTGTAAAAGGACCTCCTACTGACAAGCATGGAAGGGGACTCTCTTTTATGGTCTGACAAGAGACAAGAAAAAAAAAGGAAAAAGACAAAACACGGAGAGAGATCATTAAGTCGAAAAGAGAGAGCAAGTTGTCATCTCCTCCCTTGGCGTTGAGAAAATATTCCATGGTTTGCAATCACCACGTCATATGCTCACGTGGTGTAAATATTCTCGCGTGGATCCATTAAGAAAACGCCACGTGGCTCTGACGTGGAGAAAGAGAAAGCCTTATCAAGAAGACTCTCTCCTCTGTGCACCTATTGCCTCAAAAGGAAACTGAGCAAGTCACCTCGCATTAAATGCGAGACTCTCTTCATTGATTGCTATTCTCTCCCTCCCTTGTTCTTTACTTTTCTGAGAATGGACGCCCTTCTCTCTCTCCCCTCTCCTTAATTCAAATTTTGGATCTACCCCTTCGATCTAAAAATTTGCTCCTCCGACCCCTCTGCTCCGGCGTTCCAAATCCTTCGTCTCATTCAGAAGATACTCTCTAGGATTTCCTTTTCTTCTACGTTCTCATCCTATTCTTTTCACTCGGAGATGCTCCTGCTAGTCGTTTTTCGTCTCTTCTGCGAGAGTTCTCTAAGGACATTATCGGAGTCAAGTTCGTCCATGCTCAGATCTTGTCAATGACTCTTACAATGAGCAAGTTTGGCTGCGGAACTTGTCCGGGTTTATCATGGTTTGGGTTGCCTTGAATATGCACGAAAGGTGTTCAATCAAGTTTGGCCCTCTGCTCCGCGTCCGTTGTTACTCCAATGCTCGCCGCAACGACGGACACGTTGTTCAACGAATCTCGGTTGTTTCAGCGTTGAAGAGGTTGTCGAGTAGTCGGGGACTTTGACATCATGAATGTCACGCCATGGCCGTTGTTGCTACTAGCGAACGAGGGTGAGAACAGCGAAGACAAAGGTTGTGGCGAAGGAAAGGACAAAGTTGGTGTTGCCGTTGAGCATGCGAAATGGAGCCTTGTAGCAGGCGTTTGCTTTTGTTTTTTTTTTTTTTGGTCAGGCATTCATTTTGTTGAGTTGTTGAGTTTTGTTGAAGAGGTTTTGCTTCTATTTTTGGTTTGGAGCACTAGAATTTATCACTAGTTTTCCTTATTTTTCCTTAATTTGTACCTTGTACAATTTGAATAAGATTTCAGTTTTGCAACTATATTTCTGGCACTAAATTGTTCTTCCTTTCATATTTTGTTGAAGAGGGCCAATCACAATGCCCTCTTCTCTGTCTCTAGCTCGCCCAAGCCAAGCGCATCGAGCTCAAATTTTCAAACTTTCAGACCAGAAGTGGTTCTCAAGAAGTTGGGCACTTCGCTTTCCTTCCTCTTTGCCATCTCGAGTGAAAAGTTCCACGCTTTTGCGTGTTTCTAACACATGATGGTGTGCATGCTTGGTCGGTGTTAGTATTCCTAAACAAAAGGCTCTTACCTTTCGGTGGAAGCCAATGGGACCTTTTGAAATCCATAACTGCAATGGGGATGTTTCATGGGGTAAATGAAGGAGACGCTTTAAAGATATGGTGGGTGGGTTGTTTGGCTTCTCCTTGAAAACTTGAAATGACAACGGTGGAAGACCGCAGTCATGTGATAGAAGATGGTGAAGTGTATATGTGGGATTTTTCCCTGCCATTTTGTTGATTAAATTCGAGTTTATTGCTTGGTCTTCTTCAGCTAACATTGACTGCTTTTGGGGAGATTTTAGGAGAGCTTTATCGTGGGTTATACCTCTGAAGGTTTTTGGAGAAGTAAATTTTTGTCGGTAGAGATTAATAGGTTCCTTTAGCCAATCCTATAGAGCTTGGAATGGAGTGAAAACAGAAATCATTTGGTGAAGAGAAACTCAACAACTCATCAATTCTAATCAAATCTAGTACAAACCCGTGAACAGAACCAAAACCTCTTCAACAAAACTCAACAACTCAACAAAAGGAATGTTTGACCAAAAAAAAAAAAAAACACAAAACAAGCGCCCATTTCGCATGCTCAACGGCAACACCAACTTCGCCTCCTCCCTTCGCCACCACCTTTGTCTTCGCTGTCCCTCACCCCGCTCGCTGGCAGCACCAATGGCCATGGAGTGACATTCATGATGTGAAAGTCCCCACTACCGACGGCCTCTTCAACGCCGGAAACAATCGAGATTTGTTGAACATGTCCGGATGGCGGAGCCGACGCCACGTGGCGGAGATGACGAGGCGTAGCCGACGGCGATGAGCGGAGCCCACGGCCACAAGGCGGAGCCAATAACCACGAGATGTGGCGACGGCCACGAGGCGGAGCCGACGACCATGAGGCGGAGGCACGGCGACAGAAGCGAGCCGCCGCCACGAGAGGATAGGCCGTCCCGCTTTTCGCTGAAAGGAGGAAGCAAAGAACACAAGCGAAGATGAAAGCGGAGAGAGAGCAAAATAATCTGGGAAGGAGAAGGGTTTTAGAAAGTGAGGGAACGACATTTGATTCAAACTTGAAAAAGAACGAAGAGAGAGGGGTGGCAATTAATGCTCGCGCCTTCCCCAAGGTCTTCTTTGAGCGGGAGTAAAAGTGCAAAGAGAGAGAGCCTCCCATTAGGGCTTTCTCTTTTCCGCGTGTCTCTCCACGCCGATGCTACGTGGGCGATTTTTAATGGATCCACGCGAGCAAATATACACCACGTGAGCATGTGACGTGGTGATAATAAACCACTGAATATTTTCTTCTTGGCGTTGCGCATGGAGCTCCAACCTGCAACTCAAGCCATTCGTGCCTAGTCCTTGCTCTTCACCCGTGAAGGTGTTGTTGTGCCATCCGCACGCGACGCTGCTTGCGCTTTTGCCCCAGCCCGAGCCATTGCAGTCCAGATGACCACAGCTCCCGGGCGCCGCCTCCCTCGTCCCGACCTCATCGCTGTTCCTAGGCTAAAGATCACTTTCGACGGCAACGAGGAGTCACTGCAACTTCGCCCACGATGTCCCTACCGCCGTGTTGAACCGAGAAGTCCCGGTGTCGAGGTTCTCTCGTCCCATGATTGTTACGACTCGCCCTGCCTTGGCCCCGGCTCACTAGCAAGCTCGAGGCCGTACCAAAGAGTTGCACCTCGCCGCAAACCACCCGTTACTAGAGATCCACCAAGAGCCAACCTTGTCATCGTAGCACCACCGCTGCCGGCCGCCATTCCCCGACCGTAATCGGCTGTTGAGTCCGACCAATTTTGGAAACAAGTAATTGAACAAGGTAATAATATTACCTTAATCAATATTCATATATATTTTGTTGCCTTGTTCAAATTACTTTAATTTTAATTAAAATCTCGAACATATCATCGAATCTATGAAATTCCTGAGAAGCTTTAAAATTAGAAATTATTTCATAGTTTCATAACGTGCATATGATCGACATTCCTATTTTATGCCTGAAATACGACTCGCGATCGAACAGAAATCGTCCATCCGATCTCCCACCCGAGATATGATACACGATTGCGCCGGAAATTGGCCAATCTGATTCTCATGCCCGGATACGATTCGTTAATTTATTATTTTTAAATTTAAATGGATATAAATAATATTTATTGTGATTTGATGCCGTGTTTGGTGTGGATATGGTATGGTTTCTTTCTATCTTTGTTTGATTTGAATTGAGTTTCTTTACTCAGTAAAGAAATATCCAAAAAAGATTAGATACATTTGAAGTAGATTATTTTTAGGATGAATTGCATGTTTATGTTAGGGAATTTAATTAATTTCGAATTTCATAAAAAATATAAACTTTTGGATGTCATATAGATTCTACATCATGCTTGCATCATCACGGCTAGGAAAAATTTCAATTAAGGGCCCCCAGTGGGGTCAAATTCTCAAAAGGGCCAAAAGTGAATATAGTGTCAAATAAGGCGCGAAGTGCCTAATCGATCTCAAATAAGGACACAAGTGCCTAAAGTCTCAAATAAGGGCTTGAGTCGCCAACACTAAAACACTGCCGGTCGGCGAGAATGTTACTATTCCAAGACATGAGCAAAGAACTTTTATTTTTTATTATTTTTTTCCTTTTCTATTTTTTTTTTTTTCCTTTTCTTTTTTTTTCTTCTCTTCCTCCGCCTAAACCATAGTTGCCTCCCGGCGGCTCGGTGTCGGGTGAGGCCGCCCGGCTGCCGGGCGAGCCGCCCGCTGGGGTCGGGCCCCGCCCCTTTCGATTGCGGTGAGGTCGAGCCTCGCTAGATTTGGCGAGGGCTCGACCCGCCAGCGATCCGCTGGTCGCCCAGCTGGCCCTCGCCGGCGTCGATGGGGCCGGTGAGGTCGACCTCGCCAGTTGCCCGGCGAGGGCCGACCACGACAACAATGGCGGTGACCTTGACCCTGAGGCGAAAATCCTGCTTTAATTAGCGAGGGGCAGCCTCGCACGGGGTCGACGACCCGTAAGCCCCGCCAGGAACAAGTGAAAACAAAAAAAAGAAAGGAAAAAAAAAAAAAAAAATAAAAAAAGTTAATTCTTAAAAGTTATTGTTAACAAGAATTCTCATCGACCGCCAGATATTTTTGTTAGCGACCCAGTGCTCTTATTTGAGACTTTTGACACTTCGGGTTCAGATTTGAGATCGAATGGGCACTTTCAGCCCTTTATTTGATACTATGTTCACTTTGGGTCCTCTTTTTGGGAATTTGACCCCACTTGGGGCTCTTAATTGAAATTTTCCTCACGGCTATGTCATTACCACGTGCCATGCATGTTATTTCGCCACGTCATTTACGATAGTATGTCACATGTCATGTTAGACTAGTAGCATGCATTGCATATATAGTTTTTTTTTTTTTTTTTGTAAAGGTAAGAATATGTATTACTTTTCAATACACCAAATACAACCAAAGCTAAAACCAACTCCCTGACCCTATTAAGACATAGCAATGTCCAAACAAGGTCAAGAAAGGTTCAAAAGAACTATACAACAAGCCAAAAAGGCCAAGCAAATACAAGAAGAACTAAGAGACCGAATTACAAGGACATCCGATCCATTTCAAAGATTGAAGGTGAAAGGCCCCATTTCCTTTGAAACTTACGGTTCCTAGGAGTATCCTGGACTCTCCCCATAGTTATGGCTTTATCCTTCACAACTTTGATGAGATGCTTGCACATACCCGGATAAAGATATTCTTATTCCCGAAGATAGCGTTGTTCCTCTCGGTTCAAATGATATGAATTAGTGCCCCAAAGGAGAACCGGAGAGGCAATGTGCGAAGGAAGATCCACCGCAGACTTTCATTGCCCACAAAATATGTTCTTGCCAGGACGGTTGCACCATGGGAGGTTGCATTTAGTTGCCCGGAAAAGAAGCCAAATCTACTAGTAGAAGGGCACTCAAAGAAAAGGTGATTGACCGAGTCTAGTCTAGTACCGCAGAAAAGCACATAAAGCAAAGTCGATCCCGCGGTTTTATAAGAGGAGTACCCAGGAAGGCAGCCGGTTGAGAGAGACTAGCCACAAGAGAAAGACATGTCGGGTGCAATATGATGATCCCGGATGAATGAGTGCCAAGGGGCTAGGTGTCCTTTTCTTGTGATATGATTCCAAGCCGATGCTACCGAGAAGGAGTCCAAAGGATGTGGAGTCCATATCGCTTTGTCCGAGTATTTTCCTCAAAGTTAGGTGGAGGATCCGCTCTAGCTCGTAATAGAGTTGAGTGTATTTGAGGGTTGCCACATACAAATCGTAGAACTTCCGAACCAAGTATCCCGGGAATCCGTGACCGATAAATGTCAACATTACTAAAGATAAGATAGAGAGGGCCTTTGTTGTGCCACCAGTCAAACCAAAATGAAACGGAGTGACCGTTACCAATCTTCCACCGAAAAAGTGCTTGGGCAGAAGCTCGCAAATCAAGAATTTTCTTCCAAGTCCAGGAACAAAATGTAGGTTTGGATACTACCCAAAAGTTTGATTTTAAGAAAGTTAAGTTAATCCATTTGCACCACATGGATTCCTTATCAGTAAAGAGGATCCATAAGTGTTTAAGAGTCATAGCTCTATTGTATTCTACAAGTCGCCGAATTCCAAGGCCACCTTCTTCTTTGGGTAGACATACATTATTCCAGTCTACCTTAGCTCCCCCATTCCTAGGTTAGGACCTTTCTATAGAAATTGTCTTAAAATGGACTCGATTCTATACAAGATGATTTTAAGGGAGAAAATAGTAGCCCAATACACCGGATGGAATGCGGATGATTTGATGAGTTGTAGTCTCCCCAAAAAGGATAGGAACCGTTGAGTCCATGAATGGGCCCGAGCCATTATTGAATCAATTAGAAACTTACAGTCCTCTTTACGCAGTCTAGATGAGATGATAGGCATCCCTAGATACCGAAAGGGAGTGAACCTTATTGAAAGCCAAGGCATTGAAGTAATTGTCCATGTAGAGCCGAGTCCCCCTCCCCCCCCCGAGAGGAACATGTTGCTTTTACTATTGTTCGGTCAAGGCCGCACTAACTAGAGAACAGATCAAGAGAATCCTTGATGATTTCAACCCGACCTCGTGTGAGCTTCGTAAAAATAGGAGCACGCCATCCGCAAAGAAAAGATGGGACAAACAGGTTTTTTTTGCAAAGCCAAAACCAATGAAAATCCGGAGAATTTGTTTTTGACTTTAGAATTCCGTAAAGGACTTCCATAATCGTATAAAGAGATACGACGAAAGCGGATCACCTTGACGATACCTCGCAACTAGCAAAGAAACCATGTAGTTCCCATTGATTGAAACGGAGAATTTGGTCAGATACACAACCCATAATCAATTTGATGAAGAAATCCGAAATTTGAAGGCCACGAGCATCTTTTCAATGAATGTCCAATCAACGGTGTCAAAAGCCTTTTGAAGTCCACTTTGATGGCACACTTAGGAAGGTAAGGCTCATGATGGAAGTCCACGAGCAACTCTTGTGCAATCATGATGTTGTTACTAATTTTGTGCCCTTTAATGAAAGCCGCTTGAAAGGGGCTAATCGTAGCTGGTAAAATATGTGCAATACGCCTAGCCAAGATTTTATAAATGCATTTATATAGGGTATTGCAACATGCAATTGGTCGGAAGTCGACATGGTCGAGGCATGAGGAGACTTCAAAGACTAGAGTTAGAATGGTATTATTTAACTCCTTAAGCATGCGTCCAGTCTCAAAAAAATCTATTACTGCATTGAGAATGGAGGGCCCAATGATCTCCCAAGAGGTTTTGAAGAAATCAGCGTTATAGCCATCCGACCCGGGGGCTTTACCTCCGCCAAATAAAATAAAGTAGTCCGGATTTCCCCATCGAAACCGGGTTGAGCTAGGTATTCCTCCGATTATCATCAAGAACCCGACCAATGAAATCACCTATCTCACGCATGATGGCTGGGTAGAAGCGCAATTACCATTGAGTAAGCGCCCTAAAATAGCTAACAATGTGATTCGTGGACCTCAATCGGGTCGGCTTAGTAGCACCCCATCACTTGTGGACACCGAGAGAATACGATTCTCAGAAGCGCCTTTTGTTGACAAAATGATGAAAAACTTTGTGTTCAAGTCCCTTCTTTAAGCCAACGAATCCTGAATTTTTGTCCGAAAAAGGATTCCTCCCCGCAAGCTCGATCAAAGGGACGGTTCCGTGGCTGCCTCGAATAAAGATAAAGGTCTATTCGCCCTGTTCGGTCCTTATGGATATAGCCGAGAAGGAACTTTTGTTCAAGTGTTTCAACTTTGCTTTTAGCAATCTAAGTTTGCAACAAACCATATACATAGGAGTGCCCACTATTCGAGTGTCCCAGGCTTGAGCTACTAGTTCCAGGAATTTAGGATGGGAGGCCCGTGTTGAAAAAACTTAAAAGGTTTCTTGGAACTTTATGGCGAAAAGATTTTAATCACCATAGGAGAGTGATCAGAAATACCTGGCACAAGGAAGGAAGCTTCCGAGAAGGAGAAATGCTGATTCCATAAGTTATTGATGCGGACCCGATCAATCTTACGGAGTTTCCTATTATTACCCGAGAAGTGAGACCATGTGAATCTGCAACCCACATACCGGAGATCCTCAAGTCCCGCTTGGTTGAGGCAGTCCCCAAATTCATCAAAGACCGAATCCACGGGGGTTGTGCTACCCACTCTATCCTGCGAGTCTTTGATGGCATTGAAATCTCCAAAGAACAATCCAGGTAAGTCACATGAAGAGAGACAAATTAGGTTAGCCATAGCGGGCGCCGATGAACAAAAGTATGTTCCCCATATACAATAGAGAGAAGACAAGATTTATGTAAATTTAGAAGCCTAAGCTGCATATGTATCAATTGACCAGAAGAGTAACTCGAACTCATCTCCAGCACATTCGAGTCCCAACCGAACCATATCTTGCCTAGGGGGGAAAATTCATAGTTGGAAATCCACTGCCAACTATCACATAAGCCTCTAGATATATCAAAGAAAAAGGGAGGTTTTGGCTTTTGTTTCAACAATACCAATACAAGATAGGCGATTTGTCCCGATAAAGGCCCGAAATTGACTTGCCTAAGGGGATTTACTAGTCCCCTAATATTCCATATACCAAAAACATAACTAAAGGCAAGGAAATTACCTTGGCCTCCTCCTCTTTAATTTCTTTTTCGAGGAGGATGGGCCAGGTGCCTTAACAGACACAAATGAACTCAAGGGCCGAACCAAGGGAGGCCTTAGCAACCTCTTCTCCTGGCAATCGAATGCCATGGTTTGTGACCGTGTCGGGGGAGACACCACCGGGTTCTACCTCCACCATTCCTTCCTGAGTACTAGATTTGTCCACTACAATTGAATCAAGAGTCTTCGTTGAAGACCGGGAGTTGAGAGAGGAATTTTGGCTGTTG
This sequence comes from Syzygium grande, assembly GCA_024733475.1. NCBI lineage: Eukaryota > Viridiplantae > Streptophyta > Magnoliopsida > Myrtales > Myrtaceae > Syzygium > Syzygium grande. The sequence goes on from JAMXDD010000013.1 coordinate 102,357, forward strand.
TTCCAAAGGTGCCTAGAGGACACGGTGAAGGGGAAGAGCTGGGTCTAGCCTAAGAAATCTTGGACCTGAATCGCCTTACCCATCGTGATGTTCAACAATAGGGTTCGTGAAGCAAAGAGGGTGGGTGCATCTTCTCCCAAGTTCGAAAGCACTTGAAGGTCTGGTGAAGAAGAGTTGCCTTTTTCCAAATAACTTGAGTCCATCTATCTTCTCTTTGAGGTTGAGTAATAGCCTCATCCCCTGTTTCAGGACGCGTACACATGCAAATCCACTCGGATCCCAATTTGTGGCCAAAAATACCGCATGAGGAGCAAGCCAGGGGTTTCTATTCATATTCAATAATCGATCCGATTCACCTCACCATCCCATCGAACTTTATCAAGTTTCCACCCCGGGATTTGTGGCTTTAATCTCTATACGTATACGCATGGCGAAGGAAATTGTTCATCTGTTCCGCTTTGTGCATCCACATAAAGTGGTTTTCCAACGGCACTAGCTATATATCCAATACCGCCGAGACCATAGGGAGAATGGGATATCCCTTAGCCAAACCCAGACCGAGAGAGAATCTAGCGTACCCTTCTTAAGCTTCATTTTGGGGTGCCATTGTTGAAGCATCATTGTGCTGCTATAAATGGAAACGGGTCCCATATCAATGATCTTCCTGCGAAATTCAGTATTCGAACTCAGAAGAAGTAGAAGCCATTTTCATGTAGTTTTACATCAACTACTTGATCACCCAGGATTTTTAATGGCTTCTTCAGTTATCTTAAAAGGGATTTTCTTCCCGATATAATGCCCAACTATACATTCCAGTCAACGTGGGTTCTCATCAGCAACTATCTCAAGAGTAATGTCCACAATGACTTCCCCATCCTCCACCATAGGTGGAACATATGTTAGGTTGTACCCTTTGGTCAAAACGTTCGCCACATTAGCCCATGTTCTAGTTGCAGGAGTAGGGATGTTTTGACGACTAGCGTTCTGACTCGCTATATTAGCTTTGCCAACAGTATTAGTCCTGGGATCAGGACAGCTTGAAGGTCCTGAAATGTGAGCAAGCCTAAGGGAGCTGCTTCTAATTTTAGATCGGCCCCTACTACGGCTACGACTGACATTACCTTTTTTAGGCTAACTTTGGGGCCAGAAGGGGGATCAATCTTATGAGTAAAGGCTGTAGATTTTCCTTTAGGCTTTGCTGTCTTAGAAGTTATAGCATTACTATCTACCACCAGAAGATCCTTAGCAACGGGGAGTGGCTAAGCGAGGGGTTCCTAGAATCCAACTCCATAGGGTCAAATTAAAAGGCTAGCCCACCAATAGCACCAACCAGTCAACCCAATATAGCAACATATAACCGGGACCGAGATTAGCAACAGTATGTCAGCAGCAAACCAGCATAAATGCGTCCACCCAACCACCAAATCCAGCCCAGCCACAGAAGAAGGGAGACCGAAAAGAGAGTACCTTCAGGAGGGATGAGCGACCTCCAAGGAAGAGCTCAGTAGAATGCAATTCACCGAGGTCAGATTTCAGACGGAAAAGCACAAATGACCGATCAGATCTGATGGTCCGCCCATTGCACTTAGGGGAAAGGGGAGCTTTGGAGGGGGAGAGAGGAGGGTTCAGAGGGCCTTGCCTCCAAAGGTCAGCTCCAACGGCCGCCGGAGTCAGCGGGAATCAGCAGAAATCGATCGGGTGAACAGTATCCACAAGAACACCAGAAGCAGAGAGCATTCAACCTGCAAGAACAGCCTCTATACTTAGTGAAAAGGGAATCCAGTTGGAAGGGAGAAGGAGGAGAGTTCAGAGGGCCTTGCCTCCAAATATCAGCTCCAACGGCCACTGGATTCAGCCGGAATCAGCAAAAATCAACCGGGTGAACAGTACCCGCGAGAGAACCAGAAGAAGAGAGCATCTCATCTTGCGTGAACAGCACATAGTTTAGTCTTCACTAAATAAGAGAAAACTCTAAAAAAAAAAAAAAGATTTGAGTGAAATTGCTTGTTAATTAGAAATCATATTTATGGTGATGATGTGATTTTCTAGTTAACATTTCAGATGCTTTCATTACTTCGAGATAAGTGTACCCTTCTTATAATCACCCTCATATGTTAATGGCTAAGTTTAAAATGAATCCAAGTTGCCTGTCTAAATATTTTGAAAATAAAAAGAAAAGGTACTAGAAGGGCATTAGAGTAATTTAGTGTATCAAAGTCATCAAATTCATAATCTCTGATTTGTAGAAGTAAAGTAAATTTCTTAATATTTTACTTAAGTTTCTAATCGACCCATAAAAAATAGATTAGTGGCGAATCTTATTTGAGATGATTTTGCATGTTAACTAACTTGAATTATAAGTCACGAATTGGTAAGGGCTTGAGAGGGTTCGAAAGTTAAGTTTAGGCTTAATAATCCATTAGCCGAATCCCTAGGGCTTGAGAGAGTCCGAGTTAAGTTTAGGCTTAATAATCCATTAGTCGAATCCCTAGGTGGTGCACTTTGAGGTAAGGTCGCGACACAGGTAAATCCATCAGGGACGAATTTTGCAAGCCTTGCAACTGTCTCACTCTCTCCCCAAGCTTAGCAAAGCAGTTGTCGCGTTCAGCTTCTGGCACATCACCAGACTTAGTTTTCTCAACAATGACTTGAGGTGGATCATCCTCTAAATCGGGCATCGCGTCCTCATCATCGGGCAGATTTTTGCTCTTTATCAACTACTTGCTTTGGAACCGACCAAAAAAAAAAATGCTTTGGCAGTATTTTCTCAGCTTGCGGTCGAATGAATGCAAAAGCAACATTGGTTTGAAGGGACTCCACTTGCTTCGTTAGTTGTTAAAGAGCTGTGAAGATCTGCTCGATGTCATTTTCCACATTAAAAACATGGTTCTGCACCTCGCTTAGTTCAAACATTTCGCTTGAGAATGCACGCGGATGGGTGATCGTCAACGACCCGTAATGACCTATTACGAAAAAATGAGACATAGTGAGCAGGAATGCCAATAAAAGCCGGTCCATGACAACAATCTAATTGTTTGTTTATTTATGAAAGTGCCCTTGATAAAACAAAATTCCCAAACATGATTTAGGAAAATAAGGACACGAATCGGAAAAGACTCTTGATAGATTTTTTTTTTTTTTTGACAACTCATTTCCGAGTAACATGACAATTTCCTAAATTCATTCCCAATTGACAAATGAATTAAATGATTGACCTTGATTGTCATGGACCGACAGACAATACGGTAAAGTAAGTAAATTGCTATGTGAGAGCTTCGAGGACTTACTTTTATGACAATCACATAGACATACATCTGACACATCAACTTCAATTTCTAACTAAACGACTTAGCAAATTGGAGTTAAGAGGGTAAGATGACTAGTCGCAGGCTTGCGTGCTTGGTCAAGCCCTCGTAACTCCGGGTTAGTCAAAAGTGTTACCTGATTGCAACGTGGGCTTTGCCGGCAAAGGTACACACTCGTAACACCAAGAAAGAAATTTTTGGGATTGAACCTTTACTGCGGGGCTTGCATTTGAAGTCGTGTCCAACTCAATAACATTCTAATTAATCCTAGTGCTGCCCCGTCCGATGGCAGGTAATGTGTGCTAAAGTGTAGTTTTAAAGCATTAAGTATGCACAGTAATTTATATTTAAAATTTCGGAAAATAATCACTCAATCCCCAAACTCCTAACTTGTAAGACAAGGGATTAACAAACACTACACCCTTTATAACTCCAAATCTGCAAAAATATTTAACAATCAAGTTAGGGACTTACCTAGAGTCCTCACTGTCAAACAAAATTTTTTTTAAAGAAATGAAAATTTGGCCTAAGTCCACTAAGAAATTTTCAAGTCCCTAGCAAAATCGCTAAGCTATTGCAACCACCCCAAACGGTGAACCACCCTGTGGTTTGGCTAATGGACTACTAAGCCTAAATTTAGCTCGAGCTCTCTCAAGCTCATATCAATTCGCAACTTCGATTTAGGTTGTTAACATACAAATCAATTTTATCTTGGAGTCACCATTAATTAGTTTTTGGTGGGTCGATTAAGTATACAAATAAAGTGTGGGAAAATTACTTTACTTCTATGAAGCAGAGATTAAATAAGTTCGGGGACTTGATTACTCTAGATTATTCTAATGCCCTTTCGGTACCATTTCATTTATTTTTGAAAATATTTAGGCAGGTAGCTTAAATTGATTTTAACCTAGATATTAACATGCAAGGAGTGATCATGCAAGTGCACAACCATTAAAAAATAACATTCAATTAACAAAGCAAATAAAGGAATTGCAAGAAAGAAAAGAAATTAAACACACCAAAGCAAACAATTATTTTTTGTGGTTTTCTTTTATCTTGAAATTAGAGTTAACCTATATAACATGCAACTCATTAATTACATGACCTAATTCTAATGACATGCAATTTTTAATTAAATGAGCCTAGCTTGCAAACTATATGGCGTGCACATGACATAGCAATATGATATGGCCTAAGCTACATGACATGCATATGATATTTTTGGTTTTTTAGTTAAATTCGTAATTAATAATTACTAAGATAAAAACTACCCAAAATGAAGGTTATCCTATCTGCACTAGGAATAATTGAGATTAAACCTATTTTAAAAAAAAAAAATTATACTATCAACTAGACATTATCTAAATATGCAATGCTATCTAGAATATCTCATCCAAATCTACATGAAATCTTTTTGGTTTTTAAATAAGGAAAAAAAAGCCAAACAACATGCATCCAACCAATAGATAATATCTACCAAAGATCATGACAATTCAAAATTGGAAACATCATCTCAATTTGATATTTATCGCAAAATAGAATCAATATTCTAATATTAGGGCTTAAAGATCAAGATATCAATTTTGAACCGCGTTATCTAATAATTCCATCTCGGGACTAAAGATAGAATCAAAAGATCTTGTCGCGTTACGGATTAGGAAATAAATCCTAATAGATAAATGCCTATCTCTCAAAACATTCAAACACTAGATATTGATAAGGCAAAATAGGCAATCAAGTATTCAAATTAAATTAGGATAAGATTTTTACCTAATTTGGAGATATCGCTTCAAATTTGAATTTGACAGCTAAGCATAGATGATGGTGTTGGCGACGCTCACGATATGCCTAGCAAGGGACGGTTGGCGACGGGTGTCGACACTGCGGAATGTGGCACAAACAAGAGAGGTGCTCAATGTTGGGGCCTTCTCACATCATGGCTGATTCGGTGGTCGACACGAGGGCGTGCCATGGCTGAGATAGTGGCAGAGCAGCATCGGTTGATGTAAGGTAGAATGGCCATATGATGTTTGCGGTGTGGCTCATTGATTCGGCTGGTTCGGTGGATTTCAAGCAATGTTATATTGCCGGAAAACTTGCAAAACAAAGGAGATGTCTTGGCCAAGGAAGCAGGAGCATGGCTCACAGGACCGGGCAGCTGCTGGTCATCGATCTCGCCTTGACTGTGTGGGCATTCGTCACAACTAGAACAGGGGTAGGGCAACGACATTATCATGGCTTGTGTGTGATGGTAGTGTCGGGAGGCAGCGAGCTCGGCAGTGAAGGCTCACGGGCTCGGGTAAGTAGCATCGGGCACCGCAAGTGACGGCAACAGGTTCGGTCAGAGCAAGTAGCCTCGATGCAGGCTTGCGGGGGTGCTGCGACTTGATCGGTGTAAGTTTCAGCTCCAAAGCAGGGATGATCGGCAAGGTAGTGTCACAACCTCCCCGCAGTACCGCCTAAGGGTTTGAGGCCAATAGATTGCTAAGTCTAAAGCTAGGATTAAACTTGAGCTCTCCCATGCCCATACCAACTTAAGCGACTTAAGGTTTAAGTTATTAACATGTAAATCAATTTTATCTAGGAGTCGCCATTAATTAGTTTAGGGTGGGTCAATTAGATAGCCAAGTAAAACAATGGGAGAATTGTCTTACTTTTATGAACCAAAGATTCAATGAGTTCGGGGACATGATTACACTAGTACCATTTTTCGATACCTAACCTTGTTCAAATGCTAATTAAGATGTTTGTGCAGTAAAACTTGCAAATTAGGAGCCATAAGATTTTCTTCCTAATCAGGCTAACAACCAAAACATGCATGCATAAAAAACAACCTAGCATGCCTCTAATCGTCCACAAGCGAGGTTGAATTAAACATGCATTTCAAACGTGCAAAGCGTGCAATCAAACATGACATTAATCACACAAAAAAGGGCAAGAAAAGGCAAATCCATTTTTTAATTTTTAGAAAAAATAAAATTTTAGAATTTTTTAATATTAAATAATAATATTATAACAAAGGACCCGGGTCGGATCTCGAATTCGCCCGGTCGGATCGACCCAGCGTGCCGGCTCCTCCTCCGCTACCGGGCTTATCAAACAAAAACAAAAAGAAAATGTAGGCCCAACCCACTTTTCTATTTAAAAAGACAAGCCCGACCCAGACCTATTTCTATTTTTTCTAGTCCAAAATTAAAGGAGAAAAAAAGGAGAACCAGGTTGGCCTCTTCGCTTGACCCGGCTTCGACCGATTTTGTAATTACTCGCCCGACCGACGCGCTCCTCCCCCCTGGCGGACCTTAATTGATGATAGGCGAGACCAGCCGCACCGCTCGCCCGGTCTCGGGGGAGTGCTATTCCGTGTCGCCTCCGCTAGCTTAGGCCGAGGGCTCGGAACTCTGAAATGGGCGACACGTGTGCGAGGGATCCACGGTGTGTCAGGAAGGCTCCACGTTGGAATCACTCGTGGGCACAAAGCCAGAGGAGAAGCAGCGGGAGAGAAATTTTTGAACAAAAGGTGTCCTCCTCTCTCTCCTAGCCTCCGGCCCCGGCGCCGATGGCGCCTCCGGCGACTAAGTCTGCCGCTGCCCACGGCGACCTTCCACAATCGAGTCCGCCTCCCTCGCGCCCGATGCCGACCCTACCTCCGACAAGCGGCGTCCGCGCTGCCCACAAGCGGCGTCCGTCGCCTCTCGTAACCGAGTCCGCCTCCCTCCGCGCCCGGCCTTGGGCACCATGCTGCCTCCGATGGCGGCGTCCAGGCTGATCGCAACTCTCTCTTCTTACGCTTCTTTTCAAATGATGATTGCCCCCTCACCCACCACCACGGCTCCACCATTAACCGCGAACCCTTTCGCCACCGCTGCTACATCCCTCTCGTTCGATTGCAGGGCAGAGACAGCGTGTATATACAAACTCTCTATGCTCCGCCGAGGTTTTGCGTTCATTGTCCCGTGTGCTGCGCAGCTTTGACAACGATCCGGAAGGAAGATGGGCAAATCGTCTTGGCCTCCTAACGTGCAGGTAATCCCTCTGCAGTTCGTGAAAGCCGGTTAATGGGCATTGTCGAAAATTTGTTCTCTTCTTCGATCAAAGCCGACCCACATATCTTGCTGTGATGTTCTTTCAGCAATGCCCACATTTTCTGCTGCAATGGTCTCTTTTCTTCCTCTTCTTGAAGTAGAAGATGGGCATTAGGCGTCTCCACCGCGTTTTTTTTTTTTCCTTTTTGAATCTCCTCTGCAGTTCGTGAACGCCGATGAATTGACCCGCATTGTCGGAAATTGTTCTTTGGTTAATCCAGTCCACATTTTTTGCTGTGATGTTCTCTCGACAATGCCATTTGAAGCTTGAGAATCAAAGGATGATGCCTGGTCTCTTTTGTTCCTTTCCTTGAACTGGAAGATAGTCTATGCGTATTGGGCGTCCTTCTCTAGTCATTTTGTTTGATATTTTGTTGCTTTTGAGATGATTGATCGCTATGTGGGATGATCTAACGGGGTAGTATCGTTGTTGCCTACTCATTGCCTTGAAAAGAGCAATGAAATAGTCAAATGCCTAATCTGAGAGCTAGGGTCTTATCAGAAAGTGTATTCATGATCCACAAGGCATGACATTCTTCGCTTTTGTTGTTTTTTCCCCCCTTTCTCTTGATATCTCTTGCTCTTTCTCTGCTTGGGTCTCTTTTGACTTCCTATTTTGGTCCCTGAAATTTGGTGATAAATTGTTGGATTCTTTGTCCACGACCAGCTATTCTGCTTAAAACAAGTGCATTCATAATTATGATGGTAGCTAGTACTCTATCACTTAATATGGTTTCTGCAGATGTTTAGAAGTGGGTATGTCAACAATATGCCTGGAGGACCAGTTAAGATCGCTAGGATTTATCCGTGGAAATGATGGTTCTTTATATGGATCAGCTCGTGATCCTACTTTCTTCAAGGATATAAATCTCGAAGCCAATCTATCAAATAATCTAAAATAAAAAGGTTCTTTTCTTCTTAGGTTTGTTGTGTTAGCCAAGATTTCCATTGTTTGCACTTTTGATTTATGTGCTTCACTAATGTTTCCCTGCCTCATTAGATAAGGGATGCTATTTTATCTATGGGAGCAAGTGACGCATACATCCGACTGAGAAAGCTTTTGGCCTTGTGGCAGTCAAGGTTCTTTCCAAAAATATTCTGAAAACACTTCCTTGATTGGTAAGCTTTCAAAATAATTGCTCTATAGATTGGAGATTCAATAATTGTTTGTAGTTGTTTGTAGCTCTAAATAAACATGTAGCTGCTCTTGATCATCCTTTATTTCTCTTTCCAAATCGGACTGGTAATGTGGAGTCACAAATGTCTGCTTGGGGAGAAAAATTAACCTTGACCTTAGCCTTTGAGTTATACCTATGAATACTTGAGAGATCAGTTAAGGTTATCTTCATGCGGTTGCATTGGTCAGGACATGCTGCATGACTCCTATAAAGTCTTGTGTTGATTTTGGAGAAAGAATTTATGTGTAAAGAAGCGGCTTTAGTCTCTCTCCATTAGATTCATTTGAGTTCAATTTAACAAGTTGTTAGCTCCAGTTTGAAGTCCACCTTTTCAGAATGCAATTGCTTTATCATGACCAAGAAAAATTTAGGGATTAGCACGGCTTCATTTCATAAAGCACTTTAAACTTCTGAAGGGCATGTGAAGAAAGCTTGTGCTTGAAGGGATAGCTAGGTTATATTTCGATTATTTGCACATGCACCCACAACTTAAGTGCATGTTCCTTATTTGAGCTTTTGCGGTGCTTTATGTTCAACTGAGAAATTGAAAAGGTATCTCGAGGGAGTGGTAAAAGAAATCGAAACTTGACTCTAATTTTGTTATCTGGAGGAGGGATTTATTCTCCTTTGTATTTTTCTTTTGGTTCTTGGCTTTTCTCGATCACTATTTTAAGGAGGGCACAGTTTGGCTATGCTTCAATTGCCCCAGAGGATGCTCTATTGGATCTCTGTTTCAAAGGAGAGGACGGAAGCTATGTGGGTGTGGAATGGCTGTCAATTTTTTCTATGGTGTTGTAGCTTTAGAGCTCTGTTGTCCTGTGCATGGTTGTAGTGGTGGCCACAGAAGTGATTGAGTGATCTTTTAGTGTGTTGTACTTTTAGAAAATGCTATGTGCAAGGATTTGGCATTGTGCAATTAGTTCTGCACAATGCCAAGCAATCAATTTTGTTTTTTTTTTCAAATGAAGGATTAGAAGCTGTTAAGTGCATATAGACAGATATTGAAAATCAGCTTATATCTTTTTTAACTACTATAGTTTTTGGAAATATAGCACCTCTTAAAAGCTAGAAGCGAGGGTTGAAAAGTCCTCTCAAACACCTCTGAAGACTTCAATTTTATTTTACCTTTTGGTTTTGCATGTTGGCTGTTAGAAACTGCAAAAAGGATGATCATCTTGTTTGGTTCCTTGATTAACATGCTAGTCTCTAAATCTGCAGATGAATTCTCATGCACCTAGTTATATATTGACTATGGTTCTGGGGCTATTTCTATCCCTACATGCAGATGAAGTTTTTTTTGTTTGGTGTCTAGTACAGAAGAGCTACATTATGTTTAGAGGTGCAAGTGTGTTGAGGTTGTTCTATTCTGTGTTTGCCTAAGAACTCAGAAGAAGAATGGTTTTTCTGGTTTGTGCTCTTGTTGGGTTCCTTTGCCTGAGGTAGAGTTGAAGTGTATTGCTTGGTGGGTGTTTGTTTACCTGCAATTTGAGGTTGAGCTTCGATTTACAAATTACAAAATAGGTGGATTTGAGGTTGAGCTTGGATTTGCCTAGGCGTTGATGCCCACCTAGCCGATGCCAACGCCACCTCCGACGAGCGAGGTCCACCGCTGTCCACAAGCGACGTCCGTCGCCTCCCACGAGCGAGGTATATTTCAGATCGTGATGCTTTTTTTCCTCAGGTATATTTTCATTCACGACATTTAGTTGACATGAGCGTGCTTGTCGAAGGGCTTCTCGCTAGTACAAGTTGGGATGAGCTTGCTTATGTTTGGCAACATGGGACTCATCCTAGAGCTCCTTGAATTAGGATAAAAATTTCATTTTTTGGGGTCCCCTCATTGAGCTGTGTCAACTTGGGATCAGGATTCTGAATGGCCAAATTTGAAAGTGTAATTATCGTTCTACGGTTGATCTTGGTAAATGACTCACAAATAATTAGACTCTAAATTAGATTCAATAAAGCAGGGAAAATTTCTATTTGCATTATTAGAATGGTGAGTTTGCGCTTGTTATGTTCACCTTGTATGATATAGCATCATTGATGATTCTCTAGTCTTATTATAAGGATCTAGTTGCTGTTGCTGTAGTGAAATTTGTGTCTCGATTATGAATTTTCCGTGTTGGCTAGTTTGATAAGGGAAAGACCATGTAGTTGCCTCTTCTTTGTCATGCGAGGATGAGGTTAACTTTCAATATTATCAGTTCCTTTGTTTGGTTAGTGCAGCATTCTTTGATACTTCTCACTTTATGGTCACTCTTGCAACTTGTGTATCACCTGTTCCGGGCGTGGGAGTTCCAACTTCTATGACAAAATAGTTCTGGTGCTTGTCTCAAAACATCATTTCTTTGTTAATTGTGTTTTCTGAGCATTTGAAATGATTTGAAAGTGTCATTTTAATGCCTCTCTCTAAGGTGCATATTGTCCCATCAAATAAAAGAAGTATTTTTGTTAGCATGTGAAAGATCGTGAGTTAGTCATGGTAGACTGAATGGAGTCGAGCATCCTTTAATATACTGTTAATCATGGCTACTAACACTCCATTCCGGAAAGGACAGAAAGAGGAGGTGAGGACAATTAGGGTGGAAATAAAGTAAATTTTGAAATTTTGTGACATTAAGACTGAGGGAAATTTGAAATTTTCTCCTGTAAATTTCTTTCCTTCCCCATTTTATCGCTTTCCAAACAAAGCATAAGAGTTTTGTATGATTTTGGCTTCAAAAACTTTTAGGAAATTCACTTGTTTGAGTTGAGAAAGAAGAATCATGTGACATATGAGAGGGAACAAAGAGTGACAAGTTGAGCTATCATAACCTGACTAGTGCTAAGCTTTAGTTTGCGGGATGTGAAACTTGAGGTCACACAGGGCATCTCGTTTTCTTTTCATTGCTGTGAGTATTAGCCAGCACACTAGTCGGATTTTGAGTTACTTTCTGTTGCATCACGATAACAATCAGTTTTTCAATGTTTGGAAAGTGAAGGATACATTAGATTTCCTTTCGTGTATGATGTGTGATGTATGATTTATAGGTTTCTCTGCTAAGCATGTAATTTGTGTGCTTTACTAATCTTTAAGTGTGGACCCAAGCTGAGAAGGTCGATCTTGCAACTGATCTCAATCATGAGCAAATTAATCTGCATTCTTCCATTCATATCATAGCTATCAATTGAAGAACAATAGGGAATGAAAGATGGGAAAAGCATGATAGATCCTAGATGGAACCCACAATGGCTAAGAAGATCGAAAGGAATCTGCAACCTGGGAAGGACTGCTAATATGGATAGCCATAGCCTGCTTCACTGCAGCTTTGACATAATCTTCACATGGGGTTTTACTCCAGAGGATGTTAACAGGAAATGTCCTTCTAGGTATGTGAAAAATAGGTATGCTATAAACAATTTAAATTAATTTAGTCCTGCATCAACATTCGCATTGCATAAGCTTCTGACAAATGTGATTATTACTTGCCAAAGAAGTTCGAAAATTTTTGTGCATTCAGAGTAGCAGATGTTACAATGAGCTTAAAATCGCGACGTCGAGCTACCACCTTTTTCAATATCCCAAGGAGAACATCAGTGTTCAGTGATCTCTCATGTGCTTCATCCATCACGACAACCCTCAAACAAGTAAAAACAACAAAGGCTCTGCCTGAAGAACCTAAGTCTGTGTAGGTTATTCTCCATGCATATACAAATCCACTCCAACCCAGTTTAACAAGAAGCAATAGATCAGAGTAGAGAAGACATTGTCATACTGGTACTTTTCAAGGTCAGAATCTTTCAGTGTTTCACGGAAAAGCACTCCATCTATCATGTACTGCAACATGGTACTGACCACCAAAAAAACAATTATACATGACGGAGCATAAAACCAAAACGAAAAGGCATAGATTATAATTTATCAGGGAACCAACAAAATTTGAGATATGTCCCAGACTAAAAGCAACAACACTACTTCAGAAAAGTCAGCATTAAGAAAATAGTATCCTAAAGAATTTGTTCTTGACAATCGAAAACAGTCTCACCTTAATTACCATGTTTGGTCCAATCACATCCTCAAAACGAATGGCATACCCCACTTTTTTCACCTAAGTCAGTTTCCATCTCTTCACTCATTGTCTTTATGACACTCATCGTTGCAACACACCTTGGTTGGGTACAACCAACTATCCCATTCACAAAGTAGCCATCTTCATGCAGATGCTATCATGAGTAGTATATAAAAAGAATGAGGTCATAATTTTTTCCCTTTGCCCAAAGGTAACTAACAACAAATTTTCAGAAAAATTAATGACATTGATCATGAAGAACACCTATGTTAGTTGAGTTGTTTTTCCCGAACTGGTCTCTCCCACAACAACCACCACCTGATTCTCATGGATAACCTATGTGATAAAATATTTAGACACAATAAAAGCAAGGTTACAACAAAACCCAAAAGAAGTCGTGACATTTGTAAACCATATTAGAATAGGAAGAAGGCCTCCAGACAAGGGAACATGTGATTGTTCCCACAATGCCTTTCTAGAGCAAATATGTTATAAAGGCCAAAACATAGTGGGCTTTATCTACCAAGAATGCAACAAAATTGCGAATTGAAATCAATTTTTTGGGCCATACAATGTTTACCGTAAGCTAATGAGTATCTTCACAGAAAGAAAAAACTATTAGTGATACCATTCTCTTTAACAAAGTGAACAAAGGCCCATTTCCCACAATGACACCTCACCCTCTCGAAAAACCGACATGCCAGCACAACCAAGAAAGAGAAAAGGAAATGTAATCAATATTGATTTCATAAACAATATTCCCAATTAATGTCCATCTCTCTATCATTCAGCAATGGACTAGTTAAAGGTAACGTTAGCAGGATTGCATTCTTCATCAATCGACAATGTCAAAGTATACCCTCATTAGTATAATAAGTATATTGCATCGTAAAATTTTATTGAACATAAGAGGCAACAGGCTTGTTCATATTCACAATAGATAGAAAATACAGATGTTACCCAAAAAAAGGATAGGAAATTTTGACTAAGTTGTATATCTGTTGATGCAAATCGAAAACCAATACCCAAATAGAAGGTCTTGTACAAACACTACCTCGACAACAATATGGCAGAAATAAGACAAAACTGACCTGGTGATCTATATGAGCTCCCAGGGGGCAAATTCTATAAGGAGACCCCGCAACCTGAACTTCATCTGTTCTTTGGCCAGCCATTCAAGAAACAGCATTGCGAATATAGTTCAACTGCAATGAGATAACATTACATGGAGCACAATCCCCCAAGAATTTTGACATTCGCAAGACCCACTACACTCTTCTCAAGATGGTCAAATAGAGAGATGATGTTGAACTGAACACGAGAAAGATCCACGAATTTCCCAATGGACGCACCAAAGAAATCAAGCAAATCCCACCGGCATTTGATTCTTTCATTGCTCTTTTCAAGGCAATTAGTAGGAAACAACGATACTACCCCGCTAGATCATCCCACATCACGATCAATCATCTCAAAAGCAACAAAATATCAGACAAAATGACTAAAGAAGGACGCCCAACACGCACAGACTATCTTCTAGTTCAAGGAAAGGAACAAAAGAGACCAGGCATCATCCTTTGATTCTCAAGCTTCAAATGGCATTGGAGAGAGAACATCACAACAAAAATGTGGACTGGATTCAACCAAAGAACAATTTCCGACAATGCGGGTCGATTCATCAGCGTTCATGAGCTGCAGAGGAGATTCAAAAAGAAAAAAAAATGAGGTGGAGACGCCTAATGCGCACACCCCATCTTCTACTTCAAGAAGAGGAAGAAAAGAGACCATTGCAGCAAAAATGTGGGCATAGCTGAAAGAACATCACAAAGAAGAAACGTGGGTCGGCTTTTGATCAAGAAGAGAACAAATTTTGACAATGCCCATTAACCGCTTTCACGAACTGCAGAGGGATTACCTACATGTCGGAAGGCCAAGACGACTCGCCCATCTTCCTTCCGGATCGTTGTCCGAAATCGCGCAAAAAACGGACAATGAACGCGAAACCTCGGCGGAGCATAGAGAGTTGTGCATATACACGCGGTCTGTCTGCAACTGAACAAGAGAGGGATGTAGCAGCGGTGGCGAAAGGGTTCAGAAGCAATGGTGGAGCCGGTGGCGGTGGGTGAGGGGGGCAATCATCATTTGAAAAGAAGCAGAAGAGAGAGAGCTGTGGTCAGTCGGACGTCGCTTGTCGGAGGCAGCGTCAGCGTTGGCGCGAGGAGGCGGACCTCGGTTGTGGGAGGCGACGGACGTTGCTTGTGGGCAGCGGCGGACGTCGCTTGTTGGAGGCAGCGTTGGCATTGGCGCGAGGAGGCAGACCTCGGTCGTGGGAGGCAACGGACATCGCTCGTGGGCAGCGGCGGATGTCGCTCGTCGGAGACAAGGTCGGCGTCGGGCATCGGAGGGCGGACCTCGCTAGGGGTGGATGGACGAGGCTGTGGGCAGCGGGCGGACTTGGTCGCCGGAGGCGCTATCGGAGTTGGCGCTGAGGCTAGAGCGGAGAATCAGGGGCTGGGGGTCCTTGGGTCGTGGAGCGCGCGGGCATGAGGAGACTGGGAGGAGCGCGAAGAGAGAGAGAAACACCTTGTTCAAAAATTTCCCCGCCTGCTCTCTCCTCTGGCCTGTGCCGACAAGTGATTCCAACGTGGAGCCTTCCCGACACACGGTGAGTCCTCGCACATGTGTCGCCATTTCAGAGTTGTGACGATTCCGCGGTGGAATCACTAGGGTACACAATATTTTCTCGTCCGTCCTTCACTACCAACTTTCTGGCGTCCCTGTCTCGTCCATCTCTACCTTCTTTTTTTGCAAAAGCGGGAGAGACGTGAAAGAGGAAGAGGGAGGAAGAGGCCGGGCCCCTGGGGAAAAGAAAAGGGGACAATGGGCCAGGCCCAAGCGGGAAAGAAAGGAAAGGGAAGGGAGGCCGGGCCGGGCCTTCCTCGGCCCGATTTCGTTTCTTTTTCTTTCTTTTCTAAAATTTATAAAATTATTTAAAATAATAAAAATGGAAAATATGTCCTAATAAACCCTATTAATGCAAATGCACCTAGTGTCTATATGCCATGTAGTTTAATTAAAATATTTTTTTAAGGGTTAAATATTAATCCCTAATTTTCTATGCAATAATTTATTAAATGGTGAGCTAAAATTTAAGTGTCAATATTCTTTCGATATGAGCTAGCAATTGTTGCATTCAAAGGCAAATTGATGCCTACATTTTGATCACACATGTGCAATGAATGATATTTTTGTCAGGAACATGGTTCTGATTTTTTTTGATGCGATATATCATGATGCATGCCAAAGCAGATAAAAGCATACTTGAATAAACTTTTGCGGAATACATGGATTACACTTCAATTACCCAAAAGGATTTGCACAAAATATCCGGATTACACGTCAGATAATTGAGAAAAGAATCTTGTGAAATATCCGGATTACATATCGAGATAATCAAAAGGAGATTTTACGAAATATCCGGATTACACATCGGATAATCGAAAAACAGTTTTATGAAATACCTGGATTACAAGTCGCATAATTGAAAAGAGTTTTTCAAATACCTGGATTACACCTCGGATAATCGAAAATAAGTTTTTTACGAATACCTGGATTACAAATCAGATAATCGAAAAAGAGTTCTTACGGAATATCCGGATTACACGCTGCATAAATGAAAGAGAGTTTTGCTAAAATACCTGGGGGTCCTTGCCTGAGGATTTGATGAATTGCTTATTGCTTTTTATTGAACACCTGGGTTCCTGCTCAAGGGTTTGATGAATTGCCTACTGAGTACCGACCTTTCTTGGGACGTATCATGGGTAGTGAAAAGGGACTTTGGGTTGCAGAAGCATGCTGTGTCAATGAAGAGGGACTCCAGATTGTGGAAAGCATGTCGTGTCCATGAAAACGGAGTCCAAGTTTGCGGAAGCATGCCGTGTCCGTGAAAGAGGACTCCAGGTTACAAAGGCATGCCGTGTCTGTGAAGGGGGACTCCATATTGAGGAGGCACGCCGTATCCATCAAAGGGGACTCTAGGTTGCACGCCATGTCCATGAAAGGGGACTTCAGGTTGCAAAGGCAGCTATGTCTATGAAAGAGGACTCTAGGTTGCCGACACACGCCATGAACATTCCCTATAGGAAGAAAATTCGAGAATTTATGGACGTCTTTCGAAGAAACTCGAACGTCGGGCACTCTTTGGGTCTTTGAGGACATGTTACCAGTTAGAGATGATTAAAGCAAACATACATGCATTCCTCAAGGAGATAGACAACTTAGGCTATTCCGAACGCATATTTTGGGATTCATTAGAGTTTTAAACAACTCAATTGAAGTTTATGCATGATGATGCATGATGATTTTACCATGTTTGCATCACGAAGTATTCATTGGGGATAATCATCACTCAAGACAATTTTTTCTCATAAAGTGGACTTCTCAAAAATACTAAATGAGAGACTTTCAGTTAGAAAAGGGCTTTTCTCGCCTCATTGAAAAGGGCTATTTGTCCCGACCATTAATGCGGAGATATTATAATCGCTTGATCTAACCATTATTACATCAAAGAGGGTTCGAGTTTTCTCCCAAGCGATATGACCTTTCCAATCCGAGAGGTTTTCGCAGACCATAATGCAGGTTTGGTCAACAACTTAACAAAAAGTCTGTCTAAGTCGAGGCCAT
The DNA here is from genome assembly GCA_024733475.1 of Syzygium grande. Lineage (NCBI taxonomy): Eukaryota > Viridiplantae > Streptophyta > Magnoliopsida > Myrtales > Myrtaceae > Syzygium > Syzygium grande. The sequence continues at coordinate 119,651 of JAMXDD010000013.1, forward strand.
GAAAGAAATACTTTGTGATCATTTCCGGGTTTACAAGTCAAGAACTTTGCAAAATACGAAAGAAATAGTCTTGCTCGTACTTTCTTGAGCGATGCTAAACTCCACGTTAACCCAAATGCCCTAATCAAGAGAGACTTTGTGAGGGACGTAATGTAGGTTTGGTTCACAAGTTGAGGAACAAAAGGATTCGATAGGCTAAAAATGTGTATAGAAGGGGTGAGAGAGTTAGTGATCATCTTGACATTGCCACCGGTCTTCCTTTTCACCGTCGATCTTCTTTGCAAACTCCACCGGTAATTTAGTGCTTTGGTTTCTTGGACTCTTGTCCAACAATTGCAACTTAGCTCGAGGATACAAATTTCTTTACAACTGAAATTCACCTTTTGGATCACTTTTTGTTTGTGGGCATTGTCATTGCTTTTTACTTGGGTGCGCTACTTTTTCATGCTCCTAATTTTTGACATTTTTCTTTTTTATCAATGGGCGTTGGCCTTGTTCTTACTGGGCACACTGCTTTTTATGCCTCTAATTTTCAGTATTTTTTTATTTGCATTCATTTTTTATTTTGTTTACTCGACTTACGGACTAGCCTAGACAAGCTTAAACAATGCAATGCTATTGGACTCTCGATGTGACATCCAGAATTTTCATAATCGTATTTATATGACATTCAGAAATTTCCGTATCCAATAATGATACTTAGATCATAATGCTAAGTATTATTTAGCTTAGAATTCGATGGACACATAGAAATCTTAGTTTGGATAGTAAATTTTGTAAGGCACGAAGGATGATTTTCGGTGAACGTAATCACCCTAGTTCGACGTGTTGCAAATTAAAATACGTCAATGTATGCGTTAATATTATAATGGTGTTAATTAATTCACCGTCATCTTAGTAGTTGATGGGTGATATTATTTATTTAAACTCTAGTTAATTAGTACTAATATTTAGTTGGGTTAATACCACGAAAAATTTCAAACTGGTACAACTATAATAGATTTACCACATACTAATTTTTTGACCACAAAAATCTGAAATTGGTACGCCTGTGACAAATTTACTCTTAGTTTATTTTCGTTAAATTTTACTGTCAAATTATTTTGTTAAATACCACGCAGCAGTTGACTCATGTATCGCTTTTATGTTTTACTTTTCGCTTGTCACGTGTTTATCAATTTGTGATTTTTGTGATATTAATCCAAATTAACGAAAACTAACGGAGGGTAAATTTGTCACAAATGCATTAGTTTGGGATTTTTAGTAGTCAAAAATTAGTTTTGGTTAAATTTATTACAGGTCTACCAATTTGGGGTTTTTAGTGGTCAAAAAATTAGTTTAGGATAAAATTTTCACAGGTGTATTAGTTTTGGGTTTTTCGTGATATTAACTCTATTTAGTTACTTATATTAAGGAACCAAAGATGGAAGAATCTGGTTTCACTTGGATTACTCACAAGTTTATTTTATTAAGATACGTAAACACCACATGTCCTTGTAATAAAGCATGCATGGCCAGGTGTTCTTTTAAAATGAGACCGTGTTGTTAACTTTGACATCTAGAAACTTAAGTAATCATTATATTAGAGCATTAGTCACCAACACATCCCCACTTGGCCGTAGATTAGATGAGAATTAGCCACCTGTGGCTTCATGCAATCTTACTTCTAACATGACCAAAACATAACTCTTAACTTGTGTAAAATTCAGACTCATTTTACCTCGGTGATATCATTCTTTAAAAGAGAGTTTCTTCTATCTGTAAGTCTGGACTTCAATCTATCAAGAGCTGTCGCAGTGTTTTTAATCTTTGGGGTCGTTTGGATCACGTTCAAGTAAGTGAAGACTCTAGATGTTATGTTAGTTTAATCTACTTAACACTTATAACTTGGTTGGTTGTGATATGCTATTTTGATGTGTTATAATATTGTGGATATGGTGATTGTTGGATTTGCTTTGCGGTCTCATATCCGTTCAAAAGGTGCATGATTTGTTTTCTTAAAGTGTGATATAATTGGCAAGTGAAATTGTTAAATTTGAACTTGGAAATGTCATCCTTGAGGTGATTTTTTTGAATTAAATCTTATTGATCAAATACATGTTTAAAAGGTAATTGATCGTTTTCTTAGAGTGAGGTATATTTGGTAAGTGGAAATGATGAATCCGAACTTGGAAAAGTCATGTTTGTAAATTCAGACTTAATCGTTGTTCGTAAAATCTATCTTTTGAATAAGGATATATCTATTTCTAAACTTGAGTAAATTTTACTTCCCAAATCTGAATATATCTATTTCTGAACCTGAGTAGAATTTACTCTCCGATATGAATATATTTATTTCTGAATTCGAGTAGATTTTATTTTCTGAATCTAAATATATCTACTTCGAACCCGAGTAGATTTTACTTTTTGAATATGAATATATCTACTTCTGAACCCTAGTAGATTTTACTTCTGAATCTGAATATATTTGCTTCGAACCCATGTACATTTACTTTCTAAACTTCAGTAGATTTACTTTATGAGCCAAGTAGATTTACTTCCTGAACCCAAGAATATTTACTTTCTAAACATGAGTATATTACTTTTTAAGTCCGATCACATATTGCTTCTTACTTATTTGTTTGACTAATGCATGTAAATGTTTACTTATCATTGCAAAATGGAAGAGGTAAGTATGTTATTATTATTATGATGTGAATGTCAAAAGGCACAATGAAAAATGAAAAGAGGTAAACTTATAATCAGTGTCCTTTACGTGTCACGATTATAAAAAGGGCAAGGCAATGATATGCATGAAAAGATGTTATTCACTGGATGTCGATTGTTGTAATGAGTATTTGCTTCATTCTTGATGCAAGAAAGATCAAGTTTAACATGTGCATTGTGCATAAGAATAATATAATACTGTCATCCGTATATTAATGATGATTATGTCTCGTATGTTGGGATGCCTTAGGAGTCGAGATGACCCATAGGTTGAGGTGCCCCGGAGGGCGACTTTGGGATGCCTCGGAGTTAGGATACCCTACTGTATGATCGGGATGTCCCGTGTGTCGGGATGCCTCGGGAGTCGAGATGCCCCATAGGTTGGGATGCCCTCAAGGTACATTGGATGCTTTGGAGTTGAGATGCCCTGTGTGTCGATATGCTCCGAGAGAGTTCTGGGAGGAGAAGTAACGAATTTAACATATGATTATGAGTGCAATATGTTATGCCAAATGCTTGTGTCTAAACTTAAATACTTTGGAGAAATGAAGTAATTATATTATTGTGGCATATAAAATGGGAAAGGTATAGCATTTATTTATCTTCTCTGAATACTTACTGGTTGTTATGTATTTATATTGTTTGTGCTAGGTAAAGTGGCAAGATGATTTTCTTAACTTAAAACTAGAGATTTCATTTACTGGGCCTCGGCTCATTCCTTTATTTTTCAATTTGTAGGATAGTCCCCTGACATGACAGCGATTGGGACAAGATGATGTCTAAGGTCATTAACCCTAAATTAGATGATGGTTCGCTTTTGGATTAATACGGGAGTAGTGGTGCTAGTTGATCCGACCTTCTTCCCATGACTTTTGTATTTTATATTTTGCTTGATTGATGTGTCAAAGTTGTAAAACTGGTATTTATATAAATAAAGAAAATATCCATGTTTAATTTGTGCGATTTTCTTGTACGGGATTTTGGAAGAAATTTTTTTTTGAGCTTCCGCATGCTATTACAGAATAAAGAATATAATTAGAAATGACACGTGTTGTGACCGGCGTTTTGAAGCGTCACACTTGGGGTCTTCATTTTCAGTCGGCACTTTGAGTCATGATGTTCGAATAGTGGTGGCCTTTGCCTTGCCCCAGTGTGGGGGACGATCGCCAATTGGATTCATACGAATAAAAATTGCAGTTTTAATTAGGCAAGCAAGGGATGGAAGTATGTGGGATAGAAGAAGAACTACTCTTCATCATTCAAGGCACTTAAATCATCACGAGAGCTCATCTGCAATAAAGATACATGAGGATTGACGCAAGTGAGAGCAAGAAAATTTCTATCTATTTTCTCACCTCATGACGCCGACTTACCTCCATTGCCCTGGTGTGGGGTGGTTCTTGATAAGGGTAATTTGAAAGAAACTATCAAGTGTGTGGGCCTAAAGGAGGGTAAACAAGGGATTACTTGTGGTGTTTAGGATAACGAAATGAATCGCCTCTCGTCATTCCAGTCGTTGCACCTTTAGTGAGAAAACTCTTTACCATGCGGACATGAAATTTTTCCATTCAGCTTGCAGTGTATAAAAAGGATAGTGTATGGGGGCAAGGGCTACCTTTCAACATCTTTACACATCTTATTTAGCATACTCAAGCAATTCCACACCATTCGTTGAATTGTCCATCTTGACAAATTTTCACATGGAATTGGTGAGTTAGATAGGTAAAATCACCGTGCAAAATTTCTTTCCAAAAAGACGAGCATTTTGATCTTGGAAAAGCATTAAGCACCTACTCATTTTAAAATTTTTCCTTTTTGAAATATTTTCTACTCTTATGAAAAGGGTTGTAGGGAAAGAGATACTTACATGTACTGCAGTGACTAGGCAACTCTACAAAGCAACAAGTGAGACTTGTTAATAAATGGCTCTTTGAGGAGTAAAAATTGGGAACAATATGACAAAGCCCTTCACGTCTCCCTTCATTTGATTTTAAGTTGACAACTCCATTGAGCTTCTCTAAATGTTGATAATGTCTATCGAGAATAGAATAGGCTCATGTTAGAAATGAGATGATCAAGGATAAATTGGGAACATCACAAAGTTACCCTCCTTCCATCTTGTTGATTGGGTTTGTCCTTTGCAACTCCTTCCTTAAAGTTGCTTGATATTCCCTTTTCAATGTTCGGAGGCAACATTGTCGCTATGCTTTTGGAGTTTTCGGGATTTGCGTGCTAAGGAGGTATTTCCATGTAAGAGTCTCTTCCGGACCATACCTCACGTGATAGTGGAAGGTGATTTCTTATTTAGTATGGGTTTGTGATTTTGGAGTCGCCACTAGTCATTATTGGTAGGTAGACTAGAAACCTAATCGAGGTATGAGAGAAATATCATGATTCTCTGAACCGGAGATTCTGAGTACGGGGACTTGATTACGTTATTGATCTCAAATTGAGATCCCTAACACCCTTTCGTACCTAAGAACGATATGATGTCTAACGTGTCGTGCAAATTTCCGAGACTTACCCACTAATTCTATCCATTCTAATTGCAGGAAAGACAAAACAAGTATCAAATACACAATCAAAGTTAATCAAATCAATCAATCCTAAGTGGTCTCTAAAACGAAAAATCAATCAAAACATTCAAACCCTAATGAAATTCTAAAAAGCTTATTCATTTCATGATATGCATTTTTTAGGGTTTTAGGATTTTTAGGGGTTGTAACCCTTGAATTTGGGATTTTCTAAAAATACCACTTGGATACTTCAAATTCAAATTTCACTTTTTGTGATTGGCCAAGATGTTTTTGGACTATTCTGTGAATTTTCAAAATTTTTGATTTTTTTTTTTTTTTGGGAAAAATTTTATTAAAACCGAGAATTGATTTTTTATGATTTTCTCACAATTTTTATGAATTTTCCAATTTTTTTTTTCAATTTTTTATTGATTTTCCAAGTTTCTTTTTATTTTTATTGATTTTTCTGAATTTTTTATGAATTTTATAATTTTTATAATTTTTATAATTCTTTTTTTCTGAATTTTTCGGATTTCTAAAATTTTTATGAATTTTATGAATTTTCCAATTTTTTTTTCAATTTTTTTATTGATTTTCCAAGTTTCTTTTTATTTTTATTGATTTTTCTGAATTTTTATGAATTTTATAATTTTTATAATTTTTATAATTATTTTTTCTGGAATTTTTTGGTTTTAAAATTTTTTATATTTTTGATTTTTTTGATTTTGACTTTTTTTTTTTTTGACTTTTTTTTATTTTTTTTGATTTATTTGAAATTTCTAGCCGTTAGGTGAACCGGATCGACCCGGGGCTTTGACCCGGGGTTAAACTTGATCGAATCAAAGCGTCGCCGGCTACCGTCACGCCGTCTTCTCTAGGGCGGGCACGATGCCAAAATGGTACCGTTTCGGGCCTTCTTTATTTAGGCATTTCCACAAACAGTTGGTGGGCAATTTATGAGTTCAAGGTTTTCGAGGTCATTGTTTGAGCTTGTTACCAACGAGCCTCTGCGACCTTTTGACCATTTCTTTTGATCAATTACCAAGCTCATATGTTCTAATATTGATCCAGCCTAATCGAGTGCCGCTAGACGTTCGCCGGCCGACGAAAAAATCGGCCTAAACAACCTAACTTGCAAACTGTTCTTAACTAGCTAGTCAAACTTCCAAATCACAACACAAAGCGTTCTAATTGTCTATCTCGATCAAAACAGATATCAACTCATCACACAAGGTAAGGGAATGTTAACTTGGTTGGCCTATGGCCAAGGTGACGCCCACAAGGACCTCCGAGCTCGCAAAGTGATTTTCATGCATGGCCGACTCGGTTTATGCATATTTTCAATCAACAATGCAATCAAACAAATATAAAACGTGATTAGAAACTGGTAATGAACATCAAAATGTCAATATTCATCGATAAAATCACACAAACATGCATATTGAGGTTGAAACCAAATTATGGAAAATTTTGAAAAAAAAATGACGTGGGCGATTTTACCTTATTCGTCCGATGATCAAAGCGAAATTGTCGAAGTCATCCTCGCCTATAGTGTTGTTCTTTGACACTTGTATTTTACTCTAGTAGCTTCCGATTCACCGGAGTAGGTCTCGATGTGCGGATGGAGCTCGTTTTCAGCCTTCGCACCAATTTCCGTTCTAGTTCGGCCGGAGGAGGAGATCCTCCCTAGGCGGTCGATTTGCCGGCGCCTTTCGGTCGACCGGTGCTGATCACTTGACCGGGATCTCTATTCCTCTCTCTCTTTCTCTCTCTCTCTCTCTCTCTCTCTCTCTCTCTCTAGATTTCAAGCTTTTCCTCTCTAGTTCTCCCTCCCTGTCTCTCCGGCTTTCTCTCAAACACCTCCCTTGCAATGTTCAATTTTTTTTCGTTTTTGTTGATCGATTTTTTCCCGCCCAAAGTTCGTTCTACCGACTTATGATCGATTAGAACTCTTATCCGATGCCAGCTGGATATTTTCCAGCTGGCAAAATCGATTAAAATGTGGTAAATTGATCGGGAATGATCGGTGAAGTCCTGGGTTTTAAATGTTTTTTCTGGGTTTAGTGCACATTTTGGCAAACCAGGTCAAGAAGATGACCTACCGGGTCGGGTCGGGTGGACTCGGTCGACTCGACGGATCCGGGTTGGTCTAAATTCACAAATTCGACCTGATTTTGACTCAATTTTTCAAATTTAATCGCAAAATTGAATTCCCCATCATATTCCGAACCCAATTATATGATTTTTCCTAATTTTTATTACAATTGTATCCAAGATTTTCTCATTTTTATATTTGGGTCAATAGGGTTTTGTTCAATTTGATATCCTAATGACCTGACTAGGCAAAATTGATGCCAAAATTAAATTACTCACATCCGCTAACCCTAAAATGATGGATTCATATTTCGCAGTTTTATATTGGGCACGGTTCCCAATTTGGGTTCAAAATTCTTAATTTTCAATCAAATTTTGGGATTTTTTATTTTTATTCCAAATTATGCAATTGGATTAACCATTATGCAATTCAAGGTCCTAGAATCATTTGCTGTGAAGACACTATGACTTAAAAATGACTAGAAAAAATTTAATTGCATTTTTGGTTTAATTCGGGTTTAATTTTGCCCAATTTTGGGAAAAAAACATATACCTGATTTAGATTTTTCAAAATTGAAAATGTATTCATGAAATTGGATTTAAAATAAGACTAACGACTATTTTTATGGAATTTTCTGATTCCATTTGCTATTTTTCTTGATTTTCTCACCTATTTTCACTAAAAGAAATTAAGGAAAAATGCTAAAAAATGATAAAAAAATTATTTTTTTGGTTTAGAAATAGGTTTGTAGGCTTGGCCAAGATTCCTAGTCCTAATTTTGAAATTTTTTTTGAAAATATGAAAAAAATGAGCTAAAAATTAGGTGTTAACAATTGCCCTCTTTGAGATTGAGCTCGTTAGAGGTTGATCTCAAAGATAAGATGACACTTGAATTTTTAGTCGACTCACTGAACAAGATAAGATAGAAATTTCACAATAATTGATTAGAGATCTTGTTTTTTGAAATTCGTGATCTAATCCAAAGGTTCTCTTTTTTCGAACATAATTCGAAAGATTCTTAATGATTGAGGAAGAGAAACTTACTTGTTTGTGAGAGTTTCTTTGTTGCTTATCCAAGGGCATGAATTGATGGTGGTGATGATTATGATGGTTATTCTGATTTTGTGGTTTAAGGACGAACTCACGAACCATGAACGCTGAGGATTTTAGAGACTTGCCAAGTGGTTCCTTACCCATAGGATTTTGGAAATCGCCTAGGGGCTCCTACTTTGTGGGACTTTGGATTTGCCTAGTGGTTCATTACTAATAGGACTTGAATTTTCCTAGGGGCTCCTCGCTTATAGGACTTGAATTTGCCTACAGGCTCATCACTAGTAGAACTTGAATTTTGGAGACTTGCCAAGTGATTCTTCACCGTAGGATTTTAGAAATTGCTTAGAGGCTCCTCGTTTGTAGGACTTTGGATTTGTCTAGGGGCTCCTTGCTTGAAGGGCTTTGAATTTGCCTAGAGGCTCCTGCCTTGTGGGACTTGAATTTGCTTAGAGGTTCATCACCAGTGGGACTCGAATTTTGGAGACTTGCCAAGTGATTCCTCACCTGTGGGATTTTGAAAATTGCCTAGAGGCTCCTCACATATAGGATTTTGGATTTGTCTAGGGGTTCCTTGCACGTGGGACTTTGAATTTGCTTAGGGGCTCTTCATATGTAGGACTTGAATTTGCCTAGAGGTTCATCACTAGTAGGACTTGAATTTTGGAGACTTACCAAGTGGTTCCTCACCCGTAGGGTTTTGGAAATTGCCTAGAGCCTCCTCGCCTGTAGGGTTTTGGATTTGCTTAGTGGTTTCTCACCAGTAGGACTTGAATTTTGGAGACTTGCCAAGTGGTTCCTCACCCATAGGGTTTTGGAAATTGCCTAGAGGCTCCTCGCCTATAGGACTTTGGGATTTGCCTAATGGTTCCTCACCAGTAGGACTTGAATTTTGGAGACTTGCCAAGTGGTTCCTCACCCATAGGATTTTGGAAATTGCCTAGAGGCTCCTCGCCTGTAGGACTTTGGATTTGCCTAGTGGTTCCTCACCAAAGGGACTTTGAAAAGACTACACCTTAATCGTGAGTTTTGTGATTTTGAGGTTTCACTAACCTTTGTATGGTTTTTAGTTGAGCAAAAACTATTTTGAAAAGAAGTTTTGAAATTGGTCAAAACTGTTTGAAATGTGGTTTTTTTTTCAGCTTACCACAATCTGTTTGAAAACTCAGTTTTAAGTTAACCAAAAACTTTTTGAAACCTAGTTTTGAAATATGCATTATTTGTATTAAATGCATTTTAGGCAATCAAATTTCCTTTTCAAAGAATTATTTGGACAAAATGCTTGCAATCTTTCAAGAAATGCTTGAAATGATCGTTTGGAAGACCTTCATTAGAAATGATTTGTTTCATCTATGAGCTTAGTCTTTTCTTCATTCGATTGAAAGGGGACTGATCTGATATCCCTCAATAATATCTCTCTAAACCAATCTTTAGATGTTCAGAGATGTTCACAATGTATACAATCTAATTGATCCGATAAGGTCTTTTTCGGGGATTGTAATGTTGGCTTGGTCAACGGCTATTCAAAGGATAAGCATTCGAGGCCAATAAAAAGGATTTCGTCATAGTTGACTTTGGGTCTACAAGTTAAGAACCTCAAGGATAAGACAAGATATTATTACATACACTTCTTTGAGTGATGACTTTTTGTCATAAAGTCATGTTTCTACTCTCAACATTCCAATCTGAAGAGTCTTTGGGGAGATGTAGTATTGTTGGTATTGGATAAGCTCAAAAGGCTCATTTTGTTTGAATTCAGGATTTTCATGAAATTGATGATCTTCTTGGCATCACTACCTTTTTCTTTTTCACTAGAGATTTTTTTTCTATGAACATCGAGTCCTCTAAACATTCATCACAATCTCTTTTCTTTTGTTCATTCTCACTTGTCGTGATTTATGATCTATCATGATCTTGACTTTGCTCTGTCATGACTTCTTTTTTTGTCGTTTTGAGCTTTCTTTTGTACTCTTTTCTTTCTCATTTTTCTTGGGCATTTGGCCTTGCTTTTACCAGACACACTGCTTTTTTTCATGCCCCAAACTCTTTTTGTCTTTTGACCTTTTGAGTTCTAAAGACTCTGTGTCATACCCTTTTTTTTTTATCTATTAAAGTGGATCATATGCTCATACTTCAAAGGTGAAGAGATGATCACCAATTTGGGGTTCTGAAATGAATATTCAGGTTCAATTGAGCTTTGCCAAAGGTAATGTGTTTGGGTAGAAGAAATGAAGTGCTTTTCTTCCTCTTGGGATGTCTTGAGTTTTCATATGACTTCATATGAAGTTATCACAGAAAAAGATCGATGCAAGAGTATGCAATAAAATCTTTCTTGATCTTATTCTCCGTAGCTATCAATCCAAAACCTCCTAATTTGCCCAAATATGGGGTGGTTCTTAATAGGGTTGTTTTGAAAAATCTTTTCTACTATTTTGGCTCAAATTTGGTTTGCAAGGAATAAGCATGTGTTGGGGATAGTGAAATGATTGCCTTTAATCATTTCAATCCATATAAGCATTGTGAATATCCCCTACTTCCTTCAGATGAGTTTTTCTCACTCACTTTTCTATTTTTGACTTTGAGTGTATAAGGGACGTGTTTGGATATGGCTTACCTTTCATCATTTGAAGGTCTTTCCATTCGATTTGATCCAAACTTTTTCTATGAAATTTTTCAAAGCCTTTTGTCAAATTATCCCTTTTAGGGAATTTTGATGCTTAGTGCATTTTCAAAGAAAGTGTGTTTCAAAATCTTTGATTGATTTTCCTTTTCAAAACAATCTTTCTTGTTTTGTTCAATTTAGTGTCATTCTGCTTGGGAAAAAGAAGTTCATTTTTTTTCTTAAAAGTGCAACTTTTTTTTACACATGCTCTCACGATTTAGGGATACCTATCTGATCAACTTACCAAGATCCTTCTTGTTTGCATATTTTTGCTTTAGTTCCACTGGAGATTCTTCTTTTGTTGCTTTCTTTTTTTTTGTTTCTCTGGAGATGATAAAAAAGAAAAATACATTAGAGGATATCAATGGAAAATAGAATTGAAAATGATACTTCCCTCTATTATTTGATAACTCCATTAGGAATTCTGAAATTATCAACTGGTTTGGGTTCTTTTTTTCTTTCTTCTGCAAAATAGATAAACATGTTCACGAAATGCATGGTGTGCATGATATGCATAATATGCACATGTTCTAAAGTGACCCAAATCTTTTCTTGAATGTTCGTCTTCATTTCATGGGTAGAAAATCTTGACAGCATTTGCATTTACAGGATAGGCCAGTTTGTGTTTTACGCCATATCTACAAGAATCAATGCTCCTCTAGGAAGAACCTTCTTGACAATGTATGGACCCTCATAATTTGGGGTGAATTTGCCACGGGGATCTGAATTATCGAAGATGACTTTCTTCAATACTAAATCCTCCGTTTTGAAATTTCTCAATTTCACCTTTCGATTAAAGGATTTAGCCACTCTTCTCTAATAAACTTACCCATGGCATATAGCTCTTAATCTCTTTTCATCGATTGTATTGAGTTGTTCATATCTTTGTTGAATCCATTCAGCTTCTAAAAGCTTTAACTAGGATAGTATCCTTAATGAAGGAATTTCTACTTCAACAGTAGCACTTGCTTCCATTCTGTAAACTAAGGAAAATAGGATTGCTCTAGTTGATGTTCGAATTGAAGTTCGGTATGCCATCGAGCATACGGCAACCTTTCATGCCAATCACGATAATTTTCTACTGTCTTGGCCAGTATTTTCTTGATATTTTTATTTGTCACTTTAACTGCTCTATTCATTTGTGGACAATATGGAGATGAGTTCGGATGTCGGACATGGAAGTGCTTAAGTAAATCATCTACAATTCTGTTGTTTAGATTTGAGCCGTTGTCCATAATTATTACTTCGGAACTCCAAACCTAGTAATGATGTCTCGTCTGATGAATCTTGCCACGTTCTTGACAGTAACATTTGTGTAGGAGTTTGCTTCAATCCATTTAGTGAAATAGTCAATAGCAACCAGGATGAACCGGTGCTCATTAGAGGCCTTGGGGTTCATTGGACCAATCATATCAATGCCCCACATTAAAAAATGGCCATGGCTCGGACATTTGATGTAGCTTGTTTGGCGGTGCATTGATTTTGTCTCCATAAACTTGACATTGATGACAACATCTCACGTGTTGGATGCAATTTATTTCCATTGTAATCTAATAATATCCCAATCTCATAATCTTTCGTGTTAGAAGATGTCCATCCATGTCGCGGTCCACATTCACCCTCATGAATTTCTTTCATGATCTATTCAGCTTATGTAGCATCCACACATCTTAATAGGGTTGAATCAAATGATTTCTTGTAGAGGATTTGATCACTGAGGAAAAATTTGTTGGCTATTTTCCTTATAAACTTCCTGTCACCCGGTTGACTTTCTTCAGGAAATTCTCTTGATTGAAGATATCTTTTGATGTCATGATGATACCATGGTTCATTATCAAATTCTACTTGAACCATCATGCAATGAGCTAGTTGTTCAAGAATATTGATTCTCAATGGTTTTATATCCATACCATTTTTAGCTTGTAGTAAAGATGACAAAGTTGCAAGAGTATCTGCAAAATGATTCTGAGCTCTTAGAAGATAATCGAATGTTACCTCTTCGAAACTTTCTATCATCTCTTCTAAATATCTGTGATAAGGAATCAGCTTGGCATCTCGAGTTTGTCATTTACCAGTTGTTTGCAATATGATGAGCATATAATCTTCATATACTTGCAACCTTTTTATTTTTATTGAAAGGGCTAATTGTAAGTCGAGAATGCATGCTTCATATTCAGCGACGTTATTGGTGCATGGAAATACCAATTTCGTGAATCTTTGGATAGTGTTGGCCTTTTGGGGAGATCAATACTTGTCTAGTTTCTAATCCAGATAAGTTGATTGCACCATCAAAATACATGGTCCATTTGTCATTGACCAATGTCAATATGTGATCATCAAGTTGTTCTTCGGGACTAGCAATATTCTGTGAATTTTCCGCCAACATGTTTGCTATTGCTCGTCCTTTGATTGACTTTTGGGATGAACTTCTGATGTCGAATTCAAATAACAAGACTTGCCACTTTGCTAATTTCCCGACCAAGGAGGATTTCTCAAGAAGATACTTGATCGGGTCATTCTTGTTACCAAAGAAAATTTGTCGATGAAGGGTGTACTATCTTAATTTGTGTAATACCCAAATCAATGCAACACATGTCTTCTCAATCTTCTGGGTAATTCACTTCTGATATTGTGAATTTCTTGCTTAAGTAATAAATGACTTGTTCTTTACTGTCATTTGGTCTTCTTTGTACAAGTACCGCTCCTAATGACTCATAGTGAATTGTCAAATATAAGATCAGTGGGACTCCAGGAATTGGTGGTACCAACACTAGGTGGACATACCAGATATTCTTTGATCTTGTCAAAGGCTTGTTGACATTTTGTATCCCACTTTACTTTGGTATTTTTCTTCAATAGTTTGAAGAATGATTAAGCAATCTTAGAAAGCTGATATATAAAATGGGCAATGTAGTTTTATCGCCCCAACAAACTTCTCACTTCTTTTACTATAGAAGGAGTCTTTAAGTCGTATATTGCCTTGATTTTGGAAGGATCTATTTCGATGCCCTTGTTATTAATCACAAATCCTAGCGATTTGCCGGTTTTTTACCTCAAATACACACTTGTTGGGGTTCAACCGTAACTTGTACTTTCTAAGTCTCTTGAACAATTTGCGAATTACCTCAACATGATCTTCTCCTTGTTTGGATTTTGCAATCATATCATCTATATATACCTCGATTTCTTTGTGCATCATATTATGGAATAAAGTTACCATTGCCCTTTAATATGTAGCACTGGCATTTTTCAAATCGAAAGGCGTTATCTTATAACAAAATGTGCCCCATGGTATTATGAAGGACGTTTTTAAGCCTTATCCTCTTTTTTTTCATGAGGATTTAATTATATCCCGAGAAACTATCCATGAATGAAAATGTTTCAAACCCAGCAAAGTGCTATCCACTAATACATCGATATGTGGGCGAAAATCATCCTTAGGGCTTGCTTTATTTAGGTCGCAATAATCAACGCACACCCGCATTCCCGACCATCTTTCTTCATTACGGGCACTATGTTGGCAATCCATTCTGGATATGGTATTACTTCAATAAAACCGACTTTGAGCAATTTCATCACTTCTTCTTCTATTTTCTTCACCAATTCTGGCTTTGTTCGCCTCAGTTTTTGCTTCTTTAGTAGAATACTTGGATCAATTGGCAAAGCATGCTCAACTATGCTTGGATCAAGGCCTGGCATGTTAGCATAAGACCATGCGAATATATCTTGATATTCCTTGAGCAAATCTGCGATTCTTTACGCTTCTACCGAGGGAAGACTTTATCCAATCTTAACCTCTTTGGGATTCTCTTTATTACTTGGATTAACAGTAATCGTTTTTCCTAATGTGAGTGGTTTTGATTCTTCATAACGGATCCATTCTCTTCTGATCCATTCCCCATCTTCATTATCCACTTCAATATTGCAAGTGATCTCCTCGAAAAGATTTGGGTCACATATGAACCTATTATGGATATGTGAATGCTCATGCCTGAAATGTAACAAACATGATTAGTAATTACATACAAAGTAAGTAATGCACATGGTCCTATGAAAAATTTTTTGGAAATTCATTTTGAAACTTGTTTTGAAAGAGCATAAAGACAGAGCTAGTCCTCTTATCATCAAACTTCCTTGCTCTTAAAATAATTTTCGCAATGAGGAGAAATATAGAACCTAAAGTCTCAAGCCTCATGAACGAGGATAATGTTCATCATAGATTTGGTTTTTATTTCTACATGTCCTTAACAAAACATTTGATTACTTTTATTGAATTGAAAAACGCGATTACATCTACATCAAAAGGAATGTAAATTGTAATTGAACTGAAATTGTGAATGAAATCACAAGAAATTTGAAATGGCAATAATAAAAAATACAACGGAAAAAGCTAATAGCAAAAGTTCAAGAAAATCTTCCTGCTCCAAAGTCGTAGGTAACTTTTACCTTAGTTATGATAACGTTGATGATATTCTCCTTAAATAAACTTGGCAGAACAGATTCTTTCTCTGCATGTAAGTTTTCTTCTTGAAGTAGCTTGGAAGGTCCAGGAAAAGTTTCCTTGATGTGGATATGATGATAAGGAAGCTTTTTAGCTTTGTCCTTCCATATGGATGGATTAATGAGGCGATCACCTCGGCCTCTACAGCCTCCATGGTTCTTTTGACCTTGGCCTTGGCCTCCATGGTGATCTTTAGAGTTATTTGGAATATAACCTATTCCGTACTTCATCCTTGTAACGAGAGGAGTGATAGGTTCTTTGATTCCTTGGGATTTTGATCCAAGACCATTACCGAGAATAAATCCATATTGGCATAACATTCTTCCGTATATAATGGATGATGTTGAGAACTCGAGGATTTTATGATGCATCCGGCTGAATTTGCACCATTGAGATTATTTCAAGGAATGATAACTTGGTTCTTCTTTGATTTCGAGTTCGACATATGGTATTGCACTTTCTTTGTAAGTGGTGAAATCTGTCTCCCCATGTATGGTGATCATTTTACCATTAATGACAAATCGACCTTCTTATGAAGACTTGAAGGAATGGCGCCAACCATATGAATCCAAGGTCTTCCAAGTAACAAGTTGAAAGTCCTTGGGATATCCATTACTTGAAAGTCAATCGGAAAGGCACAGGGCCTATGTTCACCTCGAGCTCAATATCGCCAATATCGCCTTTCTTCATTCCATCAAACGAGCATACAATTACCTTATAAGGTTTGATTTGTGCTCTTCGCTAATCACCAAGCGATGCAAAGTGCTTAGTGGACACAATTATGTCTTGGAACCATTATCGATCAGCACTCGTGACACCTCATTGCCTCGGCATTTGACGGCAATATATAGGGCTTTATTATGGGAACACCCGTCAATCGAAATCTTCATCGAGAAGACAATTTGATCCTTTAGAAGAATGGCGCCGACAAAGTCTTCCAATTGTACCTCATTAATCGTCTCCGGGACATGCACCTCATTGAGAAACTTCATAAGCACCATTTTGTGGCTTTCTAAAGTATTGAAGAGATCCAACGAGAAATCTATGCCGGTATCTTTCTTAGTTGTTCAATTACCTCAAATTCACTCGCCTTCATGACCAAAAGCAACTATTTAACATATTTAGTCACTCCTTTCTTTTTGTGTTCACTGTCCTTCGGGGCATTGCATCTCCCCAATTAGGTTATGGCATCAACTTCTTTGGGAGAGTTATCCTAAAGTACACACTTAGTGTCAAACTTTTCTTTTGGAGGGAGAGTGTGATTACACAGTGTGTTTCTTCTTCTTCGATTCTCAACCGGGTCAATGGGAAGTTGAATAGTGATTGGTGTGATGAGACCTTCCTCTTCCTTATATTTATCTACCTCATCAAGCTTGATTAGAAAATGGTGTAATCATGAATACCATACTTCTATTGGCTTTGCCAAAGATCCATTCCACTCCAATCATCGTGTGTGATTGTTTCGTTTTTGAATGCCCATGAAGGAGGTGTATATTTAACGCGTAATTGTATTTACCGTTGTCTTGACCTAGATAATCAACAACTTCACCTTGTCTTCATACTTTTCGAACAAATCGCCTATCACCTCGGGCGGGTCTTTTTCTTCTTTTCTCTTCCCGATCTTCATTCTCCTCAAGATTCAATTGGCTGATTGGGACCTCATCCATGCCACCCCATCTGTTCGGTACAATATCTTCGTTTTTGAACGCCCATAGTGGTGGTGTACATTTGACACGGTAATTGTATTTACCGCTGTCTTGACCGAAAGGTCTATAGTTTCGCCTTCCCGACCGATTTCGGGTGAAACGCCTTTCACCTTAATAGATTTTTCTTTCTCCTTTTCATCCTGATTTGTTTTATCTTGAAGTATTTCTTTCTTGGGCGAGCTTTTTCTTGAGGTTGGTTTCATCGTCCATACCACCCCAGCCATCGACACAATTACTTCATTTTTGAATGCCCATGGCGATGGGATATATTTCACTCAAAAGTTATATTTTCCGAGGTTTTCTCCCAAATTGTCTATAATCTCGCCTTTCAGAGTGCTTTTTTTAAAAGCGAGCATCTCCTAATCGAGAAGCTTTAATCTTGACTTCATATTCATCTTCATCATCGGACTCAATCACTTTGTTTCCTCATCCTTGATCATGTTTATCAGATTGTGCTCGGAAGAGGATCCTAATGTACATTTGGCTTGGGCTCTTGGAAATTCAATATCTTCTTGTCAATAAGTTGTTAAACCTTGTACTTTAGAGTGGGACAATTATTCACATCATGTCCCCTTTTTCCCATGTGATAGATGCAAGTTTTTGACTCATCGTATCAAGAAAATCTCGCAAGATTGTCTCTCAAGATTTCCTTGGCCGCTAAATACCTTTCCAAAAGCATTGGTAATAGCTTTGATAGGGGTTGAGGCAATGTATATTGCCTCACGGACCTTTTTATTTGGCTCGAATTGTCTTGGATTTTTCCAAGCAACATTTGATTGCTTTGGAACTGATGCTTGATGAGTACTTGGGCTCGACACCATAGTCACTTCTCGGATGGGTTCTTTGTCTTTTTTCCCAGGGTAAGGCCTTCATGTTGCTGTTTCTTGAGCCTTTTTTCTTTCAAACCCCATTCAATTCTTTCACCCACTTTTACCAACATGGTGAATGTCGGACAGCCTGATACATGAAGCTTGTCATAATACTCAATTGGCAATGACCTTAGAAAGAGCTCAATGAGCTCGTCTTCACTTATGGCAGGCTTTACTTATGAAGCAACAGCTTTCCATCTCTGAGCATAGGCTCTAAACCCTTCATTCTTCCGCTTCTCTGCCTGACGAGATCCTCTCTAGTTGGGAGTTCTTCAACATTAAACTTATACTGGCGAAGAAATTCTCCTGCCAAATGATCCCATTCAGTGACGTCTTCTATGTCGAGAGCTGTATGCCATGCAAGAGCCGCCCCTCTCAAACTATCTTAAAATGTGCTGATAAGAAATGGCTTGTTGTCTAAATATCTTGCCATCTTACGAAGGTAATACTTCAAATGGCTCTTGGGACAACCAAGCCATCATACTTGCTCATGAACTCTGGTTCCTTATAATTCTTTGGAACAACCACCCTTGCGTATGGTGAGAACTTGTTGAACCTTTGAAGCTCATAGCCCCGACTTGCTAAACATTCTTCAATTTTGGCCAATCTCTTAGTCTCTTCTTTATCCTTTGTTTTGGATGCCTTTTTTGTTTGATCATTCTCTTCCAAATTCACTACCTTAGGCATAGTCTTTGGAGGATTTTCTTGCAACGGTTCTTTGTTTTTGACTGGATCTTCAATTGGTGTTTTGGTAACGTTTGAAGCTCCCGCATTTGGAGTAGTAGGATAAGATTCCCAAGATGCGAGAATAAAAGTCTTCATTTCCGCCATCATTGTAACCATTTGGGTTATTTGATTCTCGACTTCAACTAGTCGAGCATGGGTTTCTTCTTCTACCATTCTAACTTGTAGGCGAGTCTGAGGTCTTTTATCTTCCGTTGCTAAACAACCTAGTTCGTAAAAACAAAACCCGATATCGGCATAGTAAAATGATCATGAAACCCTACATTCTTTTAATTGTATGGTTTCATGAGATTATCAAGGATAAGAAATTTCATACAAACTTTAGCTTTGTATAAAATTCTTCATCAATGTCTTTATCAAGAAATCATACAATTCAAAGAATTGTAATCCATGGTGATTCTTCACAAAAATATTTTGAAATTTCATTAAGCAATTATTTCAATTTGGAAAATTTTTATTATAATGCTATTCATCAAAATAGGGAGACATTAGCTTAAACAAGTCTAGGCTTTTTGCTAGCTAAGGTAGCTTCAGCTTCTTCATACTCCTTGACTCGTGTCTCCCATTCTTCCACATCGATCACCACTTCCTCGAGAACATACGGCTCTACACCTAGCGTGTTTGGCATAAATACCCAAGCCTTTCCCTTACACATGCTTTGTCGTCCTTTGTCATATTTACCCACCATGCCAAAAGCTCCTTCCTTGGAATAGGAATGACTTGTATGTCTAGTTTCCCCATTTCGATCTAAAGCATGTAAAAGAAAGTGATTATTATTCAACATGGATTACCAATTGATTTTAATGCCCCCATTTCACTTATATGTCCTTTTAAGGTAGGACGGAGGTTAAATACACTTGCATGCTTCGAAAGTAATGCAAGTGTCATTTTGAATCCGTTTAAACCTTAAAAGAGCATATAGTTGAAATCATGGACAAATTCAATGTGTGATGTAAATGCCCATTCTGTCATACTCCATTTAGACCATAAAGTCTTAAACTATGGTTTACAACTTCGAATACATTGAAGCGAACGAATAAGTATTTGAATTACATGGGAAATTCGCCATGGACCTATACATTTCATCTAAAAATGAAAAAATGGTTAAATGGAGTATGACGCCCTAATCATACATTCTAAAACGAAAGGGCATTTAGACCAAGCATTGAATGTCATTTAGACATTTTTTTAAGGATGTGCCAACTAACATGCATAATTGTAAAGGAATGGAATGGAATGATACTTGCTTACCGTAATATTTTTGTTTGGTTTTAGGTATACCAACCACAAAGATAAACGAATGTAACCAGTGAAGTTTTGATGCCTAAAAGGGTAGGATATACTAAAAGCTCAACGTCATCACCTTAATGGACAAGGGATTCCATTCTAATAGGCAATCGGCCTAAAGTTGTGAAATATTGTTCCACCTCGGTGATCGGCATTGTATTTAAATGATCCCATGAGCAATCGCCCATAGTGCCGCCTAAATACATACCTCCTAAGGGTAATCCTAAATATAGCGGGGATTGGGCCACGGGTGGTGTGTGCTAATGGTGTAGTGCTAAAGCAATTTAAAGACATGCACAGCGATTAATGACCAAACAACACTTCTAAAATTCATTCAAAACACATTCAATCCCAATATTATCCTGGCAAAACAAGGCTTAGCAAAGACAACACCCCTTATAACACCCGCTTGCAAAACCATTTAACACTATCGTTAGCGAGCGTGCACAGGATCCTTATAAGTACAAAACACAAGCATATCGTTCTATCTAGGCCTAAGTCCACTTAGAAAAGTTCATTTTTCCCAGCAGAGTCGCCAAGCCTGTCGTGCCGTGCTTTTGGGGCTTTCGGGATTTGTGTGCTAAGTAGGTATTTCTGTGTAAGGGTCTCTCCTAGACTATACCTCACGTGATAGTGGAAGGTGATTTCTTATTTAGTCTAAATTTGTGATTTTGGAGTCACCACTAGTCATTATTGGTAGATAGACTAGAAATCTAATCGAGGTAGGGGAGAAATATCACGATTCTATGAACCAGATTCTCGAGTGCACGGGGACTTGGTTACGTTATTGATCTCAAATCGAGATCCCTAACACCCTTTTAGTACCCAAGAACGATATGATGTCTAATGTGTCATACAAATTTCCGAGGCTTACCTACTAATTTTATCCATTCTAATCGTAGGAAAGACCAAATAAGTATTAAATGCACAATCGAGTCAATTAAATCAATCAATCCTAAGTGGTCTCTAAAACGAAAAATCAATCAAAACATTCAAACCCTAATGAAGCTCTAAAAGCTTATTCATTTTATGATATGCATTTTTTTAGGGTTTTAGGGTTTTTAGGAGTTGTAACCCCTAAATTTGGGATTTTCTAAAAATGCCACTTGGACACTTCCGAAAATTCAAATTTTACTTTTTATGGTTGGTTACGTTGTTTTGGACCATTCTGTGAATTTTCAAAATTTTTTTTTTTTTTTTTGAAAAATTTTATTAAAATCAAGAATTGACTTTTTATGATTTTCTCAAAATTTTTATGAATTTTCCAATTTTTTTTTTTGATTTTCCAATTTTTTTATTTTTTATTGATTTTTCTGAATTTTTTGAATTTTCATGAATTTTCTGAAAATTTTAGAATTTTATGAATTTTCTAATTTTAATTTTTTTTTTTTTTTTCTGGAATTTTTAGGATTTCTAAATTTTTTATATTTTTGATTTTTGATTTTTGACTTTTTGATTTTTGATTTTTTTGATTTTTTGATTTTTTTGATTTTTATTTATTTGAAATTTCTTGCTAGGAGGTGAATCGGATGGCCTTTGGTTTGACCCGGTTCGGCTTGGCTGAACCGAAAGGTCACGGTCGTCTTCTCCGAGGGGCAGTGCCAAAACGGCACCGTTTTGGGCCTTCTTCACCGAGGCATTTTCACTAATAGTTAGTGGTAGGGGGTCGAAACCGAACCGAAAAAATTGAATCGAGATCTGAACCAAATCGAAAATTCATATATTTTCTATTCGATTCGGTTTCGATTCGGATAATAAGTAAATGAATTTGGTTAACATAACGGTTCGGTTCGGTTCGGTTCAAATCGGTTCGATTTCGGTTTTTTAATGTGTTTTTTCTTCCCTTCGGCGCTCTCTCCTCAATCTCATTGTTCCTCTACTGCTCACCTCTCACTCACTTTTCTCTCTCTCTCTCTCACTTTTTACTTTATTCTCTTTTCTCTATCTTAGCACTCTCACTACTCTCCTCTCTCTCTCTTTCTTTCCTGCTTTATTCTCTCTCTTCCTCTTTCCTCCACATCATTATCATCTCCCAAAAAGTGAAAACACATTTTTCTCTACGGCTTCTTGAAGTTGGGCCGGTGCAGCGCTTGAGGTCCTCGGGAGGCGGTCCACGATGGGTTAGAGGCAAAGAAGGCGGCCTCATAGAGGGAGTCTTGGGAGCTTCACAGCGGCCTTGGCGAGGCCGATGTCGGCGTTGTGGACAAGCATGGGCTCAAAGTGCGCCCAATACCACCGCCCCCCTTCCCTTTGGCCTTTGGCGTAACGCAACAAGCCCCTTGTAGCACTTGTACCACGGCCTCGGCCGTTAGCTCGATGGCTGATCTTTGACGCCGAAACCCCGCGTCCACTTGGGCGGCGGCGGCGGCGAGGTGTTTGTAATGGCCGCCATTAACCAAACGGGTCGTCGAGTCCCGGTCCTCGCTTTTTGTTGTTAGAGCGGTTTAGTCGCGGAAGTTCGGTCTCCGACGAGTGTCTATGGCTGACTATGGTGATCCTGGTGGGGCCTATCGATTGTGGGTCATCAATTGACCTGCTTCTTGACGGGAAGAAGAAAGAAGAAGCGTTATCACGAGAAGGGAAGAGAGAGAGCGAAAGAAGAAGACGAGGAGGAGGAAGGGAAGAAGTGCAAAAAAAAGATTAAAAGAAAACTTAAAACCAAACCGATCTGATCCGAACCAAACGCGTTTTCAATTCGGATCATATTCGTTCGTGTGGTGTTTCGATTCAGATCAAGCACATGTCTAAGCGGTTCGGTTCGATTTCCCTAGACATCTAAATCGAACCCGAACCATTGACACCCTTAGTTGGTGGGCATTGTTCGAGTTCAAGGTTTTGAGGTCATTGGTTTGAGCTTGTCGCCAACGAGCCTCCAGCGACCTTTTGACCATTTCTTTTGATGCATTACCAAGTTCATATGTTCTAATACTAATCTAGCCTAATCGAGTGCCACGGACGTTCGCCCCAGCGAAAAATTGGTCTAAATAACCTAACTTGCAAACTGTTCTTAACTAGCTATTCAAACTTCCAAATCACAACACAAAAGCGCCCTAACCGTCTATCTCAATCAAAATAGGTATCAAATCATCACATAAGGTAAGGGAATGCTAACTTGATTGGCCTATGGCCCACGATGGCCTTCGGCAAGGACCTCTCGAGCTCCGTGAAGTGATTTTCATGCATGGCCGACTTGGTTTATGCATATTTTCGATCAACAATGCAATCAAACGATATAAAACGTGATTAGAAACTAGTAATGAACATCAAAATGTCAAGATTCATTGATAAAATTATACAAACATGCATATTGAGGTTGAAACCAAATTCTGAAAAATTTTGAAAAATGACCGTGAGCCGATTTTACCTTCTTAATACGATCATCAAAAGCGAAATTGTCGAAGTGATCCGCGCCTATAGTGTTGTTCTTTGACACTTGTACTTCACTCTAGTAACCGATTTGCGGAGTAGGTCTCGATGTGCGAATGGAGCTCTTTTTTAGGCCTTCCGGACTAGTTTCCGTTCTAGTTAAGCCCAAGGAGGAGATTCTCCCTAGATGGTCGATTTGCGGTGCCGTTCGATCGACCGGCGCCCGATCCTTGACTAGGGATCTCTACTCCTCTCTCTCTCTCTCTCTCTCTCTCTCTCTCTCTAGATTTCAAGCTTTTCCTCTCTAGTTCTCTCTCCCTCTCTCTCTGGCTTTCTCTCAAGCACCTTCCTTGCAATGTTCAATTTTTTTTCGTTTTTGTTGATCGATTTTTTCCCGCCCAAAGTTCGTTCTACCGACTTCTGATCGATTAGAACTCTTATCCGATGCCAGCTGGATATTTTCCAACTGGCAAAATCGATTAAAATGTGGTAAATTGATCGGGAATGATCGGTGAAGTCCTGGGTTTTAAATGTTTTTTCTGGGTTTAGTGCACATTTTGGCAAACCAGGTCAAGAAGACGACCTACTCGGGTCGGGTCGAGTTGACTTGGTCGACCCGACAGATTCGGGTTGGTTTAAATTCTCAAATTCGACTCGATTTTAACCCAATTTTCCAAATTTAATCTCAAAATTGAATTCCCCAACATATTCCGAACCCAAGTATATGTTTTTCCCCAATTTTTATTATAATTCAGTCCAAGATTTTCTCATTTTTGTAATCGGGTTAATAGGGTTTTGTTCAATCTGATGTCCTAATGACCTAATTAGGAAAAATTGGTGCTAAAATTGAATTACCTACATCTGATTAACCTAGAAATGATGGTCTCATATTTCGGCAATTTCATATTGGGCACGATTCCCAATTTGGATTCAAAATTCTTAATTTTCAATCAAATTTTGGGGATTTTTAATTTTTATGTCAAATTGTGTAATTGGATTGACCATTATGCAGTTCAAGGTCCCAGAATCATTTGCTTTGAAGACACTATGACTTAAAAATGACTAGATTAATTATATTTTTTGTTCAATTCGAGTTTAATTTTGCCCAATTTTGGGAAAAACATATACCCGATTGAGATTTTTCAAAATTGAAAATGTATTCATGAAATTGGATTTAAAATAAGACTAATGACTATTTTTATGGAATTTTCTGATTCCATTTGCTATTTTTCTTGATTTTCTCACCTATTTTGACTAAAAGAAATTAAGGAAAAATGCAGAAAAATGCTAAAAAATTATTTTTTGGTTTAGAAATAGGTTTCTAGGCTTGGCCAAGATTCCTAGTCCTAATTTTGAAATTTTTTGAAAATATGGAAAAAATGAGCTAAAAATTATGTGTTAACAAACACCCATTGAATGATTTGCCTACAATTGTTTGACGGGTATATGTTTCTTTTGAATCCATCAGCTTGTTGGGGAAATGCTCCTCCTTATGGATTGCATTATTGTCTCATTATGACATGACTTTCCACTCGTCATCTGCAATGGAAATGGACTATGTTATCTCTATACTCAATTGACATCCTTTTGTGCCGAAGAGGACGACTCAGTCTCGTTATGTTTTGTTGGTTGCAAGTGTTGTCCCTATGGCCAAACACACTTCTTTATTTTTTGTAGAACCGATGAACTCCATTTCATTATGCTTCATGGATGGTGGTTACTACCCGTTTGGTGACTTGCCGCACTTTATCATTTGCAGAAAGGAGATAAAACACGTTATTTCCATTCTAGATTTGACTCAACTTAGGAACAGTACAACCTTTTCACGATGAATTTGTTGACTTTGTATGTGTATGCTTCCTTGGCGGGGTGTTACCTTCTTGCACTTTTCGTTAAGTCAAATGATTTTGATGCCCGTTGTATTGCCATACTTGTGTCGAACCTCTATTCAAATCCGTCCTATATAAAAGGAAATGACATATCATTTCTATCCTAAAGTGAATGAAGTTTGGGAATGAAGTATCCCTTTTTGCTGCATTTTGGGGGGGGGGGGCTCTGACATTTCATGCCACCTAGTCTACTCTCCCAATTAAGTGTTCCCTGCACATTAAGGAAGAAACATATTAATTGTTTGCACAAATTTGGGCTAAGACAAGGAACGAGATACATCTTTTTAGTATTCTGTTGCATTTCGTTCGAGAGGTCTCAACATTTTATGCACCATCAGGCTCGCTTCCACGTCAGTCTAGCATGCTCCTCGGTTCATCATCCCTGACTTTCTTGCACGAGAGGAGGTTCCGCCCATCATGGAATCAAGAAATGTTTAGCACTCCCTCTAGCTCTTTGGGATTGATATCTCACATGAGTGGTAATGAGATTTGCTCCGCATTTTAATTTGAAAGTTGGATGATCTTCTCCCGCTTGCCCCGGTTTAAAGTTCATATGCAAGGAAAAAGAGCGGAGTGTCATTTCCGAAATTAATTAAGTTTGGGAATGAGACGTACCTCTTTGATAAAAAAAATGGATGATTCTCTTTTGGCTTGCCCCTTATTTTCTTGCCGATGTACGGGGAAAGAAAGTTTAGTCATGCATGTAAATGAGAAGCTTAGAACGGTCCGTTTGACTCCTCAAGACTGATATTTCACACACGTAGTAATGAGATGTGCCTATTGGAGAAACATCTCCAAATGAATTTTGATGATATCCAATCTGTCCTTGGTATAATATCTACATTATTTAAGTACAAATATATTCAAAGAACAAAGTGATACTCAGAATATTATTCATTGAAGAAAAGATTACAAGACTGTCCTTTACGGATCATATAAACAGCACTATCGATCTCAAAGATCAGCTAAATGACGATGTCGTATTCAAGCTTAAGAGATATAGTAATTGGTAATGTTTAGGTAACAGTTCATTTAATATGACTGTTATGTCACTAAGGTAGCTGTTGGGACTGGATAGGCACAGCAGAAGATCGAGCAAAAAAAGGAGAGCAATCAGTCCTAACAGGTAGTTAGAATTGCAGCTACAGTATAGTAGTAGAAAAGCTATTTCATGACAGTTTGCATAAGTTCAGGAATAGGCTGTATGGGTAGTTAGTTCTGAGGATAGCAACGCCAACAACTCTAACGGCTACTTTGCCCTTCTAGGACATCGGCAATGACTAGTTTGAGATGTCTATATAAGAGAAGGTCTTTGAAGCCAACAAGTTAGAGAGAGAGAAAAAGTGTGTGCTTACAATATTTCTAAAATCTCTTACTTACTATGTACCGAGCAAAAAAAAAACTCTTGCTTGTCGATAGCACTTGCTGCATTGTAATTTTATTAAAGTTTCAACTATATCAAGTGATAGCAGCATCCACCTCTGATAGTATGATCTACAAATTGATAAGAGTGGCGCTTTTGCTGAGCGTAACTTGATCAGCAAATTACTAGTGCTATCTAGCCTAACTTGTGGCTGTTAGTGGCGAGAGTGGATGTAGGCTTGGAATTAAAGCCGAACCACTATATATCTTTGTGTGCAACTGCTTATATTTCTATTTATCATCTCTAGCATACAAGTGATACATTGTCTCTCATACATATGGTGTTTTCCAATATCTCTTTGTTACATGCTCTCTTTTCGTAAAATTTTAAATTCTTCCAAAGCAACCTATTCACCCCCCTTTAGGTTGCATAGTTAGTCCCAACAATTGGTATCAGAGCCTAGTTGCTCGTCTTGTGAAGAGCATTTCTTCTGAGTATAAAGATCTTATCTTATGGCTAACTTTGGTGGTTTTATCACTAGTGATACTCTTGCTCCTAACAAGCCGCCTTACTTTGATGGAAGCAATTACAGCTACTACAAGAACAGAATGCAAGCCTATCTTGAGGCAACTGATCTTGAAATATGGACGTGATCCAACATGGCGTGGAAGTACTTGCACCTGCTGTTGCTCAAAGAATTGATCAAGTTCCATTAGAGAACGTAGCTGCCAATATTCCTGTAGCACAAAATGCAGAGGAAACACGAAGAAGAAGAGCAGCACATAATGCTAAAGCTAAACATCTTCTATACTGCTCTTTATCTATGACTGAGTATAACAAAATTTGCACATGTGTCACAGCTAAAGAAATTTGGGATCTACTGGAACTCACATACGAAGGGACTGATCGAGTAAAGGAGACAAAGCTAAACATCCTTCTTAGACAGTACGAGCTCTTCAAGATGAAATCAGATGAAACAGTAGCTCAAATGTTCAACAGGTTCATGGATATAGTGAATGGCCTTGCACATCAAGGAAAAACATTTACCAATGGAGAAAAGGTGAACAAACTACTGAGAGCCTTATCAAAAGAATGGAACAATGTGAAAATCTCAATTCAAGAAACAACGAGGATTCAACCAATCACGTTGAAAGAGTTGATCGGAACATTCACATCCTATGAAGTAGAACAGCAAATTGAGGAAGGCAACTCAAAAGGTAAGAAAGCCATAGCCTTTAAAGCTAATTACAATGATGCAGGTGATCTGTTGTCATTTGAGGATGACGGTGATGATGAAGACATGGCGTTGTTCACTCAAAGGTTCAACAGACTTATGAAAAGAGGAGGAAAATTCAAAGGCAAATGACAAGTGAAGGCTCCTGAGGAAAGAAGATTCTACAAGAGCAAGGAAAAATTCAAAGGTAGAGATTTTGTTTGTTATGAATGCAGAAAACCAGGTCACATAAAGCCAAATTGCCCATTGCTCAAAAAGAATAAAGGAAAGTATGAGAAAAAGAAGAAACACTAAACGCTGAAATATGGAGTGAATTAGAATGCAAAACCAGCGACGAAGAAGAAGCAAACCTCTGTCTAATTGCCGACTCGGATCATGAAGAAGAAGATGAGGTAATTCAACTTGAACTATCTTATGAAGAAATGCAAGATTTTTTAAAGGAAATGTTTGATGAACACAAAAAGGCTTTAAAAAGAATTTCTATTTTGAAAAAGGAAGTACTTGATCTTACCACAGAAAAACTTACTTGCAAGACTGCATTTGACAACTTGAAAAAGGACTATGATCTCCAAGAAAAGGAAGTTAAACTTTCTCAAGTTAAGAATGACTCTCTGAAGGAAGAGATTTAAAAAATCAACACTAAGTTTTGTCTCGGTTATGAAACCTTGAATCACATTCTCTCGATTCAGATTCCTCACTACAACAAATGTGATTTAGGACATGAGGAAAATGAAGATGAGAAGAATCCTTTTCCCAAATTCAAAGAAAGATTGGCTAAACAACCTCCTACACGTCTTTATAAGAATCATTATGCAAAACACTTCACCATGGTCTCTCGGCAAGCAATTTCCTGATTGCTCAATCTGCAATGAATATGGTCATTTTAAATTAAAATGTCCAAACAAGCAGATGATCCCCAAAAAGGTTCACAAAAAAGATTTGATGATGTTTTTAAATCTAACACTGAAGGACCCAAGTTTAAGTGGGTACCAAAGAAAATATGAGTATCGCTCTCTATGTAGCTAATTTTGAAGAAAAATAAGTGGTACTTAAACAGCAGATGCTCACGGCACATGACACGGAATAGTTCCAAGTTTATAAATCTAGTAACCTTAGATGGAGGCACTGTCACGTTCGGAGGAAAAGACAAAGGAAGGATCATTGGTAAAGGAAGCATCCGATTAGGAAATCTTTTCATTGAAGATGTTTCACTAGTCAAAGGATTAGGTCACAATCTTGTAAGTATAAGCCAACTCTATGACAAAGGATATAAGGTTAGCTTTGAAAAAGGTCAATATATCGGTATAAGTCAAGACAGATCTCAATCTTTCACAGGTAAAAGGTATGGCAATATCTATCTACTAAATGTGAATTTTGATGATGTTCAATGTCTAATGTCTATTAAGGATGAATGTGATCTATGGCACAAAAAATTAGGACACATAAATGCTAAGCAAATCTCTAAGATCTCATCAAAGGATCTAGTGCGTGGTCTCCCAAAAATCAACTTTAGCAAAAGTGATTCATGCAATGCCTGTACTCTGAGAAAGCAAGTTAGATCATCTTTCAAGTCAATAAATACAATTGCTACTAACCAATCTTTGCAGCTCATGCACATGGATTTATTTGGACCTATAAGGACCATGAGACTAGGAGAAAGAAGATGCTGTTTGGTGATTGTTAATGATTACTCAAGATTTACCTGGGTAATGTTTCTATCTCACAAGAATGAAGCATTTCATTCATTTGAGAAATTTGCTCGAAAGATCCAGAATGAAAAAGGATACAGCATCTCAACAATCAGAACAGACCATGGAGGAGAATTTGAAAATCAAATGTTTGCTGATTATTGCGATGAAAATGGAATAGAACACAATTTCTCCACAGCATACACCCCTCAACAAAATGGAGTTGCTGAAAGGAGAAATCGCTCTCTCAAAAAATGGCCAAAACCATGATGATTGAAAGTAGTACGCCTACATATTTCTGGGCTAAAGCAGTTGCTACCGCCTGTTACACATTGAATAGAGTATTACTGAGACCATTGATGGAAAAGACTCCCTATGAAATTTTCAAAGGCAGAAAACCCAATATATCATACTTAAATGTATTTGGTTGTAAGTGTTTCATTCTTAAAAATAAGAATGATAACATTGAGAAATTTGATGCTTGTGCAAGTGAAGCTATTTTTTTGGGATACTCAACTACTAGTAAAGCTTATCGTGTGTTCAATAAAGATTCACAGGTAGTTGAAGAATCCATAAATGTGAAGTTCAAGGATGATTAGAAGGGGATACAAGCAAATGATTGTGATGACGTCATGCTCTTGCCTTCTCCTATCAATCGTCAACAACAGCATCAAAATGATGATGTTTTAGAACAGAAAACAATTCGCAAAGACTAGAGATGCAAAACTGAGCGTCTCAGAGAACAAATCATTGGAAGCATAAATAAAGGAATCAAGACCAGATTTTCACTAAAAATCTAATGAATTCCTTGGCTCTCATATCTTAACAAGAACCCAAAAGGATCAAGAAGCTATGTCCGACAAAAGCTGGACAGAGGCCATGCAAGAAGAATTGCATCAATCCAAACTTAATGAAGTTTGGGAATTAGTGCAAAGACCAAGAAAATCATCCTGTCATCGGAACAAAGTGGGTATTCAAACAAACTTGATGATAAAGGTAAAGTCACTCGCAACAAAGCAAGATTACTTATGAAAGGCTACTCACATGAGGAAGGTATTGACTTTGATGAAACTTATGCTCCTGTTGCTAGATTGGAAGCTATAGGACTATTAACTACCTATGCATGTTTCTACGATATCGATTTATATCAAATGGATGTCAATAGCACTTTTCTTAATGGTTACATTAGAGAAAAAGATAGTGCGCTAGTTATCCTCCATCTCATTAACCGCCTGGATAAACCGCTCTTCACCTTCTATAACTTACCAAACCATTCTCAACTTCTTCATTCACTTAAACCGTCTCTCAATGGCTCCCAAGTCTCGCAAAGCCATCGGCACATGCAAATCCATTCGCACCAGTACGATGCAATCAAGACTATCCAAGGAAGGATCATCACACATTGATCTTACTGATCAACCAGAAGGATCGACTGAAGTAACTCAAAGTCAGAGTCCTCCTGGTTCTCAACCTATTAGAGAACATGGAGAATCTGCCACTGCAAGCACGGCTCTTCCATCCTCCACAGAAGGAATTGTTCCAAGCACCAAAACTCCAGAATCTTAAATACGCTTTGGAAAGGAAAGGCCATCCCATCTGATATTCCACTTTTACAATTGGAATCCCCTCACAGCTAACCATTTTGCCTAGCACCTCTATTGAGTAGATAATACAAGCATTCATCAAAGAAAAATGCTATGTGCTTGTTCCTGTCGTAAGCAAGGCTCTTGAAACTCAACCCCCGGCACTACCTGCTGGCGAATCCTCTCAACCATTGCCAACATTACCATCCACAAAATCTTCCACTGAGAAAGAGGAAGAGATTGAACCCTCAAAGAAGCTAGAAGCAGAAAAAAAGAACCATCATTACCTGTTCAAACTCCTACTCCTATTGCACAAAGCGACCCAAGAGTTGAGACAGAAGAAACCGTTGGAGATAAAAAGCGAGAAGACGACGATGACTAGGTCCTCCAAAATTTTGAACCTACTGAAGGTTTTATTCTCAACCCTTCATTCGATTCTGAACTCTTTTCAATTAATAACACAATGACGCTTTTGAATCTTTTAATAATCATGGTACTATTCCACATGGTTTTGTCAATTTCAACTATCTTGATGCCTATGACATTTTTCTCTTTGAGCTGTTTGAAGATGTTCGGCTAAAATCTTTTTGCACAATGTAAGATGAAGTGCACCCCACTCTCGTGGCCCTGTTCTATTAAAATTTCCATTTTTCAATCAAGGCCACCTTCATCTTCTCTTTTGCCAAGAAAAACTACACTATCACTTTAGATGAATTAGTCGAAATCATCAACACCGAATTCAAAGTTTTCAAAAAGATTCCTGTTGAGCTAGATACTGCATACAGCTTTCTTTTGAAACTCCAGATTTTACTCAACGCTCTACAGAAATTATTCCCTTATACTTATTGCCCCTTAAATCGAACTTCATTCAGAAAAACTTGATCCTTTGCCAGCGCCCAAAATCATCCTTAACCAATGATGTATCTCGTTATGAAGCATGGGTCATCTGGGCCATTCTCACAAAATATGAAGATTTTTCCTTGGCACATATGATTTTCATCCACATGTATCGAAAGGCCAAACGCAAGACAGGCAAGCTACCCTACAGTGTCTGTGACATCCTCAAATTTTGACCCTATTCGGGATATAATGAAGTGATCATTCATCGATGCACTTGTTAGTTAAATCTAAGCTCCTGAATTGATTATTCATGAGAGACTAACCATTAAGATAAGGCTATTAAGGAGTTAAGTATGCACGACCTGAGAACTCGACCATGGATTGACAATTTGACCATAAGAATTGATGATGGACAATTTTGAGCCATCATAGATCGATTAAGGAACGGTTATAAAATGTTTACGCCAATAGTATATAATTAAAACATGGGTGATTCCGCTTTGACCAATGTATGGATTGCGAATGACCCTAAACCAATTCCTAACGATCGTGTACTTCGGAACTAGCGATTGACCCCTCGCAATTACATGACAACCGAGATCATCCATGATTCGAGAAAACTTAAACGTGGATTGATATTAAGTCAACCATGGGTTGAATACGCGTAACTCCTAAAAGCCGCCCGTTAGTTTGAGATATACTAAAGTCGCAATCGATCGATTTTGACCATGAATTAGAGTCCGAAATTGGGTGTCGATCTTTCGAAGATTTCAAGACTAAACTATTGGACGTCGCCTCGTTAATTCTTGATTTATTGGTTTGCTCGATAATTCTCGGAAAAGGATTAACGGCCCAAGAATTTGGAGCCAATGAGGAAGTGGGTCGGACAAAGGCACATTGGGCCTGTAGCACAATGTTGTTCGCCATTTGGGCCCAAGACAAGCCCAAGTGGGCCTAACGAGGCCCACTAAGCCCATTTTTATTTTCAAGCCCAAGTTGAGCCCGATAGCATTTTCAAGCCCGTTCTTTATCCGTTTGAGTCCAAACTTGATTTATCTGAGCCGTAAAAATTCTAGCTCGTATATACGTGTATAGTATTTTTGTACCTTGTGAAATTACCATTTCACCCTTCTAGCATTATGACCAAAAACAAGAGAGTTTAATGCATGAAGACTTTGGGTCTTGGCATTTATGGATGGGAATGATGAACTTGGACTTGAAGGACAAGCTTTGTAGGAGATAATATCTTTCATTTTCTCTCTCTCTCTCTTCCTCTACTCTCCTTCACACACTCACCAATTCAACCCACCATCATCACCACCAATTTCCCCCTCTCCTCTTTCTTCTTCCTCACGGCCAAATAGCGGAACAGCCTTTGGGTTGCTGTTCTTGTTGCCGCACCACCACCACGTAACCACCAGTAGCTTGCCGTGTTTGCCTGGAGCCATACGCCACCCATCCGAGCCATTTTCACCGCTCAATCGAGCCCCGTCAAGCTAAAACAAATACCTACAGTGCTGTTCAGCCGAGACCCATCCACCGTCGTCGTTCCGTGTTGTTTTAGACCGTGTCACGCTGAGCCCTCGCCGCCGCCGTCGTGTCTATGTAATCGGAATCGCTAACGGGTGAGTTATCGCCTAATCCCTTGATTAGTATGTTAAACTTGATTAGGATGAGTTAGTTTAAGTTAATTATGTTTAGTACTAATTAATTAGGGATTAGTTGATAAGTTATCGCAATAAGTGATAAGTGGACTCGATAAGTTATCGAGAAAATGCAATAAGCTATCGAATTTTTAGTGATAAGCTATCGTTGATATTGCGATAAGCTATCAAGGATATTACAATAAGCTATCGAGGATTTGACGATAAACTATCGGATTATTTTATTATTAATATTTAATTATTAAATAAATTAATTTTGGGAATTTAAATATTAATTTTTTTATAGAGTTTAATAATAAATTGTGATTGTTTTAAGCTTGAATTGTGATGCCTATGTTGGAAATTACTGTATAAATTAGCTTATATAACTAAATGAATTATATTACTATTTTTAAGGATGGAATTACGAGCATATGAACAGTAAATCCTGAGGTGTCAGGTTTGTATGTCAATTTTATGAGCTAAATAGGGCGTGGATGTTTGAATTAGGAAGTATGCCAAGTTTGGTGATTTAATTATATGCACGTTATCACGTGTGATTATTCTAGTGCCGTTTTTACGTGTGAAAGTTGCAATATTTTGACGTATTAGCATGGATTCTGTCTCGTTGGCTAATTGAGAAAGATAACAATGGGACTTGAATGATTGCTATGTGTGCATGATCATCTAAAGATCCCTTTTGTGCTCGATTATACGGATGACCGCCAACCTAGGGTTTGGCCATGGCCTTAATAGGTATCTCAATTTGGTAATTGGATGCCGTCGCATGTACGAGGGAGACAAGTCGTTCACGAATTGGATTCGAATGAACCGATTTATGGGATGCCATCATTGAGGTAGGGTGAGACGATGCCATGTCCTCGGGGCGGAACGATGCCCGGTTATACCGGAAGACCGCCAATCTAATGTGAATAACGCGGGTTGTGCTGTGCCCTTTGTGGCCATAGTAATCGGAATATGAATGAAAGATTGTGGTGACATTGCGCTTGATTATGGGATGAAATTGTGAGGCACAATATGGGATAGCGGAAGTGGTTTCACCTTATAATCGGGACACGTGTGGATGCATTGTGCATGGGAAAGTTGCTGCGTATTCTGATTGTATTATATGCTTGTTGTATGATGATTATATATGGAGATTGATAACGTGCAGCGCGTATGCCAAGGCAAGGTAAGGTTACCTACGATTGTGTGATGGCATCTTATGTACGTCGGGCTGAGTTGCATGTTTTAGGTGCATTCGAGATGAGTTGACCTCCTAATCGAGACTTAGGTCGTTAACTCGCTGAGTTTATCTCATTGTTGTTGTTTAACCATTTTCAGGCCCTAAGTGATGAAAAATTGCCACATGCGATTTTGAGGTCCCTATTGACCGAGACCGTAAGGTGACTAGGTACCTGTTCGAGAGGTCAAACTTCTTTTGAGGTCACCTCATAGGTAGAGGAGATAAGTTAACCCCTTACCTTTGTGATTATAATCAAGAAGGTCCATGTGGCGGTTTGTAATATGTTAACCCGATGTTTTGCTGATGAAGTTGTTTTTATTGTGGTGTGTTTTTTGACTATCCTTATTGTTGTGATTGGGTAGACTATGATTGCTTCCGCATGCGTTTAATCGTAAGTCAGTTCGATTGGGTTGGTGACACGTCCCGGGGCGTTGTCATTTCATGACCATTGGCAGGATGTTAGCATGCTCGAGGTTCAGGGCTGACCATTCCCGTCGAAATTGGATTTAGAGTAATGTCAGCTCGATCCAAGTTTGGTTGATACCTAGAGTGATAAGGTGCAATGGATTTTGGGATAATTAGCTCGGAGAACATCTTGTGCATGTGCTTGACTATATGATTTTATTATTTAAGCGGGTTGTTCCTGACTTCTAATTGCTTGTTGGAATTGAAAAGCAGGTTTCCGTGAGAATCCTGTGAGATGAGCAATCTTGAGTAGAGGACTCCTAGGAGAAAGGCAGCTCTAAATTAGATTGGTGCTAGAGGAAGGGCACAAGAGGATTCCAGATTGGATAGGACCCTCCAAGCCCTAGAGACTATGGTGGGGCAGCTAACGCAGAAACCAAGCAAATGCTTTCTTTGTTGCTGCCACTTTGCTGCTGCTTGTTGCACCTGTTGATGTCCCGTTAGCCTGGGAACGGAATTGGGGATTAACCAATGCACAAACTATTTAAACAATTTCTAAAGTTGAAGCCCCCGAAGTTCTCGGTGCAGGTGATCCAGAGGCAGCAACCCTCTGGGTCAGAGAATTGGAAAAAGGTTTTGCCGTATTAAGGTGTTATGAGGAGGAAAAGGTGGCGTTAGCGGTTTACCAAATGCGGTCACGTCCCAACTCGGAATCACGATCGATACTTAATGACCGAACATGACCTGAACGGACCCGTGACTCGCGGAAATATATTATTTCGTCCCGTTTATTTTAAACAATCAAATGTGCACGCGGAAGCAAAATAAACAATAAACAAGACAAACGGGAATGGGATAAACAACAACGCACGTTATACTTACATGATAGGTGCTTATTTCATCAAGCCTTTCTTTACGGGCCCTTACAAGCTACGTACATATTTTACATGCCCATTTCAAGGGCGGTTCCGACACAAGCCACTATCGAACAAACAAAACTTGGCTTGGTTGCCTATTCCCCACTACGGTTTACTCCTTAGCTTCTCGCTCCTCGCTCCTCCATCTCCTCGCTCCCGTTCCCCGTCCGGAGGCCGAACTACGCCACTATCGAACAAACAAAACTTGGCTTGGTTCCGGCCCACCAGCGCCACCAAATGGCCCTTGAAC
Organism: Syzygium grande; assembly: GCA_024733475.1. NCBI lineage: Eukaryota > Viridiplantae > Streptophyta > Magnoliopsida > Myrtales > Myrtaceae > Syzygium > Syzygium grande. Next base: position 156,211 of record JAMXDD010000013.1, read on the forward strand.
CCACAAAGGGGCCCAACCCGCTTGCCATTTGCTAGCCGATACCAGGCCCGCGTCGGGTGGAGGACCAGTTCCTGCTCGCCCTCATCCACCATAACATACGTAGTAATGTGACCCGGTATCGTGAGTTCTCTTGGGCATCAATGACGGTGAGTAATTCCACTCTCATCTCAAATGGGTTTCCAAACCGGGTCGGGAGTTCGCCATCTACGGATCTAAAAAGAGGAAAAACAACGGGAGTGAGTTAAATGACTCAATAAGTGAAAACTCTAATATCAAGCAAGGGCCGAGACAATAAATCGCTTCACACAAGTCGACTCTTACCAGTCTTGGCGTTGATGGTAATTCAAATAGCAAAGTTCATACTACGAAACCAACAAAAACAAACATCAGACATGAGTATTACACGTGAGCATCGTTAGTCGAGAAAGAACGAACTATAAACAACCATGAAACCAAGAAACGAGGCCAAGCAATCCATGTTACAACGTGTTACAACTTCCTTTCTCGATATTAGGGAATTCACTTACTCAACGATTAACAAAACTAGAGAACGGGTTAGAGATAGGCGAACTCGGAAATTTTCGGGCTTTCTTCTTGCTTTCTCCTTGCTTGGCCGACCAACACTAGCCGAACAAAGGCCGAACCGTGGGCTCTTGGGTGGAAACAAGTAGAAACATGGGCCGATTCGGAAATTCTAGGGCATGAGGCTTCTCGAGCCAAAAGGTGAGAAAAACAAGAAACAAAAGGGAGAGGAAGATGGTGGATGGTGTTGGCGTGAGAAGAAGAAGGAAGGAGGGGTTCCATGCTATTTATAGAAGGCTTGGAAAACCCTAGAAAACCCTAGAATAAGCCAATAATTGAGGACTTCTAAGTCAAGAGTCATGATGGTATCGTTAAATGTCATTAATGAACTAGAGCCAAAGGAAATGATGAAGAAACCAAGCTTATCCAAGCCATTATTGGCCCTCTCTCTCTCTCTCTCTCTCTCTCTCTCTCTCTCTCTCTCTCTCCTCTCCTTCTCTCTCTCTCCCCTTGGTTGAATGGCCTTCTTTCTCGGCTCCCTTGGCTTGGCCAATTATTGGCCTTGCTTTGTGCTCCATTATTGATGGCCAATGAGTCATCGAGGAGCCTTAAATGAACCATCATGAAGAGTACAACTCAGCACTTTGGCATTGAATGAAGGGGACACATAAGCTAGGCATCAATAATGGAGGCTTAAATGGCAATAAGTGAGGCCTTTGACCAAGTCAATAATTTTTATCTCTTTTCTTCAGCAAAAGTCTGAACCGTGGAGCCCCTTAAGTTGCTGGTTTCACACAAAAATATTCTCGGCAATCGGTGTACTCGAATTGGCTAAATGACGTTATACTCGTAATCCCACATCATATTAACTCTCATAATTTCCGAGAGTTTTCTCGCGATAAAACACTTCTAATAATCCCATTCAAATGAGGTTTAGTATGAAAAAGCCCTCACAAGTGACCAAATTTAACTATACAAAAATCTAAGCCCAACCATGCCAATTTGGGCTTTTCAGTGCCTTTGGCGCATGGGTGGTCCTTTGGGTGCATGGTTTGGGCTCGATTGGGCAAATGGTCGGATGCGCCACCGGGGCCACACGGGTACATGGCCGGGCACGAGACCGTGCCGCCCGCAGGTAACGTGCCGAGCGCTTTACCTGACCACACGAGCGACGTGCCGAAAGCCTTGGCATTGTCGCATGGGCAACGTGCCGAGCACCACGCTGGTCACACGAGTGAGAGGTCGGTTCATGGCCAAACATGCGCAACGACCCATGAATGACACGATGCATGGCTCATGGCCATATTTCTTAGACAGGACAAGATCAAAATCGGATCTTATAAGCACAATGCAGCACAAGGGTCGAGACAAAATTGCCGACACGACCGGACACGTGGCCGGTCCATGACCCTGGGCCCGACGGGCACGATGGCGGTCATGACCAGGCACATGACCTTGGCCGGTATGATAGGGCAATTTTGCTCAGGCTGCGACTAAGCCGCTAGGCACATGGCACAGCACATGTCTCGCTTATGGCCTACCCAACTCAACGTAACTATCCGTGGCTGATTTGTGATCAAGCCACGTTCGAGTATCAAAGACCCATGGTGGAGCCTCGATTATCATGTAGACTCGTGGAATCCAATACTCCGAAATTAACACATGGTCATCCGGGACCAATGCATGGTTGTCTTGGTATCACCCGCGATCGATACATCTTTGACACGGAATGATCTCTGATTATCCTGCAGTTCCCACTAAGCGGCCCTTATAGTCGAAGGGTCACTCTATGGTCATATTACTATAATCATTTGCGTGAGTCGGTGAGTCATTCTCTTGCCGATCCCTCGATCACTTCATGAATAATCTTTCGATCGAACCATGACTAACCCTCGGTACACTCGTTTCGATCATGTTATCCATTCCATTACCGACCCTCGACTCGAGTTACCCGCTTATCCATTTCTCACTAGCCCTCAGCTCCCTAAGTCCAAATCGGGATGTCATGGCGGGGGTAACACTAGCACTTAGTGGGAAGCCACTCAGAAAAGAGTCTTTCCCAAAGGTATGGTTCCAGGTGGAATGCCTTCGTAGAAGCGTTTAATGGAAAATATTTCTCAAACTGTGCAAAAGAGTAGAAAATGGCTGAGTTCCAACAACTTTGTCAGAATCATTTGTCGATTGATCACTACGAGGCAAAGTTCACCGAGCTATCTAAGTATGCCCCGAGATTGGTCAAAGACCCAATCGATAGAGCAAAGAGATTCCGGGATGGTCTGAAATCGAAAATCAAACATCAGTTAGTACCCTTGAACATGAAAAATTATGATGAGCTATATGAGCGAGCTCAACTAATCGAGAGGAACATGATGGAACGTGCAGCCGCATCTAGATTGCGATTTGCATCTAATAAGGATAATCATCGGTTCGGAAAGGGACCGATGACTGGGGAAAGATATCCCATTCCTCCCAACAGGAAGAGTGGCATTGGAAAACCAGCACACAACTCTAATGCCGTGTGTCGATTCTGAGGAAAAAGGCATGGGAATGGCCCTTGTCCAAGCAAACCAGTAACTTGTTTTAACTACGGCCAACAAGGCCACTTTTCAAGAAGTTGTCCCTGTCGAGAGATGCTACCTCAACAACCCCAAATGGGATAGCAAGCTGGGAATGCCCACAGAACAATTTGAACCGACTGCAAGTGTAAGGAAGGGTTTATGCTATCCCGAGGAAGGAGGCAGAGGATTCGCTTGCCATGATTATAGGTACGGTCTCATTACACGACCATGCAACATATGCCTTTTTTGATCCAGGAGCTATACATTCTTTTGTGGCTGAGCAGTTTGTTGAATTAGTGGGGTTAAGCCCGAAACCGTTGGAAGCGGTTATGAACTAGCCAAGACCAACGACAATAACTGAAATTCAAAGTTTCTTGGGATTAGCCAGCTATTATAGATGATTCGTGGAAAGGTTTTCTGCGATAGCGATGCCTTTGACGCGATTATTGAGGAATGACACAAAATTTGAATGGACAAATAAATGTGAGTGTAGTTTTCAAGAGCTTAAGCTAAGCTAACTCTGCACTTGTTTTGACGATACCGTCTAGTTCTAGAGGTTATGAGATATCTGGATCGTCGTATAAGTGTTTAGGATGCGTCTTAATGCAACATGGAAGAGTGGCTGCATACGCATCCCGACAGCTAAGACCTAATGAGTTGAACTATCAGGGCGCACAATTTGGAGTTAGCTGCAATCATCTTTGTGCTCAAGATTTGGAGACACTACTTGTATGGGAAAAAGTTTCAGATTTATCACGGACCATCAAAGTCTGAAATACTTATTTTCTCAAAATGAATTGAACATGAGACAGCGTCGATGGATGGAACTTCTCAAGGATTATGACTATGACATCCTGTATCATCCTGGAAAGGCTAACAAAGTAGCGGATGCGCTTAGTTGAAAGTTTGCCATCGCGCACCTAATGATTAAGGAATGGACTCTACTCAAGGAAGTACGAAATTAGGAATTCAAGTTTGAGTTAAGTCACATCTTAAGTCTATTGGCTACCTTAAGAATTGAGCCAGAGGTTCAGGCTAAAATTAAGGCATTACAATCAACAGATCCTGAAATTCAAAAAATTTTGCAAGGAGATGCGGATAAGAGAAAGCCTGACTTCCGAGTGGCTGAGAATGGAACGTTGAGATTTCGCGGACAACTATGCGTACCTGACAATGTAGAACTCAAGGACGAGATTCCGTCAGAAGCACATCGCAGCAATTATAGCATTCACCCAGGTAGCACCAAGATGTATCAAAACCTACGTCAACATTATTGGTGAAATGGTATAAAAATGGATGTAGCTAAGTATGTGGCTAAGTGTTTAACGTGCCAACAAGTGAAAGCGCAGCATTACAAGCCAGGTGGATTGCTACGACCACTCGAGATCCCAGAATGGAAATGGGAGCATATCACAATGGGTTTCGTGATGGGTCTATCAAGGAGTCAGAGAAGTAATGACTCTATTTGGGTTGTAGTGGATAAATTGATTAAATCTACACATTTCATCGCCGTATGAAAACGATTTCGCCATGGACAAATATGTGGAATTATAGGTGCACCATATTGTTCGCTTACACGGAGTACCGATGACAATCACTACGGATCGTGATCTCAAGTTCACCGCTATATTTTTGGAAAAGTCTGCAAGGTGCCATGGGAACAAAGCTGCAGATAGCACAGCTCTTCATCCATGAGACGGATGGTCTATCTAAGAGAAACGATTCAAACTTTCGAGGATATGCTGCGAGCTTGCATTTTGGATTTCAAGGGCAATTAGGAGGAATAACTGTATCTCATTGAGTTCGCTTACAACAATAGCTATCAACAGAGTATTAGAATGGCACCATTTGAAATGCTGTATGGTAGAGCCTGCAGAACTCCAGAATGTTGGGACGAGGTTGGAGAAAGGAGAATAATGGGTCCAGAGTTGGTACAACAATCGATTCTGCGATTAAGGTCATTAGAGAAAGGCTTAAGACAATTTAGAGCCGTCGGAAAAGCTACGCAGACAAACGACGAAGACCTTTGGAACTCTAAGTAGGAGACCATGTCTTCCTCAAAGTGTCATCTATCACGAGGAACTTCACGATTCGGCAACAAAGGAAAGCTAAGCCTAGATATGTTAGACCATTTGAGGTTTTGGAGAGGAATGGAATCTTGGCTTATTGTCTAGCTTTGCCACGAAACTGGCTCAAGTACATGTCTTTAACATGTTGATGTTGAGAAAGTATGAACCTGACCCGACCCACGTACTGAATTACGAAGACATAGACGTGGACGACATAGTGTCATACGTGGAAAGACCGGTGCGGATTGAAGATAGAAAAGAACACGTGCTGCGAAACAAGACGATTCCTTTGGTTAAGATGATTTGGAAACACCATGGAACGAAAGGAGCAACTTGGGAAAGCGAAGAAGTAATGAGGCAACAACACCCCTATCTTTTGTAATAGTGTGGTTATTTGTAAATTTCGATGAAAAAATTTCTTTAAAGGGGAAAGAGTTATGGCATCCTCAAATTTCAACCATATTTGGGATATAATAAAGTGATTATTCATCGATAAACTATTAGTTAAATCTCACTCTGAATTAATCACTCATGAGAAATTAACCATTAGGAAAAGGCTTTAAGGAGTTAAGTACGCATTTCGACCTGAGAACTCGATCACGGATTGATAATTCAACCATAAGGATTGACGATGGACAATTTTGAGCCATCATAGATCGATTAAGGAATGGTTATAGAATGTTTCGCCAATAGTATACAATCGAAGAAACGGGGTGATTCTGCCTCCACCATTATATGGATTGCGAACCACCCTAAACAATTCCTAATGATCGTGTACTTGAACTAGCAATTGACTCCTCATAATTACATAACAACTGAGATCATCCATGGTTCAAGAAAACTTAAACATGAATTGATATTAAATCAACCACGCGTCGAATACGCCGTAACTCTCTCGCCGTCGGTTGGAGATATACTAAAGTCGCAATCGATTGATTTTGACCATGAATTAGAGCCCGAAATTGGGTGTCAATCTTTTGATAATTTCAAGACTAAATTATTGGACATCGCTTCCGTTAATTCTCCGATTTATTGGTTTGCTCGGAATTCTCGGAAAAGGATTAACGGGCCAAGAATTTGGTGCCCATGAGGAAGTGGGCCAAACAAAGGCACATTGGGCCTCAAGCCCAATGTGGTTCGGCCATTTGGGCCTAAGACAAGCCCAAGTGGGCCCAACGAGGCCCACTAAGCCCATTTTCTATTTTCAAGCCCAAGTTAAGCCCGATAGCATTTTTAAGCCCATTTTTATCCGTTTGAGTCCAAACTTGATTTATACAAAGCTCGTACAAAATTCTAGCTCGTATAATGTGTATAGTATTTTTGTACCTTGTGAAATTATCATTTTACCCTTCTAGATTTATGACCAAGAAACAAGAGAGTTTAATGCATGAAGACTTTGGATCTTGGCATTTATGGATGAGAATGATGAACTTGGACTTGAAGGACAAGCTTTGCATGAGATAATATCTTTCATCTTGTCTCTCTCTCTCCCTCTACTCTCCCTCACACACTCACCAATTCAACCCACAATCATCACTACCATTTTCCCCCTTCTCCTTCCTTTCTTCCTCCTCATGGCCAAGCTAGCAAAACAGCCTTTGGGCTCTTGTTCTTGCTGCCGTGCACCACCATAGAACCACCACCAGCTTGCCGTGTTCGCCCGAGCCATACGCCACCCAGCCAAGCCATTTTCGCTGCTCAACCGAGCCCCCATCGAGCTAAAACAGTACCAACACAGCTGTTGTTTAGCCGAGACCCATCCACCATCATCGCTCCATGTCATTTTCAGACCGTGTCACGCATAGCCCCTCGCCGTTGCCGTCGGCGTCTGTGTAATCGGAATCGCTAACGGGTGAGTTATCGCCCTAATTCCTTGATTAGTATGTTAAACTTGATTAGGATGAGTTAGTTTAGTTTAATTATGTTTTGTACTAATTAATTAGGGATTAATTGATAAGCTATCATAATAAGTGGACTCCATAAGTTTTCGAGAAAATGCGATAAGCTATCGAATTTTTAGTGATAAGCTATCGCCAATATTACGATAAGCTATCAAGGATATTGCAATAAGCTATCGAGGATTTGACAATAAGCTATTGGATTATTTTATTATTAAATAAATTAATTTTGGGAATTTAAATATTAATATTTTTATGTAGAGTTTAATAATAAATTGTGATTGTTTTAAGTTTGAATTGTGATGCCTATGTTGGAAATTACCGTATAAATTAGCTTGTATAGCTAAATGAATTATATTGCTATTTTTAAGGATGGAATTGCGAGCATGTGAATAGTAAATCCCGAGGTGTCGGGTTTGTATATCCAATTTTATGAGCTAAATAGGGTGTGGATATTTGAATTGGGAAGTATGCCAAGTTTGATGGTTTAATTATATGCACGTTATCACGTGTGATTATTCTAGTGCCTTTTTTATGTGTGAAAGTTGCAATATTTTGATGTATTAGCATGGATTCTGTCTGCATTAGCTAATTGAGAAAGATAACAATGGGACTTGAGTGATTGCTATGTGTGCATGGTCATCTAAAGGTTCCTTTCATGCCCGGTTATACGGATAACCACCAACCTAGGGTTTGGCCGTGGCCTTAACAAGTGTCTCCAATTTGGTAATTGGATGCCGTCCACGGGGCAGGGGAGATGAAGTCGTTCGCGAATTGGATTCGAAACGAACCCATTTATGGGATGCCGTCATTGAGGTAGGGTAAGACGATGCCATGCCCGATGGGGACGGGATGATGTCCGTTATATCGGAAGACCGCCAATCTAATCACGAATAACACGGGTTGTACCATGTCCTGTGGTCGCCGTAGTAATCGGAATATGCATGAAAGATTGTGGTGGCATTGCGCTTGATTATGGGATGAAATTGTGAGGCACAATATGGGACGAGCCGAAGCGATTTCACCTTATAATCGGGACACGTGTGGATGCATTGTGCATGGGAAAGTTGCTGTGTATTCTAATTGTATTATATGCTTGTTGTTTGATGATTATATATGGAGATTGATAACGTGCAGGGCGTGTGCCATGGCAAGGTAAGGTTACCTACGATTGTGTGATGGCATTTTGTGTACGTCGGGCTGAGTTGCATGTTTTAGGTGCATCCGAGATGAGTTGACCTCCTAATCGAGGCTTAGGTCGTTAACTCGTTGAGTTTATCTCATTGTTGTTGTTTAACCATTTTCAGGCCCTAAGTGATGAAAAATCACCACGTGCGATTTTGGGCTTCCTGTTGACCGGGACCAGGAGGTGACTAGGTACCCGTTCAAGGGGTCAAACTTCTCTTGAGGTCACCCTCGTAGGTAGAGGAGATTGGTTACCTTTGTGATTATAATCGGGAAGGTCTACGTGGGCGGACTTGTAATATGTTAACCCAATGTTTTGTTGATGAAGTTGTTTTTATTGTGGTGTGTTTTTCTGACTATCCCTGTTGTTGTGATTGGGTAGACTATGATTGCTTCCGCATGCATTTAATCGTAAGTCAATTCGATTGGTTGTTGACGTGTCTTGGGGCGTTGCCATTTCACGACCATTGGCAAGATGTTAGCGTGGTCGAGGTTCGGGGCTTGACAGTGCCCTCATCACTTGCATTTTCAGGCACAAGCACATCGACTTCTATGATGTTGCCCTTCGTAGCATGTCTCATGTGGAGATCGAGAAAAAGACTCTAGACAAAATGATGCTGAGAATGATGCCTGAAGGATGGGTCAATCAGAAGAATGAAGCTATTCTCATAGGTCAAGGAGATGATGAGAAAGCGAAGAAGGTTCTTCAAGAAAAGCTAGCAACACAAGCTGCATCATCCAGCAAAGCGAAAGGCAAGGCAACCGTATAGCAGATGTCTACTCATCCACCAAGACCAGAGAGGTCCTCCTATCCTACCGAATCATCGGTTACTCCTGCTACTGCAATCTCGAAGCTTCAAGCTGATGTTTAGGACATCAAGAGCTCCATCACTTCTCTCACCAAGTACTTGGTGAAAATCGAACGAACATTGCTTAGCTTAGATTGCTATAACCCTGTCCAACCTGACCGTGAGGAATCAGCCATTCAACGCTCCTCTACTAAGCAAAGAAAACGCCTTGCACATTATCTCTATTATCTGCTTATGTTTTTCTATTACTTTTATTTGATGCTAGACCTCCTGTTACCATTTGCTACTGTATGAATTCCTTATCAATGCAAGTCCTCTCTTTTCTATATGCTATCTATTATACGCTCTTTTTTTTTTTGTTGATAACAAAAAGGGAAGAGAACCTAGATATGAAAGAAGGTGAAATGAATACTTTGAAATGGGGAGCAACATATACTGAATTGCAAAAATATGTGAGATATGTGAAAGATGGCAAAATACTGTATTGCATCAAAACGAGGGGAGCTACATCGAAACAGAAAGAAAAATGAATTGTGTAGATAGACTCTAATCTTTTGCAACTTGTTTCTAATGATATTCGCTCACTTCATAGAATCTAGAAGATTTGCTCTTTAACTAGTATTTTTTTTTTTAAACAGATCATTTACATATCATCTCTAATATTTCTTGCAAAACTTTTAAAAGACACTCTGCCAAGTATATTCTTTATGAAAAATCTTCACTCTACAGATTTTTCGTTAACAACACATTAAACATATCATATTCACATCCTCGGGATAGTTTTGTTATCATCAAAAGGGCGCGAGATTGTTGGAGAAACATCTCTAAATGATTTTGATGATACCCAAACTATCCTTGGTATAATATCTACATTGTCTAAGTGCAGATATGTTCAAAGGACTGAGTGAAACTCATAATGTTATTCATTGAAGAGAAGACCACAAGACTGTCCTATAAGAATTGTATAAAATGAACCATCGATCTCAAAGATCAGCTAAATGACAATATCTTATTCAAGCTAAAGAGATCTAGTAATTTGTAATGTTTAGGTAACGGTTCATTTAATATGGCCGTTGGGACTGGATAGGCACAATTGGAAGATCGAGTAGAAAGGAGAGCGCTATTTTTGACAAGTAGTCGAATCGCAGCTATAGTACAGCAACATAAGCTATTTCAAGATAGTTTGCAGTTTTAGGAGTAGGCTATATAGGCAGTCAATTCCGAGAATAATAGCTCCAACGACTCTAACGGTTACTTTGCCTCTCCAAGACATCAGCAATGACTAGTTTGAAGATGCCTATAAAAGAAAAGGTCTCTAAAGCCAACGAGTTAGAGAGAGAGAAAAAAAAGTGTGTGCTTATAATATTTCTGAAATCTCTTACTTGCTGTGTACTGAGTAAAAAGCTCCTGCTTGTCAATAGCACTTGTTGCATTGTAATTGTGTTGAAGTTTCAAGTGTACCGAGTGATAGCGCATATCCATCTCCTGGTAGTGTGATCTACAAACCGATAGGAGTAGTGCTTGTTGAGTGTAACTTGATCATCAAATTACTAGTGCAATCCAATTCAACTTGTGGCTGTTAGTGGTAAGAGTGGATGTAGGTTTAGAATCAAAGCCGAACCGCTAGATATCCTTGTGTGCAACTGCTTATACTTCTTTTATCATTTCTAGCATACAAGTGATACATTGTCTATCATACATTTGGTGTTTTCCAATATCTCTTTGTTACACTCTGTCTTCTGCAAAAATTTTAAATTCTTCCAAAGCAACCTATTCACCCCTCTTTAGGTTGCATAGTTAGTCCTAACAATACCCTACATCAATTCTTATGGGGTGTGTTCTCAAATTTGAGTGACAGTTGAGCCAATGAGCCTATTATCATTGCAATTTGATGTGGCATCAAGTCAAGAGAATTATGCTCCAAGACATTTAGTACACGAGTTAGAAAAACAAAGAAAGTTATGGGCATGCACACTTTTCTTCCACCATTCTTTCTTCTGTCCTTTTGAAAGATGATAAAACATTCTTTCCATTTTCAAAAGCTTAGAAACAAGGAAGCATGAGGAAGCCTAGGCTTCAAAACACTTTCCTTTTTGGCTAGATAACATCAAAGAGGCCGGTTTGGTATACCTCCTCAGCCATTTTTGCTTTTTGCTCTTAAGCGGGTTTGGATTGACGAATGTAGACTATTTGTAACCACCTAGTCAAGAAATGACACGGATCAATATAAGACCTCAAAAAGGATCAGTCCATGACTTAGTCTAGTCCTGCCTTTTCATATTCAGTTTGTTAATGACAATGTCTGTACATAAATAGAACTTGTTGAAAAATGGACTAGGAAGACACCCTACAAACAAATCAAATTTGCTAAACATGGAACTAGGAAAATGAAAATTTCAAACTCTCTAATAAAATAGGGATTGAGAGCAAATTCTTCAAAATTTCTTTTTTTTTTTTTTTCAAATGATTCATTCCATGGCAATTTTCCATTTTATTTTCATTTGACAAAAAGAATTAAATCAATGATCGACCTAAGTTGTCATAGACCGACTAAAAGTGCGGTAAAGCAAGTAAATTGTAAAGTGTAAGGGTGGAAAACTTACTTCACAAAGAACCAGGGCAACCACAAAGACATGTACAAGAACAAGGCGGTTCGATTTCTACTCTAGACGGCTTAACAAGATGAAACTAAGAAGGTGATCTAACCATCATAATCTCGCATTGGTGTCGGTCCTCTTAACTTCGGCTCAATCAAAAGGAATATTCTATAGTCACGCGATCTTGCGGACAAAGATAAAGACTTATGATATCAATAAAAAATTCAAGGAGAAGGCAATTTCTACATCGTGCTCTCACGTTAGAGATTGTATCTTTCTTAACACTATCCTAAAACACCCTATTGTGGCCTGTGTCTAGCGACATGGTTGTGTGTGTAACGGTGTAGTGCTAAAGCATTAAAGCATGCACAACAGTTTATAAACAAGCACCATTTCAAGGTTCGGAAATAAACATTCATTCCCAAACTTTGAACCTGCAAAACAAAGGGGTTAAACATTGCTCCTCCCCTTATAACTCCCAACTACAAGAACATTTAACACTTATGTTAGGGACGAATTGAACAACATTATATGGCCTAAGTCCACTAAGAAAAATATCAAGTCTCCGGAGGAGTCACCAAGTTGTTACGACCTCCTCGCGGGCGCCACCGAGGATTTGAGGCTAATGGATTGTTAAGTCTAAACCTAGGACATAACTTGGGTTTTCCAAGTCCATACTTGACTCGCGACTTAAGGATTAAGTTATTAACATGCAAATCAATTTTATCTAGGAGTCGCTACTAATCAGTTTAGGATGGGTCGATTAGATATCCAAGTAAGACAACGGAAGAATTGTCGTACTCCTACGAATTAGAAATTCAATGAGTTCGGGACTTAATTATACTAGTTATCTAACTAGTGCCCTTTTGGTACCTAATTTTGTTCAAACGTCAATTAATATGTTCATGCAAAGCAAACTTGCAAGTTAGGAGCCATAAGATTTTCTTCCTAATCAAGGTAACACCCAAAACAGCAATGTATAAACAACAACCTAGCATGCCTCTAGTCATCCATGTAAGTTGAATTAAACACGCAATTCAAACGTGCGAGCAAAACAACATGCAAACAAGCATGACATTAATCACACAAAAAAAAGCAAGAAAAGGCACTTCCATAGCCTAAATTCCATTTTTTAATTTTTAGCAATAAATAAAAAATTTCAGAATTTTTTTACATTTTCAATTTTAAAATATTTTTATATGAAAATAACAATATTATAATAAAAGACCCGAGTTGAATCTCCGGATCCAGGCCGGGTCAAGATAAACCAGGCGCATTGGCCCAGTTCCACCGCTAGACTGGGCTCATTACGGCCAAAAAAACCGAAAAGAAAATGTAGGACCAGCGGACTTTTCTATTTAAAAAACAACCCCGGCCTAGACCTATTTCTATTTTTTCTAGCCCAGCCCAAAGGAGGAAAAAAAAAAAAAAAAGAACTAGGTTGGCCTTTTCGCCCGACCTGACTCTGTACCACGGTACCACCTCGGCCCGACCGACACCCTGCCTCCCCCCCCTGCTCCGCGAGGCCTTGACGGGGACGGCCGAGACGAGCGGCCCTTTTCGTCTCAGCCTGGTGGCACGCCACTCCGGCGTCGCCTTGGCCAGCTCAGGCCGAATGCTCGGCCTCCACCTGGCCAGCCGCCTCCGCCAACCGAAACTCAACTCGGCTTCCTCTAAGCTAGGCTGAAAACTACACACCCATGGCCGATGAACAAGACCGGCACTCAATGATGTCGTCGAAAGTCACCAACTCGCATAATCGTACAACATCAAGACATGAACTCAGCTGGGGTTGAAAATCAAAGGCACAGATCTAATTTTGGCATTTTAACAAACATGCAGTGGACGCCACGAATCGAGGATTTTCTGGCTCAACCGGGACTCAAACCTGCACCAGGACTCTCGATAAACAGCTAATAGAGCGTACGAAGACCACACAACGGATCGACGGGGTCAGAGCTCGCATGAGTTGGATGGCCGTGAGCTCCGGCCCGACATGCTCAAAATAGGGCCAAAACAGAGCTGGCCGAGAAAGGTAAAAATAGGGACAACAAGGGAGGCCAGCTCGATCGCCCGAGGGAGCTATCCCTACCCGGCTAGGCGACGGCTGGGGGCGAGCTCGAGATGAATCGGGCTGTGGCTGGCTGCCATGAGGCCGTTGAGCCGGGATCATCGGGACGAAGGGGTTGAAGTCGAACAAAGACCTACCGTGAAGGCGGACGCCGGGAAGTGGGGTCTCGGAGGTGTGGGCCGGGTTCAGGTGCGGCCACTGCCAAAGGGATTCGCTCGGCCTCACACTCTCTTGGTCTCTCCAAATCTCACGGCCCTTTTTCTCTCACGCCCACTGTCTTGGCTCCCCTTCTCTGTTCAACCTCACTGAATCGAACTCCTTCACCCTTACCGTCCAACCGACCTTTCTCGCTCTTCACCCACTCTACTGAGCACCTGACTTCCCCATCTCTGCTCTTCACCCACTCCGTCCTTCTTAACCAACTCTTTGTCGTCTGTGTCTCGTTCGTCTCTGCCTTCCTTTTTGCAGAAGCGTGAGAGACGTGAAAGAGGAAGAGGGAGGAAGAGGCCGAACCCTGGGGAAAAGAAAATGGGACAATGGGCTGTGCCCAGGTGAGAAAAAGGCGAAAGGATAAGGAGGCCCCGTTGGCCTTCCTCGGCCTGGTTTCGCTTCTTTTTCTTTTTCTTTTCTAATTCTTTTAAATAATAAAAAGGAAAATATGTTCTAATAAATCCTATCAATGCAAATACACCTATTGTCTATATGCCATGCAATTTAAAGAAAATATTTTTGTTGAAGGATTAAATATCAATATCCAATTTTTATGTAATAATTTACTAAATGGTGGCCAAAATTTAGGTGTCGATAGGCAGACAAAGAATTTCGATCAATGAGAGGCTTTTTGTCGAGGTGGCTCGGCCCAAGCAAAAGAGGGAGGGTCAGTTCAGTTTACTCATCCTTGTGGCCGAAGTGGTTCGGCCATGGAGAAGTTCAGCTGGAGGGAGTTTGGCTGAGTTCTCTCTTCCTCTCTAGCTCTCACGTGTTTTCTCTCTATGTGTTTAGGGTTATGAATTGCTGACCTCTAATTATGAGGCATACGTCTGAATATATGGCATTCACCTAGGTTTTTGACGGGCTTAGACTAGGCCTTAAAAAGAATGGGTTGTAATTATCAGGGCTTAAGTCTAATGAGCCGAAATTAGTTTGAATTGAGCTCAACTTGGCCTATTCCTATGTGATTTTCGGCCAAGGCTTCTCTCCATAGTGGCTGAAATTTGCCCTCATGTGGGCTTGATTATTGACAGGCTTTAAATCTTTAAGGGCTTATTCTAATTAAACTCAAAGCCTTTTTAAATTTATGGGCTAAACCCAATTCAATTAAAACTTAACAAGTCTGATTTTGGGCTTGAGTTTCGACCACTGTTCCTCCCATGCTTGGCCGAATTTTTCTTCAGTGTTAGCCTATCCGCGCGATTAATTTAGGTCCCTTCGCCACCGTTGGTCCAATACAAACGCAATTGAACTATATGATGAATGCCCCTAAAATTAAATGCAAGGCAATTTATTTATATAATTTTTGTTTAGGGGCTAAAATTTAGTTCCTAATTTTCTAGGTTATTAATTTCAAATAATTAGCCAAAATTTAGGTGTCAACATTATGAAAATCATGTTCTTTCTATAGGAGTGACTACGGACCTATTTTAGTCCAGTTAGAGGCCTCGTGAAATGTGGGAGGCTGTTCTACTTTGCAAATTGGAGATTTGGGAATGGACACTTGGTTACGCTGAAGTCTATTAGCTTTCTTTCAATTCCTTTACCCGTCATTTCGAAAACGTTGATCATGTATCTGTTTTTTTATTCCCAGGCACAGTCATCTAAATGACCATGGATGATTAAATAGCCCAATGACATTCAATAATCACATAACAACACAATCTCGCACAATATCATATAATCAATTGAAGAAATGAAATACGGGAAGATAAGATGCAGAAAGTAAAACTAATATGTGCCAAGCAAAGGATATACATTGCCACAATTTTAAGCCTCGGAACACGATCCCGTAACATGTCATTACTCTAATGTAATGATACAAACTTCCTAACCAAATGATGATATAAGGCACTAATAAAAACTTATAGAGCAAGACGAAGCATGAAACAAACCTAAACCACAACATACACCATCCATTTTTGTAGGGCTAATACTACGAAAAACTCTAAACCGATACACACCGTGACAAAATTTATCCTAAACTGGTATGCCCGTGACAAATTTATCCCAAACTAATCTTTTGATCACCAAAAAGGCCAAACCGGCACACTTGTGATAAATTTACCCTTCATTAAATTAGATTAATATCATGAAAAATCACAAGGTAAACTTGTGACAAACAAAGGGTAAAACACTTTGAATTGGTACACCGGTTAATTTTCATGCATCATCCAATTCAACAATTTGACGGTAAAATTTAACGGAAATTAATGGAGGATAAATTTATTCTGAAGTACCGATTCAGGGTTTTTGATGGTAAAAAAAATTAGTTTGGGGTAAATTTGTCACAGATGTACTAGTTTGGGGTTTTTGTGATATTAACCCTTTTTGTAATTATTTTTTCTCATTTATCGCTTTTTATCATTTTTTTATTTATCGTTTTTATTATCTTTGTTTTTTTTATTTAATGACGAATGTGATTTAAAGCCTACCTATACTAAATGCAAGTCAGAAAACTGGAATCTAAATGCCAAGTTTAAAATCGACTAAAATACAGTGCAACCCACAAGGAATATGACTTGAAACTAATGCAAACAGCTAATGATGGCCCTCTGGAAGACACCATCCGAAGGGTTTCGACCGCCTCCATCAAATGTGAACCTGCCGCGACCCAGCGATCAAATCCAAACTGTTTTTGGTTTGGCCATCAAACCTGAACCAATCGGAAATCACATTTAAGAGATCGGGCCAAGTGGTCCTCCACAGAGAGCCGATTCGCCTTCATTAGCCAATAAACCCTTAGGGCGTGAATGATAACCATTCTATTCCCGAGAATAATTTTTTTACCAGAAATAGATTTTTCTATTTCTATTACTTGGACAAGTTTCTAAGTAGAGAAATGTGTATGATAATGACCCAAAACTTTTATTCCCGAAACAGAAATTCATTTGATAACAATATAAAAATTGGTACACCAGAGGTGCATCCTTCCCGGTCCTCTCGTTTTTAGGGAAAGGTCCTCAATGGTCTAACGCCTATTTTCTGGAATAGAAATTCATTTGATAACAAAGACAAAATTTCTATTTCCACATTTTTTTTCCATATTATATTCTCCTTATGTCGCGAAATAGGGTAGACAAGTAGATTTTTCTTTTGCTGTCTTGGAACAAAAATAAAAGGAAGCTTTCTCTGCGTGTTACTTAAGTAGACTTAAAAAGGATTTATTCCGACATGTGGTAAAGCATGCAAATCGAGAAAAGTTAAATGCAAATATTGGGCTTGCGTTGCCGACCCTATCATCCAGAGACAACGACCTACTCCTGAAATTTTGTGCGTATAATTTATGTTGGACTATGTTGTTGAGCATTACCAATGAACGAATCAAATTGGTCATGTGTTGGAAAGTTTTGGACAGAGCGATGATTATCTTCTGGCGATGATCGACTCAGAAGAGCTCCCAAGCCTGAGCAAATTTAACAAGGTAACCCAGTGCTATCACGAGTAATAGGAATAGTTGATGTCCACTGTAAATCTCGAGGAAGCTTGAAGAAATCATTGAACTTGGTCCCGATTAATATGGGAATAGCGATTTGCAGCCAAATAAGGCGGGAATGTTCATTAAATGCCCTTTTTCTTTCCCTAAGGATATACAAGACCATCTACATCATTAGACTCGATTCTCCAACATTATGACTAATCGTAGATAAAAGGATCCCTACTTGTTCATCTACTATAATATATTGACTATTTTCCAACCAAACTCTTTTCTTCATCAAATCACAAAGATTGAAAAGATATGTCCCTCCATTCTTAAAGCTTCATATACTCTATTTGAATGTTCATAAATAACCACCCTTTACCCATTCGGGCCCTGACAATACGTTGTCCCGAATAGGTTCTCTTTGTATGCATGGACATATCCACTGTAACAGTGTACAACCATACTATAAGTATATAGTTAATACTACGAAAAATCCCAAACTGATATACTTATGATAAATTTACCTAAAATTATTTTTTAACCACTAAAAACTCCAAACCGGTGCACTTGTGATAATTTTACCCTCCGTTAGTTCTCATTAAATTTTACCATCAAATTTGTCAATTTGGATGACACATGACAAGGACGGGTGTACCGATTTGGGGTTTTATCTTTCGCTTGTCACGGGTATACCGCTTTGTAATTTTTTGTAGTATTAATCCAATTTAACAGAAGGTAAATTTATCATAAATGTATCAGTTTGGGATTTTTAGTGGTAAAAAAATTAGTTCAGGGTAATTTATCACATGTGTACCAGTTTAGGGTTTTTGGTGATCAAAAATTAGTCTGAGATAAATTTATCACAGGTATACCAATTTGGGATTTTTCGTGATATTAACCCATCAAATATCAAGATAACAATCATCAAAGTCTTATTCAACCGATGCTACCGACCATCATACGCGCTTATTTTCACCCCCTCCGTTACTTCCTGTTTCCTATGCCATCACACGAGAGAAGAACATAAACACAACAGATAAGCAAGGAATCTAATAACAATCAATAATAGCCATAACGTCATCATAGTTGTATCATAAAAAAAAAACCATAGTATCTCAAATACATAAGTCATAGAGTGAAATTAAGCCAAACATAAATCCATAGCATATTTCCCAACATCTATTTAAAGAAATTCAAGAAGTCCACGTATCCTTTTAGATAGAGATATGATGAAAGCCTCTCTCTAGGTGGCATTAAGACATGCTTCGCTCACAGCTTTGTTGTAAAGATTCTGCTCCAGGTTAGGCATGCATTTGGGGTGGCAACCACTATTCCCGTGGACTAAGGGTTTATAGGTGACGGGGCATGTGAGGTGACGGAGCCCCTTGTTAATTGACCTGTCTTGAATTTGATCATTTCTTGAATGGCTTTGCAGGTGCTAGTAACATTAAATGTATTACTCTTTCTCCTCTTCTTGAAATTTGGAGTCCTATTCAACCAGTGATTCTCATGAATTGGGCTGGCAACCACGTTAGGTGTAAATACTTCCTCATCAATATTGTATTCATTAAATTCTTCTAGATCACCTATTGCATCACCACTACCATTGTCATCTCCCTCTAACACCACCAAATCTTTTGTATTTCTGCTGCATACTGCCCAAAGAGTATATGTATCACCAAATACAATACATAGATGGGGATACAGAGGAAACCCATCATTCCCGAATTTAGCCCATTCGCTATTATCCTGCAATTTTCACAATAATGACATGCATCAGCAACATCATATACTTGGATCATCCACAACAACCGCTTTGTTTACATTATCCCATCCAAATCCAGATTGTGAAAGAAGCTTCTTAAAACTACTATACAGTCTTTTCAGGTTTGTTTACCCTGTTCTTCAACTAAACTAGACTAAAGTGAAGTCTTGTCCATTTATTGAATTCGCATCTATGTTATTCCACCTTGCTTTGTTGTAGTTACAGGTGGTGCAATTTCTCTTTTAACCCCTTGTACCAACAAACTTATAAATAGATTGGTCAAAGGCACAATCCACTTTGCCATAAATGCCTCTTTGTGGGATGTCGTTTAACCTAAATTGGTAGAAATAGTGTACCAATTCAAGCACAGAAACTTTGATGTTAAGATCACATCAATTTAATGTTCTATGGCTATTAATAAAAGTAAATAAGCGAATAAAATTGAAAGAGAACATCCCATATCAGATTGTACAAGCTATTGAAGACACCAATTGACAGCAAAATCTCAAAAAGAAGATTACCAATGCCGCCAGAGTTAATCATTGTCAAACTTGAAAGGAGGAAGAATGCCCAAAGTGTCATACAATCCAAGATTGCAAACAATATATCAAGCTGGGGAGAGTTGCATAAACTCCATGATCAGGGAAAAATGTAAACCATCATTAAAATAGAAACATGGAGGAGGATAATTGGATCCTTTTTATTCTCAGTGAAAAAGGAGTACAGTGGCCCTATGATCATGTGAAGTTGCAGAGAATCAAAACGTAACAGCAAGCATCAACTGCACTCAGGGGCTGGGTTTCGCAAGTGTCTACTTCGCGAAGGCCATAGATGCGAGTTCTGAACAATACCCACGTATCCATCGAAACAAATAAACATGGAGAAAAAGTGAATCAAATTCGCCCCAATTTCAGCAACACGTGAACAATGTCAATGAACACTAGGGTTGCGACCGAGCTTGGGTTGACTTCAGAAATCATGGTTTGCAAGCGCATAAAAGAGGGTCATCTCTAGACACAGAAATTGCAGAAATTGGCCACGATTCAGACAACAAAGAGGGAGAGAGAGACTCACCTTGTTGTGATGGAGGCTAGGGTTGCGACAAGAGGCAGAGTTAGGGTTGCAACAAGAGGCGGAGCTACGGTTGCGGCGACAGATGTTCAATAGTGGTCGTGAGGCTTCCTGCAGCGACAGAACTCAAGCGAAGTGATGGGAAAGTTCAGTTGAGTCTGTGCACGTGAGAGACAGAGACACAAGAGAGAGGGAGAACGCCACAAGAAAGTTTTTATTTCTGTTTCTGTTCCAGAAATAGAGAAGTAAAAAAAATGAAATTACATTACCAAATAGATTTATGTTCTAAACTTGTTTTCGGAATAGAAAAATAGAAAAACAGAGAAGCATAATGATTGTCATATACACCCTTAGGCATTTCGACACGTAAACACGAACAAACATGCATGCACCCTAATGTCATGATCAAGTTTAACAAAGAACTCATTAAGAATCATGCGAATGTGCAATTCAATTAAATCAGGACAACAAGTGTATATGATCATTGTCGCGCAATTTCATGGTGAATTTTGCAACAAAACATGTAGCTAGAACTGGATATTAATTACATTCATTGGCCTCAATTCATCGTCTAGTGACGAGTCTTCGATTTATGGGTTCATCAAAAACATCAAATGGTAATCGCACCGAAGATCGTGAGAATTCTCCACTCTCTCACATGCACGAGTCTCTCTCTCTCTCTCTCTGGATGCTTTCGTTTTGTATTCTTATTTGTTTCCTCTCCTTCAGCAAAAACGCACCCACATGTATCTTTCTTCTTCTTCTTAAATTTTTTTTTTTCTCTTCTACCAACTTTCTATCAATATATTTCATGAAAAATATACTGAACATGCAGTACCTCGAATACATAAGATTAACAAACTCACAATTGAGGATGCTGAATTGAATCCGTCTTTACCACAAGACCCCGTTTTTTATTTTTATTTTATTTCTCCTGCTTGGCAAGGAGATGACCAGCCTCCCGGGGCATACATGCAATGCTCCATTCATTAAGCTCCAAGTTTATAACCCCTAGATATCCGTCCGGAAAGTACTAAAAAGTCATAAACATATTGCATTGGTATCAATTCAGTCTTAAACCTTTCAATTGGACTAATTTAGTCATAAACCTTTTCCCATTGGTACCAATTCAATCCATTCGACCAATTTAAGTTGGAAATCGCCGACGTGGATGCCAAAGAATTCTACGTGGCACGACCGGCAATCGACATGAACAAATTTTGTAATTTTTTTTAATTTTTTAATGTCTGTTTTCTCTTTTTTTTTTTCTTTTTTTTTCTTTTACTATACACTCGTTGGATGGTGACCATCGCCACCATAAACCGACTATGGGCAAGGGCCGCCATGCCCTCGCTGGCTACAAGCAAGGGCACCATGGCCCCCATGGCCCCTTGATTTGGTGAGGGGGCATCGTGGGCCCTTGCTTGCCACAAGTAAGGGCTACGATGACTTTGCCTAGTCTAGGCGAGGGCGCCACGGCCCTCGCTAGCTAATGGGCGAGGGTTCGCCCCGCCCGATCCGGGCGAGGGCGCATGCGCACTCGCCTGTGGTCGGAGAGGGCATGGTGGCCCTCGCTGTGGGTCATGAGGGTGAGGAGGCCCCTGCCCGCAAGCCCGGTGGCCTGGGATGGCCGGCTGGCAACCCTGGTCGGCCAATAGTGTATAGAAAAAGAAAAAAAAGAAAAAAAAAAGAGAAAAAAAAAAAAAACATTAAAAAAAATCTGAAAATTTATTTAAAAAATTATAAAATTTTTCCATGTCACCGCTTCATTACGCCACATAGGACCGCCGGCATTTACATCGCCGATTTCGATCTAAAATTGGCCGAATGGACTGAATTGATACCAATGAGAAAATGTTTATGACTAAATTGGTCTAGTTGAAATGTTTAGAACTGAATTGGTACTAATACAATAGGTTTAGGACTTTTTGATACTTTTTTCGATATCCATCGTTGACACCCCGATTTTTAGCTCATTTTTTTTTTTCATATTTTCAAAAATCTCAAAATTTGGACTAGGAATCTTGGCCAAGCCTAGGAATCTATTTCTAAACCAAAAAAAATAATTTTTTTTTATTTTTCTACATTTTTCTTAATTTCTTTTAGTCAAAATAAGTGAGAAAATCAAGAAAAATAGCAAATGGAATCAGAAAATTCCATAAAAATAGTCATTAGTCTTATTTTAAATCCAATTTCATTAATACATCATCAATTTTGAAAAATCTCAATCAGGTATATGTTTTTCCCAAAATTGGGCAAAATTAAATCCGAATTGAACCAAAAATGCAATTAAATCTTTTCTAGTCATTTTTAAGTCATAGTGTCTTCACAACAAATGATTCTGGGACCTTGAATTACATAATGGTTAGTCCAATTGCACAATTTGTCAAAGAAATTAGAAAACCCCAAAATTCAATTGAAAATTAAAATTTTGAGCCCAAATTGGGAATCGTGCCCAATGTGAAATTGTCGAACCATGAGACCATCATTCCTAGGGTTAATTAGATGTGGGTAATTCAATTTTGGCATCAATTTTGCCTAATCAGATCATTAGGACATCAAATTGAATAAAATACTATTAACTTTGAATACAAAAATGGGAAAATCTTGGACATGATTATCATAAAAATTGGTGAAAATCACATGTTCGGGTCAAAAATGTGATGAGGAATTTAATTTTGGGGTTTAATTTTGAAAATTGGGTCAAAATTGAGCTTAAATGGTGAATTTAGACCAACCTAGGTCCGTCGGGTCGATTGGGTCAACCCGACCGACCCGGTTCGATCACCTCCTTTGCCCGCGACTCACCGAACGCATTAAACCCGGAAAAGAAACGTTTCAAGCTTGTAACTTCGCCGATCCTTTCTAGCCAATTTCGCATGTGAAAATCGACTAGGCTAGCCGGAGAATCTCCACCGGGCACCGGGAATCGATCTAACCGATCGTAAATCGGTTTCAACGAACTTTGGGCAGGAAAAATCAATGAACAAAAAGCTGGAAAAACTGAACATTAGGAAGAGGAGGTGTTTGGTGAAATGCTAGAGAGAGAGAGAGAGAGAGAAAGAGAAAAACGGGCGAAACCAAAGAGGAAAAGTTAGAGAGAGAGGGTTTGAGATTCCCACCTAAGTGTCCGGGCGCCGCTCTAGATGGCGAAGCACCAGCAAATCGGGTTTGGTTGTAACTTCCTCCATTGTTCCAAATGGATCGACCGTCATGAAGGTCTCGAAACCGAGACTTTCTCGATCAATCAAGAACCTTCCCTATGAGACCAAAGCCACCAGCTCAAAGTTCTTAGATCAAGGAAGACATCCACGGGTACCGATTAGCTCGAAACTCCATTTTGATCCTCACCGAAGCGGTAAATTTGATTCACGATCACCGTGTCCCGATTTTCCTAATAGGTTTGAGCTCAATCGTGTGTGTTTCTTCGTGTTTTTTGTTATTATTGATGCCTAAAACGTATTCTCGACCTCATTTTCATTGTTTGTTTGCACTTTGAATGATCGGAAACGCATCCAAACCGAGTCGGCCATGAATGTTAAGTTTCACGGAAATTCCAAACCTCGCCGGAACTGGAAATCCTTGCTAGAAAGTTGTCACAGCTCTAAGTTGTTCAAGTAGGTTTTCTTTGACTTTGTTTGATGATTTGGTGTTGATTTGAGCCGAATTAGACGATTAAGGCGAGTAGAATAGGGATTTTGAGTTTTTGATGAGCACAATTTAGGTTAGTAACAAATTGGCATTTTCCAACGAGATTTTAGTCGATCGGTGACTGTCCGACGCCAATTAGTTGGTTTAGTTTGATAGAGGGTGATACGAACCCCGATCAAGAACCAAAAATCAATTGAAAAGGGCACTAGAAGGTCATCGGCGATGGGATCAAAGTCACGGCCTTAAAAAACGTTGAATACAAAATTGTGCACACCACCTATACGGGAAATGCCCCAATGAAAAATGTTTAAAACGGTGCCATTTTGGTCTTTGGGCTCATTGGAGAAGGTAACCGAAGACGCCTTGGATCTAAGTCAAATCGAACCGAGTTGAACCGGGTGGTCCAGTTCACCACTTCACTGGGAAATTTAAAAAATAATAAAGAATAAAAAATCTAGAAAATTTTAAAAATTCATAAAATCATAAAAAAATTTGTGAAAACATCAGAAAAATATAAAAATATTAGAAATTCGAAAAATTTCAAAAAAAAACAAGAAAAATTAGAAAATTAATAAAAATTCAAAAATTTTCAAAAAATTCATAAAAATTTAGAAAATACAAATAAAATATATGAAAAATTTAGAAAATCAATAAAAAATTGAAATTGGAAAATTCATAAAGATCTTCAGAAAATCATAAAAATCAATTCTCCGTTAATGAAATTTCCGAAAAAAAAATCAAAAATTTCAAAAAATTTTAAAATTCACAAAATGATCCAAAAACACTATAGTCAACCTTATAAAGTGAAATTTGAATTTTTGAAGTGCCCAAATGGCATTTTTAGAATATTTCAAATTTAGGGGTTATAACCCCTAAAAACCCTAAAACCCTAAAAATGTAAATCATGAAATGAATAAGCTCCTAGAGCTTCATTAGGGTTTGGATGTTTAGATTTTTTCATTTTTTAGAGACATTTAGGATTGATTGATTTGATTGACATCCATTGTGCATTTAATACTTGATTAGTTTTTCCCGCAATTACTTCTTGAGCTTATGCATGTGGAACATCAAGTCAGCTTAGTCCAAGCTTTGGCGCATTTTTGGGAAGTTTCCACCGCCACATTCCAACTTGGAGAACATGAATTGGTACCAACATTAGAAGAATATCAAGCCGCCATTGGAATTAATTCTAAACCTAGGGTCGTAGAGCCACCCGTTGGACTTAATCTTGTGAGCCTTTTAGCCGAATTCCTTAACCTCAAAACTTCCAAAATCGAAAAGCTAATCAAATCAAACACGGTAGATTTCCATTATCCTTCCTAGTAGACAACTTTTCAAAACTTCCTAGGGAAATGGGAAACACTTCAGCCCGGGTATTCATTCTAGCTTTCTTCGGCTTTATTCTATTCCCCGTGTCTAGAACGGGATTAGACCCTTTAGTCGCTGTGATCGCAAGACAAGCATGTCTTAAGTGGGATTTCTCTAATATGCTTTTTGCCCAAACCGTCACTTCCTTAAACACATACCAAAATCGTGGGAGGGGTATCTTTCAAGCTTCTATTGGTCTTTTGTCATTATGCTTCATCTCACACATTCGACCATGATGTTGTTTCATGAACATTCGCGAAATTTGTTCGGCGATAAATCCAATTGAACGATACATTCGTCTCCAAAATAAATTACCCTAACAATCTTTCTTAGAGGGGCCAATTTCATTAGAACCCTAATTCCTGATCAAATTCAATGGCGGATCAATTAGCTAAAGATTAATAAAGGCGAATATCACAAGCCGAGAGGGAAATGCAGCACCATTGCTTGATTTGAGTGGAGGAGCAGCTTATTGCCCTCTAAGGGCTATTAGACAATTTGAGATACTTCAAAGTACTACCGGTATGGAATCCTCAAGAGTTTGCCTTTGACATCCCAAGTGGAATTATACTTGAAGAGGAGAAGAATATCTTTCAAGCCAAAATTCACAAGATCATCCTATCTTTGGATAACCCACTCAAACAAATAATTGAGTGATCAAAAAGCTTGGAAGAAGACATGAAGATTCACATGGTCTCTAAAGAATACATTAAATGGATAGAAAATAAGCGTCCAATTAATGTCAAGCCACATGTCCCGTTGAGCATGGTACCAGATCTTGTAGATAAGTATGTCCCATAATACATTATTCCAAGCATGCCTAGAGTGGAACCCCTACGTCCCTAAAAAGGTCATGATCGATGTAAAAGAGTGGGAGTCTCGAGCTAAGGAATGGGAAGAATACCAAAAGGCGGAAGCTGTCTTAGCTAGTCGAAGCCTAGGATTAGATGATTTATATTCCCATTTGAGTTTAAAATCATGATGTGAAACAATTTCAAATTTTATATGCAATGATGGATTGATCATTTTCTAAACATGCATAGATAATTTCATAATACGATTTTAAAACATAAAGGAATCACCATGGATTGCAATTCAAGAATTGCATGATTCCTTGAGAAAGACATTGATAAAGAATTTTATACAAGGCTAAGACTTGTATGGAATTTCTTATCCTTGACAATCTCATGAAACCATACAATTAAAAGGATGTAGGGTTTCGTGATCGTTGTGCTATGCTAATATCGGGTCTTTTATAAAACATGTTGTTTAGCAACGGAAGATAAAAGACCTCTCGACTCGCTTACAAAGTTAGAATGGCGGAAGAAGAAACCCGTGCTCGACTAGCTGAAGTCGAGAATTAGATGACCCAAATGTTTGCAATGATGGCAGAAATGAAGACTTTTATTCTCACATCTCGAGGATCTTATCCTACTATTCCAAATGTGGGAACTTTAAATGCTAGCGAAACACCGATTGAAGACCCAAAAAAAAACAAAGAACCGATTCAAGAAAATCCTCCAAAGACTACGCTGCAGTAGTAAATTTAAAAAGGATGATTAAATGAAGAAGACATCCAAAACAAAGGATGAAGAAGAGGCCAAGAGATTGGCCAAAATTGAAGAATGCTTAGAAAGTCAAAGCTATGAGCTTCAAAGGTTTGATAATTTCTCGCCAGACGCAAAAGGTGATTGTTCCGAAAACTATAAGGAACCAGAATTGTGAGCAAGTATGATAGCATTGGTTGTCCCAAAAGCCATTTGAAGTATTATTTCCATAAAATGGCGAGATATTCTGATAACACGCCACTTCTTATTAGCATATTTCAAGAGAGTTTGAGAGGAACGGCCCTCACATGATACACAACCCTCGACATAGAAGACTTCACTGAATGGGATCATTTGGCGGGAGAATTTCTTCGCCAATACAAGTTTAATGTTGAAGTACTCCCAACTAGAGAGGATCTCGTTAGAATCGAGAAATGGAAGAATGAAGGGTTCAGAGCCTATGCTCAGAGGTGGAAAGCTATTGCCTCACAAGTAAAGCCGTTGCCTCACAAGTAAAGCCCGCCATAAGTGAAGACGAGCTCATTGAGCTCTTTCTAAAATCATTGCCAACTGAGTATTATGACAAGCTTCATGTATCAGGCTGTCAAACATTTACCATGTTGGTAAAGATTAGTGAGAGAATTGAATGGGGGTTGAAAGAGAAGAAGGCTCAAGAAGCAACAAAGACGAAGGCCTTACCTCGGGAAAAAGACAAAGCCCATATGAGAAGTAGCTATGGTGTCTAGCCCAAATACTCATCAAGCATCATTTCCAAGGCAATCAAATGTCACTTGAAAAAACCTAAGGCAGTTCGAGCCAAATAAAAGACCCATGAGGCAATACACACCATTGCCCCGACCCTTGTCAAAGCTACTACTAATGCTTCTAGAAAGGCATTTGGTGGCCAAGGAAGTACCGAGAGACAATCTTGCAAGATTTTCTTGGTACGATGAATAAAAAACCTACACCTATTACATGGGACAAAGAGGACATGATGTAGATAATTATCCCACTCTAAGGTACAAGGTTCAACAGCTCATTGACAAGAAGATACTAAACTTCCAAGAGCCCGAGCCAAATATACATCGGAATCCTCTTCTTGAGCACAATATAGTAAACATAACCAAGGATGAAGAAATAGTGATCAAATCGACGATAAAGATGAATATGAAGTCAAGATTAAAACTTCTTGATTAAGAGATGCCCGCTTTCATCAAGAAGCACTCTTAAAAGGCGAGATTATAGACAACTTGGGAGAAAACTCCTGAAAATATAACTTCCAAGTGAAATATACCCCACCACCATGGGCATTCAAAGATGAAGTAATTGTGCCTGATGGTTGGGGTGGTATGGATGATGAAACTAGCCCTGAGGAAAAAGCCCTGTCTAAGAAGGAAATGCTCCAAGATGAAATAGATGTGGATGAAAAGGAGAAAGAAAAAGTCCGACAAGGTGAAAGACGTTTCACCCAGAAATCATCTGTTAAAGGCAAAACCATAGACTTACTCGGTCAAGACAGTGGTAAATACAATTACCGTGTCAAATATACTCCACCACCATGGGCATTAAAAAATCAAGATATTGTATTGGACGGATGGGGTGGCATGGACAAGGTCCCGATCAGCCAACTAAATCTCGAGGAGAATGAAGATCGGGAAGAGGAAAAGAAGAAAAAGACTCGCCGAGGTGATAGGTAATTTGTTCAAAAAGCACAAAGATAAGGTGAAGTTGTTGATTTTCTGGATCAAGATAGTGGCCGGTATAATTACCGTGTCAAATATAGACCCCATCCGTGGGCATTCAAGAATGAAATAATCACACCGATGGCTGCGGTAGAATGGATGCTGACGAAACCAATAGAAGCATGGTATCCATGATTACACCATTAATAATCAAGCTTGATGAGGTAGATAAATATAAGGAGGAGGAAGGTCTTGTCAAACCAATCACTATCCAATTTCCCATTGATTAGCTAAGGATCAAGAAGAAGAAGAAACATAGCCTGTGATTATTACTCTCCCTCCAAAAGAAAAGTTTGATATTAATTGTGTGCCTTGAGATTATTCCCCCAAAGAAGTCGATGCCATAACCCGATCGGGAGATGCAATATCCCGAAAGAAGGTGAGCACGAAAAGAAAGGAGTAACCGAAGAAGATGTCAAATGGTTGCTTTCGGTCATGAAGACGAAGCGAATTTGAGGTAATTAAATAGCTAAGAAAGATGCCGCACAAATTTCTCTCTTGGATCTCTTCAAGACTTGAAAAAGCGACAAAATGGTGCTTATGAGGGCTTCTCAATGAAGTGCACATCCCGGAGACA
The DNA here is from genome assembly GCA_024733475.1 of Syzygium grande. NCBI lineage: Eukaryota > Viridiplantae > Streptophyta > Magnoliopsida > Myrtales > Myrtaceae > Syzygium > Syzygium grande. The sequence goes on from JAMXDD010000013.1 coordinate 185,275, forward strand.
ATTAATGAAGTACAATTGGAAGACTTTGTTGGTACGATTCTTCCGAAAGATCAAATTGCCTTTTCCGATGAAGATTTTCCAATCGACGAGTATTCTCATAATAAAGCCCTATATATCGCCATCAAATGTCGGGGCAAAGAGGTGTCACAAGTGCTGATCAATAATGGTTCCGCACTTAATTTATGTCCATTAAACACACTACATCGCTTAGGGATTAGCAAAGAGCTCATTAAACCTTCTAAGGTAACTGTGCATTCATTTGATGGAATGAAGAAAGACGTTATTGGCGATATCGAGCTCGAGGTGAACATAGGCCCTGTGCCTTTCCTGATTGACTTCCAAGTAGTGGATATTCCGAGGACTTTCGACTTGTTACTCGAAAAACCTTGGATTCATATGGCTAGTGCCATTCCTTCAAGTCTCCATCAAGGTCGGGTTTGTCATTAATGGCAAGATGATCACTGTACATGAGGAGACAGATTTCACCATCTACAAAGAGAGTGTAATACCGTATGTCGAACCCAAAGTGAAAGAAAAACCAAGTTATCATTCCTTCTTGAAATGATCTCAATGGTGCAAATTCCTACCGGTTGCATCATAAAACCCTCGGAGTTCTCAACATTATCCATTATGTCTGAAAAGGTGTTATGCTAGTATGGATTTACTCCCAATAATGGTCTTGGATCGAAATCCTAGGGAATCGAAGAACCTATCACTCCGCTTGTTACAAGAATGAAACATGGAGTAGGTTATATTCCGTATAACTCCAAAGATCACTATGGAAGCCAAGGCCGAGGTTAAAAGAACCCCGGAGGCTGTAGAAACCAAGTGATCGTATCATTAATCCATCCATATGGAAGGGTAAAGTTAAAGAGCTTCCCTATCATCAGATCCACATCAAAGAAACTTTTCTGGACCTTCCAAGCTACTTCAAGAAGAAGACTTACATGCAGAGAAAAGAATCTGATCTGCCAAGTTTATTCAAGAAAAAATGCCATCAACGTTATCATAATCGAGGCGTAAGATACCTACACACCGGAGTAGGAAGATTCTCTTGAATTTTTGCTACTAGTTTTTTTCCATTGCATTTTATTTATTACCATTTCAAATTTCTTGTGATTTCATTTGCAATTTCAGTTCAGTTTACAATTTACATTCCTATTGATATAGATGTAATCGCGTTTTTCAATTCAATGAAAATGGTCAAATGTTTTGTTAAGGACATGTAGAAACAAAACCAAATCTATGATGAACATTATCCTCATTGGTGAGGCTTGAGGCTTTGGGTTTCTATATTGCTCTTTATTGCGAAAATGATTTTAAGAGTAAGGAAGTCTAATGATATGAGGACTAGTCTGCCTTTATATTCTTTCAAAATTAGTTTTAAAATGAATTTCCAAAAGGTTTTTCATAAGACCACGTGTGTTACTTACATCGCCTGTAATTACTAATTATGTTTGTTACTTGTCGGGCATGAGCATTCGTGATATCCATAATAGGTTTATATGTGGCCCAAATCTTTCTAAGGAGATCACTTGTGATATCAAGTGGATAATGAGGTTGAGGAGTGGATCAGAAAAGGAATGGATTTGTCATGAAGAATCAAAGCCACTCACGTTGGAGAAAAATGATCACTGTTAATCTGGGTGATAAAGAAAATCCTAAAGAAGTTAAGATTGAGAAAGTCTTCCTTCAAAGCGTAAAAGAATCACAGATTTGCTTAGAGAATATCAAGATATATTTGCATGTCTTATGTTGACATGTTAGACCTTGATCCAAGCATAGTTGAACATGCTTTGCCAATTGATCGAAATATCCCACCAAAGAAGCAAAAACTAAGACGAACGGGCCGGACTTAGTAAAGAAAATAGAAGTACTGCTGAAATTGCTCAAAGTTGATTTCATCAAGTAGTACCATATCCAGAATGGGTTGCCAATATAATACCCGTAATGAAGAAAGATGGTTGAGTACAGTGTGCGTTGATTATTGCGACCTAAATAAAGCAAGCCCTAAGGATGATTTCCCACTTCCACATATCGATGTATTAGTGGATAGTACCTTTGGGTTCAAACATTTTCATTCATTGGTTGTTTTTCAGGATATAATCAAATCCTTACGAAGAAAGAAGATAAGGCGAAGATGTCTTTCATAACACCATAGGCCACATTTTGTTACAAGGTGATGCCTTTCGGTTTGAAAAATGCTAGTGCCACATATCAAAGGGCAATGATAACTTTGTTTCATAACATGATGCACAAAGAAATCGAGGTACATGTAGACGACATGATAGCAAAATCCAAACAAGGAGAACAACATGTTGAGTGCTTTGCAAATTGTTCGAAAGACTTAGAAAGTACAAGTTGTGGCGAACACTAATAAGTGTGTATTTGGGACAAAATCGACAAACTGCTAGGGTTTGTAGTAAGTAGCAGGGCATCGAAATAGATCCTTCAAAAAACAAGGTAATATATGACTTAAAGACTCATTCTATGGTAAAAGAAGTAAGAAGCTAGTTGAGGTGATTAAATTACATTGCTCATTTCATCTATTGGCTTTCGAGATTGCTAAACCATTCTTCAAATTGTTGAAGAAAAATGCCAAAGTGAAGTGGGATGCGGAATATCAACAAGCCTTTGACAAAATTAAAGAATATCCGTATGCCCATCAGTGTCGGTACCACAAATGTCACATCCTCAATTTCAATTCTTGGGAAATGGCTATGGTTTAAGTTTGGTAGTTTTTCAATTGAAACTAATTTTTACTCTTGTTTTGGAAAACTCTATTTTGGATCCTTTGTACCCCTTTGTTTTGTTATTTTTGGGGAGACTTTTGTGATCCGAATTTCCTAATACTTTCTTCTTGAAAGTTTCTCCAAACATGTTGAAGTTTTATATACTTTAATTTCATAATTTTTGGATTTGATATGAGTGGTACGATGGCCTAATTTTTCGGATCATGTAAAACTGCCTAGAATGGGTATTTCGGTGATATTCACCCTTTCATTATTTTCTACAAAATTTTTTCGGGTCGATTTTGGAAAAGTTTCCTTCCCAAAAGTTGTTGAGACCTTTCTTTTTTATAATGTATATAAATTTGGAAATTTTCTGAGAGAATTTGGATTCTAGGCAGAGCTTAATTTAAGAAACAAGAATTCTGTTCCAGCGAACTATTTTTAGTCTATTTTTGAGCTACTAAAAATGGTGTTTACAAAGAGATTCAGATTTCGTGTTCTTCATGAAAAAGGTTTGTTAAGGCCTTGTTTATGATATATTCAAATTTGAGAATTTTCGGAGTCCATTTACTATATTTTCAAGTCCTATTTCGTGAACAGTGCAAAGCTGTCCGGTTTTGGCAGATTTCAAAGATTCAATATTTTCTACATGAGAATGTTGGAATTTCGACTTGATATCTTCTGGTGATTTAATTTACACATTATGATCTTTCAAATGAGATATGTTACACTTTTATTGGAGGTCGGCCCAGGGGAAAACCGAGAGAGAGAAGCAAGCTTGGAAATGAATGGCCAAGAATGAAGCTTGTTCAAGAAGCCTAATTAATGACCCTTATTAATTAGTTGGACTTTAGAGGCACCACCATTATGACATGCATTAATGGTCATAAGACTTTAAGGGTATTTCATCATGATATTTTGGCTCTTATTCATTAATACCAAGTTTTCGGAATCTTTATAATCATGACATTTGACTTTGGAGGCATTGCATCATGATATTTTGGCTCTTATTTATTTATGCCAAGATTTTCAGAATCTTTATAATCATGACATTTAACTTTGGAGACATTGCATCATGATATTTTGTCTCTTATTCATTAATGCTAAAATTTTTATAATCAAGTTATTAATGGCATTTCATCATGACTTTTGGCTTATATTCATTAATGCTAAGATTTTAAGAAAGATTTGGTAATGATGGCCAAATCTAGTCATTAATAAAAGAAGATTTTGTAATAATGACAAAATCTAAGAAGATTTGGTAATGATGATAAGAAGATATGACTTGGGGAAGAAGCAAATAGAGCCTATAAATAGCAGCACCACTCCTTCATTTCTCACGGTTCCACCATCACCTCTCTCCCCATGCTCTCACTCTCTAGGCCACTCTCTCTCCTCTTGGCTGTGCCTTTGCCCATACTCGTGCCATCGCCGGCCGTCGTGAGACGTTTTCTTGTGCTTATAGATAAGTAGATTCCCTAACACTTGGATAGGGCGGTGTGTTATGTGGTTGGAACGTAGCATGTAAGAAAATTCCCTAATCTTGTGACGTGGTTTGCTTGGACCGTGTTCGATCTTTTGATTAGTTATGGTTGGTTCTTTCCATGCTTGCTTATATGTCATATTTGAGGTGACGTGGTTTGCTTGAACTCTGTTCGATCATTGATCTGGTTGATTTCAAAGAACGATTACGAATCTTTGAAAAGGAATTTTTATTAAGAAATAATTTCGATTTCTTGAGAAGGAAAGCATGCTTTGAAATGATGTTTTTACAAAGTCCTTTGAAAGTGGATTAATTTCATTACTATATTTACAAAAGGATTTCGATGCCTTGAGATGGAAAACATGTTTCAAAATGATGTCCTTGCAAAATCGAGTGGCTGTTTGCATAAGTGATCACGCCAAATTGTGTTGTGGCATTGTTATGAGTACGAATCATGTTTACATGGGCTATCGAAAATATAAGAATTGGCTTGAATGCTCGAAAGTGCTCGTGTGACCACTAAATAAAAGAAGAAGACCATCGCGCGTTGGCAAAGTGATGCCTTGATAAACTAGCCCGAGATGCCCTAATTGAGCTAGGTTGCTTGGGTTGAGCCCGGACGCCTCGGTAAACTAGTGCCGGGATGCCCTAGTTGAGCTAGGATGCCTTGGTTGAGCCTGGATGTCTCGGGTGAGCTAGCCCCGGATGCCTCGATTGAGCCAGGATGCCTCGGTTGGGCTAGGATGCCTTGGTTGAGCTCGGATACCTCGGGTGAGCTAGCCCCCGGATGCCTCGGTTTGAGCCGAGATGCCCTGGTTGAGCCGGATGCCCCGTTAAGCCGGGATGCCCTGGTTGAACCAAGATGACGGTAAATAATTCTTATATATGTGTTGGTATGTGATAAATGAATTCTATAGGTGTGCGGGATGTGCATTTATAGGTGAGTTTCCATGTAAACATAGCAAGGGCAAGGTCAAAGTCTTTGCTATTGATTTGCCATCGACATAAAGTGGGGAAAGTATTTGTATGCGTTAGTATAACAACGAGGCATCATCCTGCATGAATATTAGTGAATTTACTCATTGAGTTTCCCAACTCATCCCCCTGTTATTTCTCTTTTTTCCAGGTTCGTAAGATGAAGAATGACATAGAGGAGTTAGGATTAACCTCGCCTCCATTTGTAATGTGATTTGTACGAAGAACGACTAGTGGAAAAAGGGCTTGTAAAATTTGTTTACGTAAAATGGAAATAGCATGTTATGCCCGCTTCGCTTTCCGTCATTTCAAGCTGCTACATAAGGTTTGATCATGATGTTTCTTGCCTTATTTCTACTATGTGTATTTATTGTGATTGTCCCGAGATATGCTTTCACTTGTGTGTAACGAAAGATAATAATGAATGAGACGTTACGTTAATGACCCCGAGGTGGGGTGTTACAACAAATCCCTGGAGTTTTGCTGATCTTATATTTGACGATTCACTATGAATCATTAGGAGCGGTGCTTGCATAAAGAAGATCAAATGATGGTAAAGAACAAGTCATTTATTACTTGAGCAAGAAGTTCACAATATCATAAATGAATTACCCAAGCAATGAGAAGATATGTGTTGTATTGATTTGGGTATTATATAGATTAAGACAATACACCCTTCGTCACCAAATTTTGCTAGTGATTAAGAATGATCCGTTCAAGTACCTTCTTGAGAAATCCTCCTTGGTCGGAAATTGGCAAAATGGAAAATCTTGTTATCTGAATTTGACATCAGAAATTCATCCCAAAAAGTCAGTCAAAGGACGAGCAATAGTGGACATATTGGCAGAAAATTCGCAGAATATTGCCAATCCTGAAGAACAACCTGAAGATCATATATTGACACTGGTCGACGATAAAGGAATTGGGACAAGATCTTGATCTCCCCGTAAAGCCAACACTATCCGGTATCTACGAAATTGATATTTCCATGCACCAATAACGTTGCTGAATCTGAAGCATGCATTCTTGGATTACAATTAGCCCTTTCAATGAAGGTAAAAAGGTTGCAAGTATATGGAGATTCTATACTCATCATATTGCAAATAATCGGTGAATGGCAAATTCTAGATGCCAAGCTAATTCCTCATCATAGATACTTAAAAGAGATGATAGAAAACTTTGAAGAAGTAATATTCGACTATCTCCCAAGAACTCGAGAATCATTTTGCAGATGCTCTTGCAACTTTGTTATCCTTACTATAAGCTAAAGATGGTATGGATATAAACCATTAAGAATCAATATTCTTGAACAACTAGCTCATTGCATGATGGTTCAGGCAGAATTTGACAACGAACCATGGTATCATGACATCAAAAATATCTTCAATAGGGAAAACTTCCTGAAGAAAGCCAACAAGGTGACAAGAAGTTTATAAGGAAGATAGCCAATAAATTCTTCCTCAGTAGTCAAATCCTTTGCAAAAATCATTTGATTCAACCCTACTAAGATGTACGGATGCCACGAAGCTGAACAGATCGTGAAAGAAATTTACGAAGGTGAATGTGGACCCAACATAAATGGACATCTTTTAGCTCGAAAAATTATGAGATTGGGATACTATTAGATGACAATGGAATCAGATTGCATCCAACACGTGAGATGTTATCATCAATGTCAAGTTTATAGAGACAAAATCAATGCACCGCCAAACGAGCTACATCAAATGTCCGAGCCATAGCCATTTTCAATATGGGGCATTGATATAATTGATCCAATCAACCCCAAGGCCTCAAATGGGCACCGTTTCATCCTGGTTGCTATTGACAATTTCACTAAATGGATTGAAGTAAACTCTTACATGAATATTACTGCCAAGAATGTTGTAAGATTCATTAGGCGGGACATCATTGCTAGGTATGGAGTTCCGTAAGTAATAATTACGGACAATGGTTCAAATCTAAACAACAAGATTGTAGATGATTTACTAGAACACTTTCAAATCCAACATATAAATATATCTCCATATAGTCCACAAATGAATGGAGTAGTTGAAGCGGCAAATAAGAATATTAAGAAGATATTGGCCAAGATAGCGAAAATTATTGTGATTAGCACGAAAGGTTACTATATGCTCTAATGGTATACCGAACTTCAATTCAACATCAATTGGAGCAACTCCATTTTCTTGGTTTATGCAATGGAAGCAATGCTACCTATTGAAGCAGAAATTTCTTCATTAAGGATACTATCCCAATTGAAGCTCTTAGAAGCTGAGTGGATTTAACAAAGATATAAACAACTCAACATAATCGATGAAAAGAGATTAAGAGCTATATGCCATAGACAAGCCTATCAAAGACGAATGGCTAAATCCTTTAACTGAAAAGTGAAACCAAGGCATATCAAAACAGAGGACATAGTAGTGAGGAAAGTCATCTTTAACAATTCAGATCCTCGAGGTAAATTTACTCCAAATTATGAGGGTCCATACATTTTTAAGAAAGTTCTTCCTGAAGGAACATTGATTCTTATTGATATGGCGGGAAATGCAAATTGGCCTATCCTGTAAATAGAATATTGTTAAGATTTTTTTTTATCCATGAGATAAAGACAAACATTCAAGAAGAGATTTTGGTTACTTTAGAACATGTGCAATATCATGCATATCATACATACCATGCATTTAAATGAACATGTTTACTTGTTTTGCGAAAGAAAGCAAAAAGAATCCGAACCAGTTTGATAATTTCAGAATCCTCAATAGAGTTATCAAATAGTAGAGGGAAGTATTATTTCCAATTCAATTTTCCGTTGATATTCCCTAAATGTACTTTTATTTTTGTCATCCCTAGGGAGACAAAAGAAAAGGGAGCGACAAAAAGAAAAATCCCAGTGGAATCAAAGAAAAACATGTAAACAAAAGGGATCTTGCCAAATTGATCAAACAGTTATCCCTAAATCGTGAATGCATGAGTCAAGAAGTTGCCTTTTTAAGAGAAAAATGAACTTCTTTTTCCCAAAGCGGAATGACACTAAATTGATCAAAACAAAACATATTATTTTGAAAAGGAAAATACCTTAGAAATATTTCAAATCAAAAGTTTTGAAAGAGGCTTTTTTAAGAATGCACTAAGTATCAAAATTCTCTAAAAGGGATAATTTGACAAAAGGCTTTAAAAAATTTCATAGAAAAAGTTTGGATCAAATCAAATGGAAAGACCTTCAAATGATGAAAGGTAGCCATATCCACACATGTCCCCTATACACTCAAAGTCAAAATGGAGAAGTGAGTGAGAAAAACTCATCCGAAGGAAATAGGGATGTTCGCAATGATTACATGGATTGAAATGATGAAAGATAGTCATTTCACTATCCCAAACATATGCTTGTCCCTTACAAATCAAATTTGAGCCAAAATAGTGGAGAAGTTTTTCCAAAACAACCCTGTTAAGAACCACCTCACATTGAGGCAAATTAGGAGGTTTGTGAATTAACAGCTATGAAGAATAGGATCAAGAAAGATTCTATTGCACACTCTCGTATCAATTTTTCCGTGATAGCTTCAGATGAAGTCATATGAGAGTTCAAGACATTCCAAGAGGGAAAAGAGCACTTCATTTCTTATACCCAAATACATTACCTTTAGCAAAGCTCAATTGAGATTGAATATTCATTTCAGAATCTTAAATTGGTGATCATCTCTTCACACTGGTGCATGAGCATATGATTCACTTTAATAGATAAGGAACAAAAGAGCATGACACAGAGTCCTTAGAAAAAATCAAAAGCAAAAGAATGCTGGGGCATGAAAAAAGCGAAGCAGTCTGGTAAAAAAAAGGTTAAATGCCCAAGAAAAATGAAAAGGAAAGAGAGTTCAAAAGAAAGCTCAAAATGACAAAAAAAAAAAAAAAAAAGTCATGACAAAGCAAAGCCAAAATCATGAGAGATCATATACCACAGCAAGTGAGAATGAGCAAAAAGAAAAGAGATTGTAATGAATGTCTAGGGACTCGATGTTCATAAAAAGATTTCTAGTAGACAAAAGAAAGAAAAGTGTGGTGATGACAAGAAAATCACCAATTTCATAAAAAAACAAATGAGCCTCTTTTGAGCATACCCAATACCAACAATACAATCTCTCCCCAAAGACTCTTCAGATTGGGATGTTAAGAGTAGAAACATAACTTTACGACAAGAAGTCATCACTCAAAGAAATGTATGCAATAATATCTTATTTTGTCCTCGAGGTTCTTAACTTGTAGATCCAAAGTCAGTTGTGATGAAATCCTTTTTCTTGGCCTCGAATGCCTATCCTTTGAATAGCCATTGACCAAACCAACATTACAACCTTTAAAAAGACCTTATTGGATCAATTGGATTGTATACATTGCGAATATTTTCGAACATATAAAGATTGGTTAAGAGAGATAAAATTGAGGGGATATCAGATCAGTCTCCTTTCAATCAAATAGAGAAAAGACCAAGTTCATAGATTGAAACAAATCCTTTCTAACGAAGGTCTTCCAAACAATCATTTCAAGCATTTCTTGAAAGATTTCAAGCTTTTTGTTCAAATAATTTCTTGAAAAGGAAATTTGATTATCTGAAATGTGTTAATGCAAAAATCATGCATATTTCAACACTAGGTTTCAAAAGTTTTTGGTTAATTTAAAATCAAGTTTTCAAACAGTTTGTGATAAGCTAAGAAAAAACATGCTTCAAACAATTTTGATTATTTTCAAAACTACTTTTCAAAATAGTTTTTGTTCAACTAAAAACATCATACAAAGGTTAGTGAAACCTCAAAATCACGTAACTCACGGTCAAGGCATTCATTGTTTGAAGTCTTCCAAAGTCCCACCGTGAGGAACCCTAAGCAAATTCAAAGTCCTACAAAGTAGGGAGCCCCTAGGCAAAATTCAAAGTCCCGCTAGTGAGAAACCACTAGGCAAATCCAAAGTCCTACAAAGAGGAGCCCCTAGGCAAATTCAAAGTCCTACTGGTGAGCAACCATTAGGCAAATCCAAAATCCTATAGGTAAAGAGCCCCTAGACAAATTCAAGTCCAACTGGTGAGGAACCACTAGGCAAATCTAAAGTCTTCTCGACAAGGAGCCCCTAGGCAAATTCAAAGTTCTACAAAAAGAGGAGCCCCTAGGCAAATTTAAGTCCTACAAAGTAGGAACCCCTAAGGAAATTCAAAGTCCAATTAGTGAGGAGCCCCTAGGCAAATTCAAAGTCCTAAAGGCGAGGAACCCCTAGACAAATTCAAGTTCTATAGGCGATGAGCCCCTAGGCAAATTCAAAGTCCTACAAGCAAGGAACCACTAGGCAAATTCATGTCCCACTGGTGAGGAACCACTAGGCAAATCCAAAGTCCTACGGGTGAGGAGCCCCTAGGCAAATTCAAAGTCCTACATGCAAGGAGCTCCTAGGCAAATTCAAGTTCTACAAGTGAGGAGCCCTTAGGCAAATTCAAGTCCTATAAACGAGGAGTTCCTAGGTAAATTCAAGTCCTACTATTGAGGAACTACTAGGCAAATTCAAGTTCTACAAGCGAGGAGCCCCTAAGCAAATTCAAAGTCCTACGGTGAGGAGCCCCTAGGCGAATTCAAGTCCCACACAAGGGAGCTCCTAGACAAATTCAAGTCTTACGGTGTAGGGAACCATTAGGTAAATTTCCAAATCCTTAGGCGAGGAGCCTAAGTTGTTCATGGTTCGTGAGTTAGGTCCTTAAAACCACGAAATTAGAATAACCATCATAATCATCACCACCATCAGTTCATGCCCTTGAATAAGTAACAAAGAGATGCTCACAAACAAATAAGTTTCTTTCCCTCAATCATTAAGAATCTTTCAAAATATGTTCTGAAAAGAGAACCTTTGGATTAGATCACAATTTCAAAAGTAAGATCCCTAATCAGTTGTTGTGAAATTTCCATCTTATCTTGTTCATTGAGTCGACTAAAAACTCAGGTGTCACCTTGTCTTTGAAATCAACCTCTAACGAGCTCAATCTTAAAGAGGAGCAACTATTGACATCCGATTTTTTAGTTTTTTTTCATATTTTCAAAACTCTCAAAATTAGGACTAGGAATCCTGGCCAAGACCAGAAACCTATTTCTAAACCAAAAAATAATTTTTGGCATTTTTCTACATTTTTCCTTAATTTCTTTTAGTCAAAATAAGTGAAAAAATCAAGAAAAATAGCAAATGGAATCAGAAAATTCCATAAAAATAGTCATTAGTCTTATTTTAAATCCAATTTCATTAATACATCATCAATTTTGAAAAATCTCAATCGGATATATATTTTTCCCAAAATTGGGCAAAATCAAACCCGAATTGAACTAAAAATGCAATTAAATCTTTTCTAGTCATTTTTAAGTCATAGTGTCTTCACAACAAATGATTCTAGGACCTTGAATTACATAATGGTCAGTCCAATTGCATAATTTGTCAAAGAAATCAGAAAACCCCAAAATTCAATTGAAAATTAAGAATTTTGAGCCCAAATTGGGAATCGTGCCCAATATGAAATTGTCGAACCATGAGACCATTATTTCTAGGGTTAATCAGATGTGGGTAATTCAATTTTGGCATCAATTTTTCCTAATCAGGTCATTAGGACATCAAATTGAACAAAACCCTATTAACCCGAATACAAAAATGGGAAAATCTTGGACATGATTATCACAAAAATTGGGGAAAATCACATGTTTGGGTTCAAAATGTGATGAAGAATTCAATTTTGAGGTTTAATTTTGAAAATTGGGTCAAAATTGAGCTTACTTGATTTATTTAGACACACGGGTCGTCGGGTCAACCCGACCCAACCCGGGTCAGTCACCTTCTTCGCCCAAATCACCAGACTGCATTAAACCCAGAAAAAAAAAAGCGTTTCAAGCCCGCGACTTCGTCGGTCCTTTCCAACTAATTTGGCATATGAAATTGACCGGGCCACTAGAGAATCTCCTACCGGCACTAGGGAACCGATCTAACCGATCGGGAAATCGGTTGCAACGAACTTTGGCGGGAAAAATCAATGAACAAAAAGCTAGAAAAAACTGAACATTAGGAAGAGGAGGTGTTCGGTGAAATGCTAGAGAGAGAGAGAGAGAAAGAGAGAAAACGGGCGAAACTAAAAAGGAAAAGTTAGAGAGAGGGGTCCGAGGTTCCCATTCGAGTATCCGCGCCACCCTAGACGGGCGAAGCATTGGTGAATCGAGGTTTGGCTGAACTTCCTCTTCATTGTTCCAAATCAGTTGGCTGGTCCTCAAGGTCTGAAACCAAGACTTTTTCGGTCAATCCAAACCTTCTCGGCGAGACCAAGCCACCAGCTCAAGTTCTCATATCAAGGAAGACATCCACCGCACCCTTTGATTAGCTCGAACTCCATTTTGATCCTCATTGAAGTAGGTAAAGTTGCTTCTTGATCACTTGTGTCCCAGATTTTCCAGAATAGGTTTTAGCTCAATCGTAATGCGTTTCTGTGTTTTTTTTTATTTTATTATTATTGATGCCTAAAAACGATTCAGACCTCATTTTCATTGTTTGTTTGCACTTTGAATGATCGAAAATGCATCCAAATCGAGTCGGCCATGAATGTTAAGCTCACGGAAATTCCAAACCTCACCGAATATGGAAATCCTTGCTAGAAAGTTGTCACAACTCTAAGTCGCTTCAAGTAGGTTTTCTTTGACTTTGTTTCATGATTTGGTGTTGATTTGAACCGAATTAGACAGTTAAAGGCGAGTAGAATAGAGATTTTGAGTTTTTGATGAGCACAGTTTAGGTTAGTAACAAATTGGCATTTTTGATGAGATTTTCGCCGATCGGTGACCGTCGATGACCAATCGCTTGGTTTAGTTTGATAGAGGGTGATACTGAACCTGATCAAGAACCAAAAATCAATTGAAAAGGGCACCGGAAGGTGATCGATGATGGGATCAAAGTCACGGCCTTGAAAACGTTGAATACAAAATTGTGCACACCACCTATTCGGGAAATACCCCAATGAAAAATGTTCAAAAACGGTGCTGTTTTGGTGCCGGGCTCGTCGGAGAAGGTGACTAACGACCGGTCTTGACGATGCATAGTTCAATGAAGTTGAACCGGGTCGGTCTGGTTCACCACTCCTATGGGAAATTTAAAAAATAAAAAATAAAAAAATCTAGAAAATTTAAAAAAAAAATCCATAAAAACATAAAAAATTGAAAAAATTGTGGAAAAATCAGAAAAATATAAAAATTTTAGAAATCCAAAAATTTTAAAAAAAAAGAAAATATTAGAAAATTCATAAAAATTCAAAAATTTTCAGAAAATTCATAAAAATTCAGAAAATTCAGAAAATAAAAATAAAAAAATATGAAAAATTTAGAAAATCAATAAAAAATTGAAAAATTGGAAAATTCATAAAAATGTTCAGAAAATCATAAAAAAGCAAATTCTCGGTTAATGAAATTTCCGAAAAAAAATCAAAAATTTCAAAATATTTAAAATTCACAAAATGGTCCAAAAACGCTGTGGCTAACCTTAGAAAGTGAAATTTGAATTTTTGAAGTGCCCAAATGGCATTTTTAGAAAATTTCAAATTCGGGGGTCATAACCCCCTAAAAATCCTAAAACCCTAAAAAAAAAAATGTAAATCATGAAATGAATAAGCTCCTAGAGCTTTATTAGGGTTTGAATGTTTTGATTGATTTTCATTTTTAGAGACCATTTAGGATTAATTGATTTGATTGACATCAATTGTGTATTCAATACTTGATTGGTTTTTCTTGCAATTAAAATGGATAGAATTAGTGGGTAAGCCTGGAAAATTTGCATAACATGTTAGACATCGTATCGTTCTTAGGTACCGAAAAGGGCGTTAGGGATCTCGATTTGAGATCAATAACGTAACCAAGTTCTTGTACTCAGAATCTCTAGTTCGTAGAATTGAGGTATTTCTTCCATACCCCTATTAGGTTTCTAGTCTACCTAACAATGATAACTAGTGGCGATTCCAAAATCACAAACTTAGACTAAATAGGAAATTACCATTCGCTGTCACGTGAGGTATGGTTTGGAAGAGACTTTTACACGGAAATACCTCCTTAGCGCAAAAATTTGGAAGCCCCAAACAAAAAGCGTGGCGCAACATCCATAAGTTGCATCAACACCAAGGAGATGCAAAAGGCATTGCTGCAGGCCTGCAACTCCTCTACTGACGAAGGCATATGAACATGACAAACATGACAGTTGCTCCTAGCCGGATAACAGCCGTATAATGTTCTCCTATATTTAGAATTACCACAATCCGGATTTAAGATATTTTCCCTCCTTTGAATTAGGGAAAACTCTGAGCTTAGTAGAAACGTTAACTTTGATGACTTCGTACCAAAGTCTCGAATAACTCCAACATGATCACAAGTAACAATGAAACGGTGACCCTACTTCCTCACAATCAGAGCCTCTCGCAAATCCAGCATGATATCAGTTATCGATAACAACGTGAAAGGTACAGAGTCACATCAATCCAGGAAATATTCAAGAAAAAACTCAATGACAGGATGGTCAATGATGACCACAGACCTAACTGCACCTTTCACTGCTCAGACAATTTAAGCAAAGCGAAACGGAAATGCACACCAAAACTACACGTACGGCTCGAGATCTGAAGAAGCAACATTTTATAAAAGAAACCATAATCCTACCCAGGCTTATCACCACTTTTTTTTTTTTACCATATACGAATTTCAACTAAGAAATGATTGCATTTCCCTTCTGTTATTATTTCTCATCGACCAAAGTGTTGCAAAAACAAGCAATTAAATAGTAAAATAGATAAAATAAAGAAATAGATCGATTTACTAAATTTACATGATTCGGTTGGCGTGACGTTAGATCTACAAGGAGAGCAGCCAAAGATTCTACGATAGATTAAGCGATATAACGGATATTACAACAATACTCGAGTCACTCAAACACTCTTAGTATTTCATAGCCTTTAATTACATATAATAATTTAGTATTTAACCCCACAATTTCTCACGGAATATTATCTCAATCTCATAAAGTGTTGATACCTAAATTTTAACGATCCCATAAGAAAATTAAGAGTCAACTCGACTTCTAAACAAAAATATTTTGCACTTGTATTATAGATATTGTTAACATTTTCATAGTCATAAGCCCACATAAATTGCATTTAATCAGAATGGGTTGAGGCAGGGAGGCCCTACACTTAATTGAATTTTCAATTCAAGCCCACAAGAACATAAAATTCAGCCAAACCCATAATCTTCCTGATGTGGTCCAAAATCAGATGGGCATAGCATATGGGGTGTGCCAAACTAGGAAAGAATGCATTGTTTGATTAAATTGGGAGGCAATAAAGATATTATTCTTGAAAATTTCAATTACAAGGAAATGAGAGAAAGAAATACTCAAATTTCCAAATAAGAACAAATCACATAGTCTAAGCTAGCAAATTAAGACATATTTATTCTTGCAAGAAAGCCCTAAATCTAGAGATATATAAGTTCATTATAGGGGATATCAAGGGGGGATGTTCCCAGTTAAATAGAATAGACACGCTCTAAGGAGAGAACGATCATAGGTGTTGTCAGCACCTCAACAACACTGCCGCTCCCTCCTCGCCTCTGCCCTGCATCGGTGACGCTCCCCACCAGACCTGTCAAAATGGTCCAAAACTCATTTGTTAACCCACATACATCTTAATGGATTATAAATGGGTCATCTTAAATTTTGAATTTTGCAGGTCAGTCATTATTGAGTTCTACATGAAAGGGCCAAAATAAATGGGTCTTAAATGAGTTATGTTTTGAACCCATTTACAACCCACTTAACATTTCCTTGTGTGACTCACGTCTTCTTCTTCACCGAGTATGCGACATGCGATCAAGAAGACGATGGGGATGAGCGCTGTCTCGACGAAGTAGGTGCAGAGGTCGTACAGGTGCCACCCCACACCTCCACTCTCGACAGCTTCTCCTCTATGGCGTTGTACGCGCCTCCCCTGTGCCCACCACGCCCCGCCCCCCTGCCCCCCGCATTGCCTCCACCACCGCGCCAAGTCCGTCATGGCCAGCATCTTCCTGATCGACGTCTTCGCCAAAGATCCCTGGCTGTTCTCGCCTTCAGCGATTGTGTCCGCCATTTCCCAAGCTCAAGCGCGAAGCTTTTCAAGCAGACAACTGGGTAGTGAGATAATGGCGTGGTTCCCCAGGACAGGATGAATTTGCGGAACGCCCTTGAGGAAAAACCCTAGAGAGAAGGTAGAAGAGGAGAGAATGAAGGTGAGTTTCTAGAGAACCGGTATAAACGAGACAGACGAGGTGGTAAAGTGGGAATAATGATTTTGTTGAGGGGAAGCGTGCGAAACGGCTGATTTTTGCCAGAAGAGGGAGAGAGTATAGAGAGAGAGAGAGAGTCTGAGAGAGCCTTGGTTTGATCATAAATTGTTTGTCTGTAGATATCAGATACTGGAAAGCAATACGGTCATCCAGTAATGGTGAATACTGAATAATCCATAATTAGAATCGAAAAATTAATATATTTATGTACTTCTATATGGGTATTCAAACTGCATAATCGATAATCAAAACCGAAAAACATTGCGTAAATAATGTATTATTGAAAGGCGTTAACCAATATCCTGTTTCATGATTTGTGGATGGCCCGGGCCCAGATTTTCACCACCTCCTTCACGCCTCCTTCCATATTCCGACCCCCAACCCCCGAGCTCCCTCACTAACTCAACAAGTCAGTCTATGGAGCCATCCATATGTCAAAGGCAACAATATACGGAAAAAAAATGCTAAAAATGAATCCCGGTCGTGTATGGGTTGAGAAATTTGCATTGTAATAAATGAGTCATACACAGGTTAAATGGGTTAATTTGGGTCAAACAATTATAATCAAACCCAGCCCACTCATTTGACAAGTTTAGTTGGCATGGACAAGGAAGAGTTGTACATTGATGTAAATCGGTTGCTTGCCGCCATTAGTACTACGGTTAGGTCAAGCGTTTGGTCGTCGATATTTCTAGCCATGATAGGATTAGATAGGATATGATATGAAATCCAATGGATTAGTTATATCCTATTTACTATTTGGTGAATCGCGGTATTAAAGTCGGATATTTTTATATATTACCATGTCCATTATTTGCTATGACCGTTATATCGATTGTAAATAAATCTAAAAATCTCACAAACAAAGATGATGATAAAATTTCTCACGACACTCTTACCTATTTCATTTTTATTTATTTATTATTATTTTTCCCTCTCTTTTTAATTATTTTCTTTTTTTATTTCTTCCCTTTCCATCATTCTCTAATAAAATTTAATTAAATAGTAAACTATACAAATATGCCTAAAATATGTAATAAATATAAATACTAAATGCGATATAAAATATATGTGAAATTTATATCAAATGAACGAAAGAAATTTGAATATATAAATAAAAATAAGAATATAAACGAATTTATTGTTATTTTTTGTTATTTTGAATTTTTATATTAAAATTCAAATATTATTTTAATTTTATTAGTTTAACAAGTTTTTTATTCGAGAAAAATAACTTTTATATTATGGATATTAGAAATTTTATCCACCTTTATCCCACCTTCCCCATGGGATAATTTTATCCGGACTATATCCCTCCTATATCCGACTTTATCCTATTTGGAGCAGATACCAAACATGGGATAGCATCAAATTTATCTTATCTCGATTTTTATCCAGCTACCAAACGTAGCCTTAGTGTCCGCCCGTTAGTCGATTTTGTTCTTGATATTTGACTTCAAATCATACGCCAAGTGAATCATCGAGATCCTCGTAAGACGTTTAAGAATTTTGGGCCAAAGATGAAGCAAGTCAAAGAGTTCATGAAAGAAGTTATGCAGCATTTGTGGTTATTCATCCAAAGTCAACGAGGGGCATTTGTTGGCACCATAAAATCTCAAGTCCGAAATTTTCCTGACTTGCACAATAAAAAGTTTGTTTGCTCACTAATTGAGACAATTTGTTTGCGTATTACATTATCTGTTTATGCAAAGAAGTGTTTAACATCGTTTGGGGTGAGCGGTTCTAGGTTCCGTATGCATTCCACCTAGAACCTAGATCCTACTCATGGGAATAGGTTCCTTATTTTTGGAACCTAGAATCTACCCTACATACCTTTAGAACCTAGAACCTACCTTGTCACAAGTTCCAAGGTCGGTTCTAGGGTCTACTCAGGTTTTACCTGTATTATTAACTCGAACGATTGTAGTGAATCATCACCTTTATTGTAATATCCTCAATTTCAGTCCCTAGGAAATTGCTATGGTTTAAGTTTGGTAGTTTTTCAATTGGAACCAATTTTTACTCTTATTCGAAAACCCAGTTTGGATCCTTTGTACCCCTTTGTTTTTATTTTTTTGGGAAGACTTTTGTGATCCAAATTTCCAAATACTTCTTTCTTGAAAATTGTTCCAAATATCTTGACGTTTTACATACTTTAATTTCAAAATTTTTGGACTTGATATGAGCAGTACGATGGCCTGATTTTTGGACCGTATAAAACTACCTAGAATGGGTATTTCGATGTTCACACTTTATCGATTTTCTACAAGTTTTTCTGGGCCGATTTTGGAAAAGTTTCCTCACAAAAGTTGTTGAGGACTTCTTTATGTATAATATATATAAATTTGGGAATTTTTGAGATGATTTGGATTATGGAAAGAGCTTACTTTGAGAAATAAGAATTCTGTTCCAGTGAATTGTTTTTAGTTTATTTTTGAGCTACTAAAAATGGTCTTTACAGAAAGATTTAGATTTCGTGTTCTTCATGAAAAATGTTTGTTAAGGCCTTTTTTATGAAATATTCAAATTTGAGAATTTTTGGAGTCCATTTACTATGTTTTCAAGTCTGATTTTGTGAACAGTACAAAGCTGTCCGATTTTGTCAGATTTCAAAGATTCAGTATTTTCTATATGAGAACGTTGGAATTCTAACTTGATGTCTTCTGGTGATTTAAATTACACGTTATGATCTTTCAAATGAGACATGTTATGCTTTGATTGGAGGTCGGCCTAGGGGAAACCAAGAGAGAGAAAAGAGAGAAGCAAGCTCGGAATTGGATGATTCTAAAGAAGTCAAAACTTGAAGCCCAAGTTTGGAAATGAATGGCCAAGAATGAAACTTGTTCAAGAAGCCTAATTAATGACTTTAGACTTTGGAGGCCTCTTCATCATGACAAGCATTAATGGTCTTGAGTGAGGAGTAAGTTTGGAGTTCTATAAATAGAAAGAAGGCCATTCGGCCAAGGGAGAGAGAGAGAGGGAGAGAGAGAGAGAAGCCAAGAGGGAGGGAGGGAGAGATAGAGAGAGAGAGCCAATGAGGTGAAGATAAAGCTTGACCCTTCGTCATTTTCCTTTGGCCTTAGTCATTAAATGGCATCTAATGCATGCCATCATAACTTTTGACTTAGAAGCCCTTCATTATTAGCTTAGTCTAGGGTTTCTAGGAAGTTCTAAGCCTTTGATAAATAGCAAGACCCCCTCTTCTCTTCTCACGCCAACACCACCATCTTCCTCTCCTTTTGTTTCTTATTTTTCTCACGTTTTGGCTCGAGAAGCTCACGCCCAAAAAAGTCCCAAACTGGCCCATGTTTCTTCTCGTTTCCACCCATGAGCCCACGGTTTGGCCTTTGTAGGTCTAGGTTTGCTCGGCTAAGCAAGGAGGAAGCCCGAAGGTTTCCCGAGCTCACCCATCTGTAGCCCGTTCTCTAGTTTTGTTAGTTATTGTGTAAGTGAATTTTTAATATCGGGAAAGGATGTTGAGATGTGTTGTGACGTGGTTTCTTGAACCGCTTTTTCGGTCGCTTGGTTGGTCGTAGTTGGTTCATTTTTTTAGTTTGATCATGTTTCGTATTTGACGCTTTGTTTTGGAGATAGAACCGAGACTTGAATGGCAAGGTGCACTATTTTCTTGTATGAACTTTACTATTGATCTGCCATCGATGCGGGTGCGGTAAGGGCCGACTTATGTTAACGGGCGATCGATATATCCTTACTTGATATTAATGTTTTCACTTACTAAGTCTCCCCGACTCATCCCCCGTTATTTTTCTTTTTTTCGTGTCCGTAGGATGGCATCTCCCCAGCCCACGCTGGCAATCACATGGAGCGAGAGAGCCGTAGTGTTCACCGTGATAGATGTCGAGAAGATCGCTACCGATCAACGAATCACGACATTTGTGATGTTCGATGAGGACCCAACAGACTTGGTGCCTCATCTCAGACGTGGCGTGGTATCGCTATCGCGAACGGAGAATGGATTGGATCCCTATGTGGGTTCAATGGTGCTTTGGCGGTGGGGGGCGGGCGGCTTTTGGATAAAGCCACGGGTGGGATGTGAGATGGTTAGGCGAACGGGATCGGGGTGGAGGTGAAGAAGTAAGGAGCGAAAAGGTATAGTGGGTATAGGATAACTCAAGTCAAGTTTTGCTATTCATAGTCGGCTATGAAAATATGTGATGTTTGCCATGGCCCGAAGGGCTTGTTAAAATATGTTTACATGCACTGTAAACATAAGGTTTGCTCATGATGCTGTTTGTCTAAATTTCCGCCGTTGTTCAGAATGTGATTGTTTCAAATTATGCTTCCGCTTGTATGTAAAGAAAGATAATAATGAACGGGACGTCGGGTTAATGACTCCGAGGTGGGGGTGCCACATTTACATCGACCACCACTTATTGCTATGATGTATTGACCATAACTTATATTTAGACACACGAAAAATATGAAATATTAACAAGTTATAAAATGAAAGCTCAAATTAGTGATTCTAGATTATACACTCATCATATAACGCCATGGAACACCACAAGATCACACGAAAACATAGAATAAAAAACACAAAAAATTGTTTAAGGTTTCAGGTTCCAGATTTCATTACCTAGAACCCGAAACCTACCCATTAAAATAGGTTCTTCAATTTTTAGAATCAAGCCTACCTTGCATACCTTGGAACCTGAACCTCTGATTCCCATTGGTCGTTCTCGATTCTTGATTCTACCACGGAATCATGCTTACCCCTGGTTGGAATTAGGTGGTAATAAGTTAGATTGAGGAGAATTTATGGATGGAGAAGGCTAACTCTGGGTAAGAGGGAAGTTGCAACTAGATAAGACCTTATCTCTTAGAGAGATGTTTATCAATAATTATATTTCTAACGTGTAACTATTATCTGTTGTTATATCTTTTTGTGTCTGGTTCAATTGAGCTAGCCTATAAAAGGCGCTATCTTGATTGTAATAAGGTATATCAAACCACATGTAAATCATTTTTTTTTTTTTCATGTATTGCAATTCCCTTTTAGCTTTTCTTGTTCTTTACACTACAAAAAAAAATTGATTTTTGCCACGAAAATTTGAGACGAAAAAATTTTCATCGCAAATTTGGCGACAAATTTTCCAACGAAAAGTGAAATTGTTGGAAATTTCCAACGAAAAATTTTTTCGTGTCAAAATTGTGGGAAATTTCCAACAAAAATTTTTCGTTGTAAAATTGTGGAAATTTCCAACGAAAAATTTTTCGTCGCAAAATTGTTGGAAATTAGCGACGAAAAAATTTTTCGCTGGGAATTTCCAACGAATTTTATGCGACGAAAAAATTTTTCGTTGGAAATTTCCCACCTAATTTTACGATGAATTCAAAAACCTGGTATTGTTTGGCATTTTTAAATTGTAGGAAAATTCGTTGAAATTTCCAATGAATTTTGCAAACGAAAATTGTATACATTGAAATAATTGCCGAAAAGTTGAAATTGGGGGAAAATTCGTTGAAATTTTCCACTAATTTTGCAATGAATTTGAAAAATGCCAAGATGTACTAATTTTGTCGCAAAAATTGCTGGAAATTAGCGACGAAAAATGTTTTCGTTGGAAAGTTCCAAATCGAACTTTCCAACGAAATAAAAAAAAGACACAATTGTTCGGCATATTGGAAATTTGTTGCAAAATTCGTTGGAAAGTTCCAATTAATTTTGCAACAAATTCAAAAAGTTGAATAATTGCTCGAATATTTGAAATTGTTGTAAAATTCGCTTGGAACTTTCTAAATCTAATTTTGCAAAACGAATTCATAAAAGACATATTTGTTCGGCATATTGAATTGATTGCAAAATTCGTTGAAATTTCCAATGAATTTTGCAACAAATTGCAATTTCGATACATTAATTTAGTTGTGTACTAATTTTTTTGCAAAATTGGGGGAAATTTCCCACAAATTTTGCAAACGAATTGAAAAAACTTATGTTCTTGTTATTAGAACTTCGCTGCAAAATTTGTTGGAAATGTCAAACAAATTTTGCAACAAATTAACAAAAAATTTGTCTGCATATTAAAAATTCATCGCAAAATTTGTTGGAAATGTCCAACGAATTTTGCAACAAATTAACAAAAATTTGTCGGCATATTGAAAATTCGTTTGTAAAATTCGTTGGAAATTTCCAACGAATTTTGCAACCAATTCAAAATATACATAATTGTTCGGCATGTTGGAAAATTCGTTGCACAATTCGATGGAAATTTCCAAACGAATTTTGCAACGATTGAAAATACATAATTGTTCGGCATATTTAAAATTGTTGCAAAATTCGTTGGAAATTTTCAACGAATTTTGCAATGAATTCAAGAAGGAATAATTGATCCGATATTGGAAATTTGGTTGCAAAATTTGTTGAAATTTACAACGAATATTTCAACAAACTTAAATTTTCTTTACATTAAATTAGTTGTGTACTAAGTTAGTTGCAAAATTCGCAGGCAATTTCCAACGAATTTTGTAACGAATTTAAAACACCTATAGTTCGGATTCTATGAAATTTGTTGCAAAATTCGTTGGAAATTACCCACGAATTTTGCAACGAATTTCGATTTTCGGTGCAATAATTTTTGTTTGTACTAACTTCGTTGCAAAATTCATTGGAAATTCCAACGAATTTTCCAACGAATTAGGTTTTCGGTGCAATTATTTTTGAATTTCAATGGAAAATTCCTTGAAATTTCCGATGAATTTTCCAACGAAAATAACTCAGTTCAATTATTGGCGAAAAGGTGAAATTGCTTGGAAATTTTAAATTTGTCGCAAAATTGCTGAAAATTTTAAATTACATAAAATTCGTTGAAAATTTCCAAATCGAATTTTGCAACAAAAATGGAAAAACATGTTTATATGCTCAATGACAAACATTTCGTAAAAACCGGTATTTTTGGCTCAACAAACTCTCTTTCCTGGTCGCCCTTTCGCCATCCACCTCATGGGTCCTCCTTGCCCTCGCCGCCCTCTCGTCCCGCCTTGCTAGTCATGCGGTGGTAATGGCCTCGACACCAGCGGCAAGTACCTCGAGATCCGAGTAATCTCATCGAATCGCTTGTGAGCAGGCCGGGACCGAGTCCGGCCCGGCTCCAACTGGCGTTGAGGGCGGAGCCTATGGCGTCTAAGTGCGTGTCCATTCAAGGTCCGCCAATCCAATTGAACATTGCGATTCTCATCAAATTGTCAAATTGTCAATACTTGGTAAGTCTTCTTGACGTGATAATTTTGGCAAATTTTTTAAGTTTAATTTAGTTGTGTTCTAATTTAGTTGTGTTCAATTTTCGTGCATTAATTTAGTTGTGTTCTAATTTCAGAGCAAAATTAGTGGGAAATTTTCCACGAATTTTGTAACGAATTGGAAAACACTTTGTTGTTCTCAGTAGTTTAAATTGCTTTGCAAAATTCATTTGAATTTTCCAACGAATTTTGCAAACGAAAATAAAAGAACACATTACATTTCGCATATTTGAAATTATTGCAAAATTCGTTGAAAATTTCCAACCACTTTTCCAACGAATTTAGAATTTGTTTGACTTAATGGAAATTGTTGCAAAATTCGTTGAAATTTCCAACTATTTTTCCAACGAATTTTGAAATTGTTCGACTTAATGGAAATTGCTGCAAAATTCATTGAAATTTCTAACGAATTTTGCAAATCGAATTTATAGCAAACCTTATTTTTCCGCATATTTGAAATTGCTGCAAAATTGTTGGAAATTTCCAACGAATTTTGCAACAAATTGAAGAACACATTTTGTTGCAAAAATTGTTGCAAACATTATTTTTAGGCATATTTGAAATTTGTTGCAAAATTCGTTGGAAATTTTCAATGAATTTTGCAAACGAATTTCAATATTCAAAAGATATTAATTTTGTTGTGTACTACACCGTCGTTACAAAATTCGTGAGAAATTTCCCATCATTTTTGCAAATTAGTCAAAAACACCTTCTTGTTCGGGTTAATATAAATTGCTCCAAAATTTGTGGGAAAATTTACAAATCTAATTTTGCAAACGAATTCAAAAAACCGATTCATTAATTTTGATTTGTACATATTTCAGAGCAAAATTGGTGGGAAATTTCCCACCTAATTTTGGAACGAATTGAATAACACGTTATTGTTTGACATAATAGAAAATCGTTACAAAATTCGTTGGAAATTTACCCATATCTATGAGAGTTCTAGTTGAGCTCGCCGGGCGGCGAGGCTAGCCCTCGCCGGATCGGTGGAGGGCCGAGCTCGCCATGGCCGGGCGACCTCATCGGGTTGCAAGCTCGGCTAAGAAGAATGGGAAAAAAAAGAAAAAAAAAAGAAAGGAAAAAATAAAATGTATTTAATAGACGAATCTTATGTAATTATTTTTTATTTTAGGTACGTGTCCATTCGAAGGTCTCGCAATCCAATTGAACGTTGCAATTCTCATCAAATTGTCCACTTTCTACTACAAAGATTTTAGCCAAATACTTGGTAAGTTTTCTTGACATAGTAAAATTTTCAAATTTTTCAAGTTTAAAGTAATTGTTTCGTAAACAACATAATTGTAATTTTTTGCATTTTATGGTTTTAATTAACAATATTAAACAATATATATGATATGTTGAATAATTTAGGAGAATTTTTTTATTTTTATACAGACACAATGCAAAGAGACAGGGGTTGGATGTATAATAAGAACTTACCTGGACGGCGAGGATTGACCGATGAGTTTCATATCGGGTTGGAACTATTTTTGAACTTTGCTAGTAGTAAATATGAGTTCATGAATGGAAATAAGTTAAGGTGTCCATATAAAATGTGTCTGAATGGAAAATTTCAAGATATTGATAAAGTTAGAGAACATCTTTGTAGATTTGAGTTTACTCCAAACTATTATAATTAGACTAGCCATGGTAAACCATTTATATATGATGACGGATATCAAGAATCGATCAATTTTCAGTTAGGGAAGAGTGTAGCTATTTTAACAATTGAACCCATATCGTGGGATGGTGTTTGATGAAGCCGGTTATAATTTGTATTCAGAATTGAATCATGCAAGTACTAATTTTTCTCCTGCACCTAAACAAGTGGGAACTAGTCATGCAGCAAAATTGGAAGAGATAGGAGTTATAGGTTGTGATGAGAATGTGTGTGACGGAACTTCTCAATCTAATCATTTCGGGAAATGTTGAAAAAGCAAACAGATGAACCTTTATGGGCAAAAGTTGTGATAACCACACGCAGTATCGTTGATAGCAAGACTGTTAAATATCAAGGTAGAGCTATAGGTTGTATGTTATATTGAGAGATGATGAATATGCAGAATTTTGCAAATTCTGTAACCAATCTAGGTACAAGATTAACAGGAGGCAAGATCGTAATCGTAAGCGTGAGACCATACAAGCAAATATTTTATTTGCCCTTAATCTCCGTGTTGCAAAGGCTTTATGCGTCAGAAGCCATCATGTTGAACACATGACTTGGCATGCAAATCATGAAATAGAAGATGATCTAATGTGTTATCCTTCGATGCGAGGCACGGCAACATTTTGATAGAACATTCCCCGAGTTTGCGCTAGAGCCTCGAAACATCGTGTTAGGTTTGTGTGCTAATGGATTTGCCCCATTGAAATCAGGAAAATTCATTGCAAAATTTCCCACCTAATTTTACAAACGAATTTCAAAAATGGCCTTTTTGTGATTATTAAAATTCATTGAAAAATTTGTGGGAAATTTCCCACGAATTTTCCAACGAATTTTGAAAAGTTTTTTCCTTTCGCTTAGAATCAAATTCGTTGCAAAATTTGTTGGAAATTTCCAAATCGAATTGAAATTTTCGCTTAAGTAATTTAATTATGAACTAATTTCATTGCAAAATTCGTGGGAAATTTCCCACCTAATTTTCCAAATCAATTCAAACATTCCCTTTTTCCCTGTTTGTTCAATATTAGTTGTAAAATTCGTTGGAAATTTCCAATGAATTTTCCAACCAATTTAAATTTCGATGAATTAAGTGAATGATGAACTAATTTCGCTATGAAATTCGTGGAAATTTCTTACTTAATTTTGCAAACGAATTTCAAAATGTCCTTTTGTTGTGTTTATTAAAAATTGTTGAAACATTCGTGGGAAATTTCCCACTAATTTTGCAAACGAATTTCAAAATGCCCTTGCTAGTCAAGACGAATAAAATTCGCAGCAAAAATCATTGAAATGTCCAACAAATTTTGCAAAAATTGAAATTTTCGCTTAATTAATTTAATTGTGAACTAATTTTCAGTAAAATTTGGGGGAAATTTCCTACCTAATTTTGCAAACGAATTCAAACATTCCCTTTTTTGTTTTTATTGAAATTTCGCTGCAAAATTTGTTGGACATTTCCAACAAAAAATTGCAAATGAATTTTAAAAAGTTTTTGTTGTTCGAATAGATTCAAATTGTTGCAAAATTCGTTGGATTTCCAAATCTAATTTTGCAAATCGAACAGAAATTTGGTTAATTAATTTAATTGTGAATTCATTTCGTTGGAAAATTCACGGAAATTTCCAAATCGAATTTTGCAATGAATTAAAACATTTTTCTTTCTTTTTGAAAATTCGTTGGAAAATTGTTGAAATTTCCCACGAATTTTCCAATGAATTAAATTCGTGGAAAATTCATGGAAATTTCCAATGAATTAAATTCATGGAAAATTCGTGGAAATTTCTAATGTTCCGCTAAAATTAAATTGCTTGAAAATTGTGGGAAATTTCCAATGAATTTTCCAATGAATTAAGAATTTCGGTACTTTGTACTAATATGGTTGCAAAATTGTTGGAAAATCCAACAAATTTTGCAAATCTAAATTTAATTTTCGGTCTAATAATTGTATTGTGTACCAATTTTGTTGAAAATTTTGTTAGAAATTTACAATGAGAATATTCGACATTAACCGAATTTTGAAATTTGTTGGAAATTTTGTTGGAATTTCAAAAACAAGCGTTGGAAATTTTTTTTTTTTTCACTTTTCATTTTTGTGGGAAATTTCGGGGAAATTTCCTACTTAATTTTCTCATTAAAATAACTTAGTGCAATAATTGCCCTAAATTGAATACAAAATTCGTTGAATTTCCAACAAATTTTGCAACGAAAATAGAGAAACGCTGCTTTTATTACTTCCTCAGAAACAACACATTTGTGTCTATCGAGTATTTTTGGCTCAACACAATTTCTTTCTCCTAGTCCTCTTCACCGCCCACCTTGCGGTCCCGCCCGCCGCCGCCTCGCGCCGCCGCCGCCTTGCCGCCGCCGCCTCATCGCCGCCGGCCCGCCGCCGCCGCCACCCCGCCCGCCGCCGCTGTTGGTAAGTACTAAACTAAAGTGCCGTCACCTGCGGCGATTTCGGGGAGGGCTACGGCGGGTGTCTTGTGGTCGTGGTCGCTCCTACCTTGGGGAGGGGTGTCGCAGCCCGGGAGGAGGGTGTAGTACTTAAAAGGGGCAAGGGCCAGGCGAGTGTGGAGTTGCGCTGGAGATGTGGGTCGCGGGTCGCGGGCGGTCATGCGACGGGGCGGGTCAGCCGGGGCGTCATACGGGCGCTGCTACTGAAATAGGGTCGCAGCTGCCATGGGGCGTAGGGTCACAACACGCAGAGGGCCGCCATGTAGTCACATGGGGGAGCCGGGGGGGAGAGGGGGTCACCGGCTGGGGGGGCCGCACCGGGGGGGGGGGGCCGGGAGGAAGGGTCGCGATCGCAGGGGGGGGGGTCGCGTCGGGAGGCGGGTGGCGGTCGCCACAGTGGGGGTTTATGGTCTGGGGTCATACGGGGGGATTCCGCCGTGAGATTCCGGGGTTGGGCGGCCTCGATCTCCGCGCGCCGGGCGGGGGTTCGCGACCGATTCCAAAGGGGCGGTCCCGGGTGAACTGGACGGATTCCGGTGGGTGGAATCCGGACGCCAAAATCCGACCGGGGGGGGGTCGCGGACGCAATTTTAATTTGGTCTCACACTTCTAATTTGTTTTGCAAATTAAATATGCTTCATTATACGCTTTTAGTGGCATCCGATGTGATCAAAATTATAATAGGTTCTTCCAACGAGGACCGGTGACTTGGCTATTTATTTCATTTTCTATCCTTAATACCTGCTCATAATTTTTAATATTTGTCTAATCTTTGTACTAATTGTCGTCAAGATAATCGAGGAGGTCATATGCGAGGAGGGGCTTCACAAAGAAGACCAGGCCTCTCCACTTCCTCATCCTCGCCCCCGCCCCTATCCTCTTTCCTCGCCTGCCATCGAACCCTGTTCTACCATATGAGCAGCAAGAAATAATACGGACACATGGGCCCATCCTCCCACCCGTAGCAACATATTCAGAAGAATTGGGGACATGCGAACTGATTTTACTTCAGTTTCATCTCCTTGGGTGCCACCTTCTTCATCAGTGCAACACTCAAATGAGGAAGAAGAGACCCGATTCGTTATATGCCCATGCGGAGATTCGTAAGTAATTTATTTTTGTACATATATTTAAATTATGGATGTAAATAAAATTGTCCATGTAGGCAATTTTCCATATGCTTGATTGTCTTATTCTCTATATTGTTATAACATGTTTTCAGATTTACGGATTCTACGCATGTTGTGAGGGAACTTAATAGAATAGTCAATAATTGTTGGATAGGGCAGTTTACAACTTTCAGCAGCGCTCCTAAAGAAATAAAGACTTTGTGGTGGAATGAGTTCAAGGTTAGTGTTGTTTTTATTCATTTTCTCACAACGTAAGTTCAGTGTAACATACTGATGGTCAATAATGAAATTTGTCACGAATTGTCTGGTGCATTGTAAGGGATATCTCACTTGTGACTATTATAATTAATTTCTATTGATTTTGCTATTGATTGTAGCATAAGTTCACGGGATGAAATGGAAGAGGCTGAGGTTAGAAGAATTTTTAAGAAGAAAGTTGATGATCACATGTATTATGTGATAAATAAAGCGAAGAGAACAAAAGAAAAGCCGAATTTCATTACAAATGGACGATTGGATAGAAATTACGAGAACTTGGGAAACCGAGAAGCATAAGAAAAGGTATAAACAGAATAGGAAGAATCGAGATCCTAGTTCTAGTGACGGGTCTACGCCACCACATATGCTGGGGGCTCTATCAAAGATCATCGGCGAGCATAGAAGAAGAACGGTAAGTCTATTTAAACTTGTAAGTTCATTTAATTCAATGGTGACTAATTTTTATTAAATTTTTGTAGGCAGATGAATTGGGGACGAACCCACATTTACATTACATTTGAACGCACATTTCAAAAAAAAAAAATAAGACATGGACCCAAGCGATCGGACAAAAGCTACTAAGGTATGTAAGGTTATAGTTTGGACTTTATGGAAACTAGAATGAAAATCATGTATGTTTTTAATATTTATGATAATATATACGAATTTATTTTATTTTTTATCTATACTGTTAATATAGGAAAAATATAATCAACTTTGATGAGCAATCGCTAGTGGTTCCGTGGTGGTGATGATGGTGGTGGTGGTGATGATGTTGTTGTGTCCGAGCCATCGGTTGACAAGATGGCATTATGGGTGGAGGCAGCGGGTGGGATGAAAGGAGGAAAAATATTTGGGATGGTATTCTTGTCAAGGATGCTCAAAACGAAGGTCGCTGCAACTTCATCCTCCAATGCGGTTGTTGCAAGGAGGACCCGACATGAGGAGCACATGGCCCAAGAATTGAGCCAATCAAACAGCTGCTTGTACAGAAAGACGAAGAAATGAAGCTTTTACTTGGACAGAAGGACGAACAAATAAAAGTGATGCAATCACAAATGCAATATGTCATGTGACGCCGACATCGATCGCAATGACGCTCCTCCCATACCTCCCGTGAATGTAGCCGGTCATGGGCATATTGATGAGCCACACGATGATGTGGCGATTGGTGATGATGCTAGTGATTTTATTGTCAGTCCCCCTTAGGTAAGAACATTTTTTTTATAGCTAATTCCACGTCAATGCATAAATGCTTTTTTTATATTTTGGACAAATTCCATATCTTTATTTATGTTTTCATATTTCATCAGGTGTCGATACAAACCGACTGCTTCTCGATGTCATGCCCAAGATCAAGCCGCCAATGTCTTATGGTTGTCCCCTCGTCCTTTCAATGTTTTGAATGTATTAATTGATGTTCATTCTTGCTTAGCTACCTCTATGTATTATGAGATTGAATATATAATATCATCACGTGAGACTTTGCAATTTATGCATTGTAGAAATTAATATTGCATATCTAATTAGATTTCAAATCGAATTGTCCCAAAACAAAAAATTAAATCGCAAATGTAGCGATGAATTTTGTCACTTAATATATTTCGTCGTAATTTAGCGACAAAAAAAATACATTACAATTTATCGAAAAAAAATATTGTTGCAAACTAGCAAAATCGAATACAAATCGTTGAAATTTAGCAATGACTTTTGCACAAATAATTACGGACGAATTTTGTAATGAACAATTAACGACATAATTTGCAATGAATTATTTATAGTTTCCTACTTAATTTTCCAACGACATATTTGCAACAAATTTTCCAACGAAATATTTGCAACAAATTTTGCAACTAATTTTCCAACGAACTTAGCGATGAAATTTTTTTTTTGTCGCAAACTACGTATTTAATTTTTTTTTTTTCGACGCTTAAACGATTTCCAAATCGACATTTTATTCGAGACACTTTTGCAACAAATTTTCCAACAAAATTTTTTTTTTCGCAAATTACCGACGAAATTTGTTTTTTTTGTCGGAAAATTGCGTGATTTGCCACGACATTTGCAACAAATATTCACAGAGAATTTTTGCAACAAAAGTTCCAACGAAATTTTCGACGAAATTTTTTTCGTCGGAAATTACCAACAAAAAATGAATTTTTTGTTGGAAATTTTCGAGTTTTCCCGACGATATTTGCAATGAATATTCATGGACAATTTTTTCAACAAATTTTCCAATGAAATTATGGACGAATTATTTTTCTTCTCAATTCCCACGATATTTCCAATGAATATTATGTGCCAATTTTTGCAACAAATTTTCCAATGAAATTAGCGATCTAATTTTTTTTCGCCCCTAATTTTGTCGGAAATTCTCACTCCCACGAATTTTCCAACAAAAAAAAGTACCGACGACTTTTCCAACAATTTTTTCAACGAATTTTTACCAACTAATTTTCCCATGAACTTTCCAACGAATTATTACCAACGAATTGGTTTTCATCGCAAATTACCAACGAAAATTAAAAACTTTTTTGCCAAATTTTGAGACAATAATTTGTGGCGGGAATTTCCTTTTACAACAAACTTTCCCACGGAAAATTCGCGACAAACTTTGCCACGATTTTTGCAATGAATAATTAGCGACGAATTTTCCAACGAATTTAGCAACAAAATTATCTACAAATTTTGCCACGACTCTATTTTTGTCGCAAATTTTCACGATTTTGTTGTCCCAAAAATTTTCTCGCTGTATTAGCCACGATTTTTTTTTTTCGTTGAAATTCTTTGGAAATTCCATTTCCCACGATTTTTACGACGAAAAATTACCGACAAATTTTTCCAATTAATTTTCCAAACGAACTTTCCAAGGAATTTAGCCACTAATTTACTCACGAAATTTCCAACGAAAATATTTTTGTTGCAAATTTCCAACGAATTTTAAAATTTTTATTGGAAAATTTTCCGACTACGAATTTCCCACTTAATTCTTTTTTTCGTTGGAAAATTTGTTCGAAATTAGTTTTCCAATGAATTTTTCATAATTTTTCATTGGAAATTTCGTCGGAATTGTCCCAAAATTTTCCCACGCTGAATTCCACGATTTTTTTTTTTTCTTTGGAAATTTTGTTTCCCACGATTTTTCCGACGAAAAAATTACCGACCTAATTTTTCCATGACTTTTCCAATGAATAATTAGCAAACGAAATTTGCAATGAAATTTCCAATGAATTTATCCACGAATTTACCCACGAATAATTACCGATGAATTTGGCCACGAGTTTTCCAACGAATAATTAGCGATGAATTTTCCAACGAACTTTCTGAGGAGTTTAGCCACTAATTTACCCACGAAGTTTCCAAACGAAATTTCCAATCGAAAAAATTTTCGTTGCAAATTTCCAACAAATTTTAAATTTTTTGTTGGAAAATTTTCCGACAAACGAATTACCCACGAATGTTTTTTTCATTAGAAAATTCGTTGGAAATTCGTTTTCCAACGAATTTTCCAGAATTTTTCGTAGGAAATTTCACAGAATTGTCCCAAAATTTTCCCACGCTGAATTAGCCACGATTTTTTTTTTTCGTTGGAAATTTTATTTCCCACGATTTTTCCGACGAAAAAATTACCGACGAATTTTTCCACGACTTTTCCAATGAATAATTAGCAACGAAATTTGTAACGAAATTTCCAATGAATTTATCCATGAATTTACCCACGAATAATTACCGATGAATTTGGCCACGAGTTTTCCAACGAATAATTAGCGACGAATTTTCCGGCCGAACTTTCCGAGGAGTTTAGCCACTAATTTACCCATGAAGTTTCCAACAAAATTTCCAACGAAAAATATTCGTCGCAAATTTCCAAATCGAAAATTAAAATTTTTGTTGGAAAATTTTCCGACAAACGAATTACCCACAATTTTTTTTTTCATTGGAAAATTTGTTGAAATTGTTTTCCAAACGAATTTTCCAGAATTTTTCGTTGGAAATTTCGTCGGAAAAAACATGTTTTTTTTTGTAGTGTTAATTTCTTATATCTTTAGGCCACATTTGGTTGTCTAGATTCTAGTCAAGATAGAATTGGATAGGATATGATATGAAATTCAAGGATTTTACTATATCCTATTTATTGTTTGGTGAATCACAAAAATAAAGATGGATATTTTTATATTCTATCAATTCCATTATTGGTATGAACCACATATAAGTGTAAATGACCTTGAAAATGCACAAAAGGTTAATGTAAGAATCTCTTACGATTCACTACTAAAGAAACTACAAATGCATAAACGGAGGTAACCTCCATCAATCAATCCATGATTATTGTACGATCTAAATTATAAATAGAAAAAAGCTCAGCAAAAAGTATTCCAAAGCCGCAGTTCGACTATAACAAGAATTGTAAATAGGTGATTCTAACATCAATGAGATAGATCAGTCATCAAATGCCAAATCTAGTAAGAGAGAGAAAACATGATCATTCACCTTTGTAATTCCAAAAAGTATAGTGCCAAATCTAGTTAGAGAGAGAAAACACAATCATTCGCCTTCGCAATTCTGAAAAGTATAGTACTTTGTCTCTCTTGTCACTTTCAAAAAACTTTAACTTGAATCATAGAGCTACGGAGGAGGAGTTTCAACTCTCTTGCTGCTTTTGTGAAATTTTGACATGAATTAGAGAGTTATGGAGGAGAAGAAGCTTTGACATGACGTAAAGAATTATAGAGGAATCGTGAAGCTTCACCATGAACAGAGATACGGAGGATAAAGAGACGGAGAGGGTACTTTCTTTCGAAATCTCACTACCCCTCATTCTTCAAGAATTAAAAAGATTATTTTCAAGTTTGAATTTGTTCATTTAAAATCTGGGTATTTCTACTTTGTCTTTATTTACTCATTTTTTTTTTTTTTTCCTCTTTTTGTAATTTCTTTTCTTTTTTATTCCATTCCATCATTCCTTGATAAGGTTTTTATTAAATTATAAATTTTACCAATATACCTAAAATATGTAATAATACTGATACTAAATATATATACACACATAGAATATAGATTATAGAATAGAAATAAATTCAATATATAAATTAAAAAAGAATAAATAAAAACGGAAATTATTGTTATGTTTTTGTTTTTTTTTGAATTTTATTTTTATATTAGAATTCAAATAATATTTATATTTAATTATTTATTAATTTTAGAAGTTTGTTATTCGAGAAATATAGCTTTTATACCATGAATATAAGAAATCCTATCTACCTTTATCCTACCTCTATCCTTTGATATTTTTATCTAGGCTATATCCCCTATCTATCCGACTTTGCCCTATCATGGGTAGGAACCAAACACATGATAGTGTCAATGCTAGACCCTCGACTCAAAACCCAAGATCGAGTTTGCATTCCTTTCTCGAATGTGCATAATTTGTTTAACACACAAGGACTATGGTTGCAACCAAATTTCCTATTTGTTGAAGCCGAGCACCAATCAACGTGGCATGTCTAACAATTCTGAACTCAAGTAATTTTAGCACAAACAACGTGTCATTGCCACATAGTATAATTGTCATATATGTTGACACCTAATTTTTAACCGATGCATCATTAAAAGCAAAAATTCGATATTATGGTTTTCGATTGCGACGAACCTATTTCTTGAACAAAAAGTGTTGTTTTTGTAATTCGCTTTGTTGGCCTATCTTCTGTAAATAATTTTTTTTTGGTAAAGTAAGTAATCAGAAATAATTTTCTATTCATTTCATGCAAAAAATCGAAAAAGTCAAACAGTTGACTTTCACGCTGACTTTTGTCAAACCTTTGATCAAAAGTCAATCCCGTGTCAAATTTGGGCTTTTCACATAAAAAGATTCCTTTCGAATTTAATTTCACTTTAGACGTGGTTATTTCAGAAAAATTTTCAAAAATTTGATCATTAAATCAAACTCCTAGTGAAAAGTCAACTAGATTTGACTTTTGGTCAAACCTTTGACCAAAAAATTGAAAAAAAAAAAATCTAAAAATCATCTTATTTTACATTCAATCTGACTTTGGCATTCAAAATTTTGTAAAAATTGATTAAGAACCTAATTTTTTCCCAATTTACGGAAATAGGTTCGTAATCGTTAAAAACAAAATTATTTTCATTGTGTTCAGTATTTTAGCTTAGTTCCTTTTACGACATTGGATTCATAGATCATCATAAGATCACTCGTGCGACTAATTTTGTGAATCGGCACTTTGGAATGAAAACTCCCAATTTTAGCCCTAATTAGGGGTTTGAATCAATCGTTCACGATTTGCAAATGGTTGATATCATTTGACTCATCCGAAGTCAATTTTGTGAGAATTCACCTGAGAACTCTCTATTTTTGATTTTACAAAAATTCATTGGGTTTTGTAAAATTACAAAATGCCCCTAATTAGGTCCTTAATTGCAAAATTAATCAAGACCGTTGATGAGCTTAAATCATGACCTTTCAAATTAGCACATGTTAGATGAGGTCTTTGCTTAATTTCTAAGTAAAGGATAAGCACAAATCTTGACCGTCGGATCACTCCGACCGATCGAGATTGAGTCTTGAGGAGGGTATATATCCCATTTTCCCTCCAAAACTAAATGGGGGTCTCATTTTTAGAAAAAATCTAGAACTCTCTGGTTTTTCTCTTTCTGGTGCTCTCTCCTCCTCTCTCCGCATTCTCTTCTCCCTCGTCTCTCTCTTTCTCGTGCGTCTGTTCGGCGATTTCTCGCCGGTGTTGGTCTCTCGTCGACGAGTTCCCGGCGGTGCCATACTCCTCAAAGATTCCTCAATCTCTCCTCGACATCATTGAAGCAACAGTAGCTCTGGTCATCGCTTCATCATCCCGGTCCAGCCCCTCACCGATCGAGCTCAAGGCCGGCGAATCAAACCGATTTTGCTTGCCGCTGCTGATTGCGGCTGTTCCAAGTGGTCCGATCACTCTCAAGCCTTTCTCCGACGTGTTCCCGGCCACCGGAGAGGTCGGGCGTGCCGGATCACCAACGGAGGAGCTCTAGTGGTCCTTTCTCCCACCGATGCACAAATCGGTTCCAAACCGGACTCAATTTTGTTTTTGCAGCTTAACCTGACATGTTTAGGTTCATTTTTGGCGATTTTCTTTCGTGATCTCAGGTCTTTAAGCATTCTATAATCATCCATTAGAGGCTGTGGAGTTCGGATTTGACGAAATCAAGGCTTAAATGCACAAAGGTATACTCCTCTAACCCGAGTTCGATCAAGCGAAAATGCATTAGGCGTCCGAGGCTAGAACTCGCCTTAGGCTTTGGATAGATGCTAACAGGAGCTGCTGATGTATATATGGAGGATGATGAGTTGATTGTGTGATCGGAGGCTCGGAGTGAGCTGATTGGATGATGATTGCGTGCTCTGTTAATTTCGTTGCTCTCTAAACACAGATTCTGTTAGAGCTAAAATGAGGTCTTAAATGTTGAAATCGTGCTTTGAGTCCTTCTAGACATTTGATATATACTTCCTAAGCTTCGATTCGACATATTATACGTCCAAAATGAAGTTCGTTTACTACCTCAAAATCCCCCTCGAAATCTCGGCTCTCTGTTCTGCAATATGTTTTTGTTAAAGCTTAAATTTGTTATTGAATGTCTGATTGTTTTGCTGATTTTATGCCGATTTTTGTGAGTTGATTTTGGCGATCTTTCCTTCACGAAAATCCTTTATTAGGATCTCAATCATGACATACTTTTTCTCAGATTTTGAGGAGTTCATTCAATAGGTGAAAATTCCTTAATTCAACCTTAGGTCTTGTCTGCCTATACTGGAACCCGAAATGAACTTGCTCAAACATCTTCGTTTGAGTTTGAAATCGACATTTTTGGCTTAGAGTCCTCAATGAAGTTTGTAAAGCACTCAAATCAATCTTCAAAATGCTAAAGATATCCCTGATCGGAGTTCATTTGGCACCTGAAATCGATTTTCAAAGTTGCAGCAAGAGTAAATTGGTTTTTGGCTGTAACCGAACTGAAATTGTACATTTTACTATTTTTGTACAGAATAGGGAAAATTGATTTTTGAGTTGTATCCTTCTGTGAACTTGTAAATTCAAGTCTCATGCACGTCATATATTTTTTTTTTTAGAATTTTTGGACAACATTTGCTACCTGAAATCATCTCATATTCTCAGGTTGTTCATTCTGCCCTGTACTGATCCGAATTGCATTCCTGCAAAATTCATTGTGAAATTGGACTTAATTGTTCAAGTGATCTTCATGAACATCATAGAGCATCATGATAATTCACTAGTGACACTCTCCATGCATCAATTGCTCGTCATTAGTGTGTTTAATCAATTGAAATTCCTTAATCCTAAATCTCTCAATTAGGGATTAAGCTGTTCATGTAGCACTCTCGCCAATTTTATAGGAATTTTTCTGTTCACAATCAAAACATGGAGTCTTCTAAACTTTTGTAAAGGACTATTCAAGCTTCGCATTGACGTATTACATGCATTTTTTGCACATCATTTGGTAGGTTAAAATCATGCATAAACATGCTACCATGTTCTGTCATATTGCATTTCATGCATCATGAACATTAATTCATGCTCAATAGTTCATGGACTTGTATGTTCATTTACTCATGTAATTAGGATTAGATGACTATAGCCTCTTTGTCATTACATCTAGTCCTAATCCATGTTAAATTTTCATACATTTCATGCATCATTTTAGCTCATTTTTGTCACCCATGAAATGTCATTGACATTAGTTAGTGCATTGACATATTTTTATGAAATTGAGCTTAAAGTTGGACTTAATTGGATTTATGCCCTCTTGGTAAGTCATCATACATGTCATGGGGTTTCCATGGACACCAAGAACGTGTCATTTGTCTGTCATTTAGGTCATTTTTCCATTTTCTTTGCAAGTTTGCATTTGGATTAGCAACTTGCAAATTCGGAACCCCTGTTCTGTCCAAAGTGAGTTAGACCTCTTGTTGATTTTTTATCGATTTTTCTACAAATAATCAGAGGTCAGACCCTTAATGAAAGTTGTAGGATACTCTTTGAAATATCTTGTGTCGAAATTCCAGAAGTTTTGAACAGCAAATGGTAGGGCAAATGGCCTCATCTTTGCAACAAAAAACTGCAGCAATCCCTTTTTCCAACACATTTAATCGTGTTCCCAAATTTTTATAAAATCATGTGAACATTTTTCAGGAAAACTTTCTCTACGAAAGTTGTTCCTTATTGTATTTTAAGCTACCATAAATTTTCCAGAACTTTTTAATCATGAGTCCTTTTACAATTGAATGCATCTTGTATCCCATGTTCTGCTGTTCTTTGTCTTTCTCTTAATAAATTGGTGCGTGATGAATGGAATGAAGTGACCTGATTTCGGTTCACTAAATTGAGCGATTGGATGAGAATCAAGGTCTTTGTGACCTACTTGAATGCTTATTTTAAGCTTGATGTATGTGTTTTCTAGATGTATGATAGGAATCAATGCATGCTCTAGGGGATATTCATGGCTTTACATAGAACCCCAATTAGGGACTATGTCACGTTAGTCACTATAAACGAACATGCTTGGTGGCTAATGTACATAAATCGTCATTAAAATGGAGTGGGTAGGTCGTTAGATGAGGACGACGCATGTTTAAATCAAAGGCCGATCTCGAGGCCATTGTTGTGATTACATTTGCATCTTTGTATCTTCTTGCATATTATGCGTCTCTTTGTATGGACAATTATTGTGTGTTTTGTGAACATTATGATGTTCATTTTCCTTATATGTACCTAGTCTATTTTAGCTTTAGAATTAGAATAGGTCCAAGAAGACGGCGGTCTTGAAGATGACAAAGGTCGATGTCCGTTCTGACCCAATTCCTTGTATACGGTGATGGTCGATGTCCTCTCCGACCATTTCAATTGTAAAAATTCATTCATTACCCGACATATGTCTCGGGCTTTCAATTCGTTTTGTATTAAACACCCGACGAGTTCTGGATTTTATTTTCTTACACTTAGAATTGGCTTTGTCTTTTCAATATGTCGGTTGTTTACTTTACATAATTTTTTTTACAATTGTTTGTTTCTTTTTTTTAGACTAAGATAGGATTAGCTTAGAATCTTAACTAAAATCACTAAATCAAGATGCATGATCACTTAGTAGACCAAGGTTTTGACATGAAAATGGTAAAAAACAAATACATGACAACTTAGATAACAACCTTGATAAGTTTAGCAGTATCGAAAGGGTGTTAATAGAAATATTGACGTAAACTAGTCCCCCGAACCTATGATCTTTGATTCTCGTGAGAAACCAATACGAAATTCCTGCGTATTGGTTGGGTATTCTAGCCCACCCCAAACCCAGCCTAGTGGCGACTCCTAAAAAAGATAAAACCGATCTGCTGTTATGTGAGGTATGGATTTAGGAAAAATCCATGTTCATGATCAATGGACCATATGAATGACCAAACGATTGATACTTTCGTAAGCCATCTTTTATGATGTACCAAATGGACCATATGGATGACTAAAAGATTGAGGCTTTGGTAAGCCGTTTTTTATTATGTGTCATGCAGACCATATGGATGACTAAAAGGTTGATGTTTCGATAAAGCTATCTTTTATGATGTGCCATATGGACCATTTGATAAACACTTATTTCTAAACACGCCTTATCGAGTTCGGCCCTCAAGAGGTAGGTCAAGACAATATAAAATTTGGATAATGACACAAATAGTCCTTAAACTTTGGATCACTGTGCTATGTAGTCCTCGGGCTTTAAATTTGTTCGATGTTATCTTTGAACTTTAATCCAATGTACAATATCAACCCTAAACTTTTAATTTGTTTAATATAGTCCCTGAACAAATTGTACATCAATGTGGTCCCTCGGGGATAGATTTAGAGGCACTTGCTCAAGAGACAATCCTAATGGTACATCAGAAAGATGGCTCAAACACATCATCTTAGAGACCATCCATAAGGTTCATCAATTAAGGGCGCGGGCTCTCACAATCTCATACCTCGTGACATGGGATTTCTTTTAAGTTTTTTAACTATCTAGGCATTTACTAGGAGTCGTCACTAGCCATTTTGGGGTCGGCTAGAACCCAATTGAAATGTGGGAGGATAATCTCGATTCCTACGCAACCAAAAATTTCTAGGAACGGGGGACTTGATTACGCTTATATTTCTATTAGCATCCTTTCGGTACCTAACTAGTTGGTTGTTTTTCAAAGTGATCATGCAATCTTGATTTACCTTTTACGATCCTAAAAGCATTTATTATGATTCTAATGTAATCCTAATCCTAATCTAGAAAAGGAAATTAACAATCAATGTATTGAAATGACAGTGTGGTAAGTAAACACCTAGGGAATTCAAAACCTCTATCTAAGTGCGAGAAAAGAAAAACTTGCAACTTGCTAGGCAAAGAATATTATAATGTCTTGTTATTGAGCCTCAAGACATGATCCCTTGGAAGCCTGCTATTAAGGACTAAGGTGAGCCTAAATCTATTGAATTGATTAAGACAAAGTCTAAACTAGACTACCCTAATCAATTATTCAAAATGTGAGGCTAAGTCTAACCAATTTTATTTGCAAAGCCTACACTAATTGGTTTGCAAATGTTTAGACTAACCTAATGAAGGTTATTCTAAACTAAACTATTACAAAACTTAAGACCAAATAGGACATCGCTTTTCCACCATCACCAGATGTTGACACCTAAATTTTGGTGACCGAAAGTTAGCCATTGATTGCATAGAAAAATTAGGGATCAACCTTGGCCCCTAAACAAAAATATTAGTTAAATTGCATAAAGATAGCATTTGCATTAGTGATTAATTAAGCCCATGTAGTTTGCATATACATTGGGCTGGTGGTAGATAGATTTGAGTGAATGGTCTTGAACTTAATAGATAGACTGGATTGTCCAATTGATTGAATTAAGCCCATGCGACTTAAAGGTCTTGATCGAAGTCCACTAATCCGAATAGCATGGCCAAAATTGGGGACGTGAAGGTTTTTCTTTGTGGCTTGGCGCATGCACGAACAAAAAACAACAAGAAAGAAGAAATATCTACTATATATATTCGGTGATGGCAAGCATACGAAGGAGATGTTGCTCCATCATGGCCATACGGCAAACATCTTTGCAAAATTTGGAATTTTGGGGATCTCACTCGTTTCCTTAGAAAGATCAAAGCTTGAGTCAGTAAAAGGAAAGTGGGTAAAGCAAGAATCAATCAACAAGGGAAGTAACAAAATATAAAATATTCAAAACGTCCATAGAAGGAAAGAAAGCTTGGTTCTTTCCTTGGAGAAACCCAGCCATTACACTTATAATAAACGATCAGGGGTCTACTTTAGGAGGACAAAAAAAAAAAGACAGCTTCATAGAATACACACGGAGGGTTCGACTACATGGGGGCTTCTGGACAATTGAGAAGACACGGTCACAATTGTAAAAAGAGAGAAGAAAGAGTGTCTTCTTCCTCGGGCGTGCGTCTGCACGGCCATCGCCCGACGACGCTGCTGCAAGTGCCCTGATGTTCCTGCCATCGCCCGCACAAGGAGCTGCTGCTTCTTATGAAGGCCAGAGCTTCCACCTCCAAGGGACGCAGAACAGAAAATTCACATACGGACAAAGAGAGATTCCTGGGTGCATGCAAAGAATAAAAAGAGATCTTTAAGCGGTGGAAAGAAGATCAAAGTTTTGGTGATGTTAGAGTGCAAGCTGATATTGAGAAAACAAAAGGGAGGGCACACAATTCCATAGACGGCCGCAAGGAGAGAATGTGAGAGATGAAAGACGAGGGAGGCCTTGTTAGACAAAATTGCGACAAAATTGAGAGATTCTAATCATGCATTGAAGAACAGAATTCAAGCATTAATTAGAATCACATGCGGAAAATAGGACGTGAAATAAATCTGACCTCCAGCCATTGTTCGAGTTTGCATGCAAAGGAAATCCGCAGAGATTCGACGGCAATTTGACAGCAATTATGGGCATACTCTACTAACCCAATCCCCTCGCGTACTAATGGTGTATTTCCGAAAGAGAGGGTTTGGTTTAGACCTTGTCATACCCATACAAAAATGATCGATCGTCTTTATAAACTGCCTTCCATCAAGGCGGTTTCCAATGGGCGGTTGTCAATGAAAAGGTATGAGCGTGAAAAACCGTATGGTGGAATAACCGCCAAGAGAGAAAAAGTGGATCAATGGAAGTTACGGGTTTTATTTAAAAAACCACATCCCTAAAAATGTGGGATCACATTATAGATAACATTCTCCCACTTGATCCCAACATTTTCATCATACGAATTATCCAACCAAATCCATGAAAACTTTATGCTCAAAGAAAAGAAACAAAACGCATGAATCATGGCGACATGTCCTCTAAGAATAAGTAATATCTTCCATGTATCACGATGCATCTTATTTCTTTAATATTAGCATATATGTGACAACATAACTTAATGAATAAACATTATGTTTATTTGGATCCAAAGATAATTGTTATTCTCATAACAACAGAATGTGTACACCAAAAAATTGAGAATAACATTACAACTGAATAAGAGTTTCATACAACAAAAATTGTCCAAATGACGAAAAATCACATGATGAGACCAATTCCCATCCTAGCCACGATGCTTATAACTCATTGGTGGCATGCCTTTAGTTAAAGGATCAATTATCGCTCAATTCAGTGCTTATGTGTTCTATGACTATTTTATTCTCCTTAACACGTTCTCTTATGGCTAAATATTTGATGTCGATGTGCTTACTTCGACCGCCACTTTTGGCATTTTTAGCCATAAAAACCGCAGCTGAATTGTCACAATATATTCTTAATGGCCTAGAAATAGAATCAATAACTCTAAGCTGAGAAATGAAACTCTTCAACCATACACCATGCGAGGTAGCCTCAAAACAAGAAACGAACTCAGTCTCCATAGTTGAAGTAGCAATCAAAGTTTGCTTCGCACTCCTCCATGACACGGCTCCACCAGCCAACAAAAATATATATCCAGATGTTGATTTTCATGAATCAATGCAGCCAGCGAAGTCCGAATTTGAATAACCTACTACCTCTAGGTTGTCAATCCGTCTATACATAAGCATGTGACCTTTAGTACCTTGAAGGTACCTCATCACTTTCTTTGCAGCTCTCCGTGGTCCATACCTAGATTACTCTGATATCTTCCCAACATTCCCCC
This sequence comes from Syzygium grande, assembly GCA_024733475.1. NCBI lineage: Eukaryota > Viridiplantae > Streptophyta > Magnoliopsida > Myrtales > Myrtaceae > Syzygium > Syzygium grande. The sequence continues at coordinate 228,825 of JAMXDD010000013.1, forward strand.
AGCAAAAGTAATGTCAGGTTGAGTGCAAACCTGAGCATACATCAAGCTTCCGATAACAAGAAGCATATGGAATGTTCTTCATTTATTCCCTTTCTAGATTGTTCTTCGGGCACTGGTTCAAATTAAACCCGTCACCCTTCACAATAGGTGCTATACTTGATGAATAATCTTTCGCTCAAATCTCTAAGACTTTATTGATATAGGTTTCTTGAGATAGTCCTAAAATTCCTCTAGGTCTATCTCTATGGATCTTAATGCCAATGACATAAGATGCTTCACCCATATCTTTCATGTCAAAGCTCTTACAGATGAATTGTTTTATTTCATGCAGCAACTCCTTATCATTTGTTGCAAGTAGAATATTATCCACATATAGCACAAGGAAACGAATTTTGCTCCTACCGACCTTCCGGTATATACATTGATCCACGACATTCTCTACAAAGATGAATGAAGAGATGACATCATGGAACTTTAAGTATCCTTGGCGGACGCTTGTTTTTAGGCCATATATAGATTTCTTAAGCTTGCACACTAAATGCTCACCTTTACTAGAAGAGAATCCTTCTAGTTGTTTCATGTAAACTTCCTCTTCTAGTTCCTCGTTGAGGAAAGCCGTTTTCACATCCATTTGATGCAATTCCATGTAAAATGGACAACCAATGCCAAAATGATACGAAGAGAATTTTTCTTAGATACAGAGAAAAGTTCTTCTGTGTAATCGATTCCCTCCTTTTGAGTGAATCCTTTCACAACGAGTCTAGCTTTATATCTATCAAGATTGCCTAATGAGTCGTTCTTGGTTTTGAAGACCCATTTACAACCAATGGCCCTCGCACCACTAGGCAACTCAACCAAATTCCAAACTTCATTAGACGCCATGGAATTCGCTTTCTTCCTTCTTGGCATTTTAGCACAAATTGGATTTATCACTACTCATGACTTATGAAAACGATTAGGATCATTCCCAGCTCCAACATTATAGTTAGATACTTGCAGATACACTATGTAATCACTAGGAATTGCTGATTTCTTCAGTCTAGTGGATCTGCTTAATGTTGTATCAACATTCTCCTAAGGAGCATATTGTTCAATCAAGTTTCGGTAATTGCTGAACAATTGGATCTACCGGATCAATATCAGTAGGTTGTGGAACTTCAATGATTGGTTGTTCAATAGCCGATTGAACTGAAGGGGCATTATGAACAACAACCAATCTAATACTTGAGGTGGAAGGTTGATTATTTGAATGATCTTTCTCAGGATCAGGGTCCTTGAATTGATCGCTCCCACTAATCAAGTCATTTTCAAGAAATCCTAGTGGTGTGAGATGGACAATAGAATCAGTATCCCTTGGACTTTTTGGCATATCCAATGAAATACCCATTTATAGTCCTTGGGTCTAACTTCTTTTCTTGTGGATTGTAGACCCTCACTCCAGACGGGCATCCCCAAATGCGCATATGTCGCAAACTCAGTTTTCAACCCTTGAATAAGTCAAAAGGTATCTTTGGTACAGCCTTGGTCGGAACTTGGTTCAATATGTACACTACCGTTTTAAGAGCTTTAGTCCACAAGGACTTAGGAAGTTTGGAGTTGCTAAGCATACTCCGCACCATGTCCAATAAAGTTTAGTTTCTTCTTTTTGCTACACCATTTTAGTCCGGAGAACCAAGCATGGTGTATTGGGCAACTATCCTATGCTCTTGAAGAAACTTCGCAAATGGACCAGGTGCTTGTCCATCTTTAGTGTATCTACCAAAGTACTCCCCACCTCTATCTGATCTCATGATTTTAATTTGTTTACCGCATTGCTTCTCTACTTCGGCCTTAAATACTTTAAAGGCATCTAATGCTTTGTGCTTATTATGAAGCAAGTAGAGATACATATATCGTGAGTAATCATCTATGAAAGAGATGAAATACTTCTATTCATACGAGTCCATATATAGACTACAAATGTCTGTATTTATAATTTTTAATATTTCTGTACTCCTTTTGGCACCTTTGTCTTATTGGTTTGCTTTCCCTTTATGCAGTCCACGCAAGTGCTATAATCAAGAAAATCCAAAGTAATTGAGTACTCTATCATTTATTAATTGCTTAATTCTATCTATGGAGATATGTCCCAATCTCCAAAGTCACAAAATAGAGGAATCTTCATTCACAGCATATCACTTTATACTAGCATTATCATGAACATGCATCGCATCATAGACATTGTCTTGTAAATTGGTTCAGAAAAGACCGTCAAACAAAGTACCACTCCTAATAATTTTAGATTTAAATAATAAACTGAAGTTTAAATCTGAAAAGTTAAAGGAGTAACCTAATGTTACAAGTCTTGAAACCGAAATCAGGTTTCTAGAGAAATTATGAACATAAAAGGTCAACTCCAAATTCTAAACAAAACCACTATTGAGAACTAATCTACATGTCCCAATAGCTTCCACATGCAAACGCATCTTGTTTCCTGAATAGATGCTTTGTTTACTTTCCATCGGTTTCCGTGGTTTTGAAAACCATGAGAATTCAAATGTGGATTGTAGATCCGAATTAATCCACTAAGTGTTGTGACTCACATCAGTCATATTAAATTTATAACGGACATGCCCTTCTTTTTATAGAAGAAGCATTTGGATTCCTTTTTAATGTCAGCTTGGGGAGGTATTTTACCCTTTCCTTCTACTTGCCTCGCCTCCTTATGCTTTTTTTGTGTTGTTTGTTGATACTTGATTTTTGCCAATTCAATAAATCGGTGCTTAAAATGTAAACAGGCCAAATTAGGAGAGACAAAATTATTAGGAAATAAATATATTTAAAAAAAATAGAGAAAGGCCGGCCTGCCTCAACTCGGCAACCTCGATCCCCATTCTATCTCCCTTTATTTTTACATCAACCTTAGCCTTCCTTTTTTTTTATTTTTCTTTATTTTTCCACTTGGGCCTGCGTGTGCCCAGTTTCGGCCCGTGTGTGCCCAGTCATGGTCTGAGTGTGCCCAGTTTGTGGCCCTCTTGTGCACGGCATGTGCTCCCCTCTACATGCCGTGAGAACGACAAACTTGGAAGCAACAAAGAGGGGAATAATGGCCGAGATTCTTTCGAAGGATGCAAAAGGACGCCTGTCCTTGGGCCAAGGAGGAGATAGAAAGCTAGAGGCGCCAGTTTTGGGCAAAAAGGAAGGTGACCGAGAGAAAAAGGGGGGTCTTTCTAGAAAAAAAACCTAGAGGGGGTCCAAGAGAGATGGAGTGAACCAGAAAAGGAGGAGATTTTTGTTCGTTCGTTGGTAGTCCGTTTAAGTCGCCGTTGGTCCCATCGAGCCTCCAATGGCTGCACTTCATCCTGGTCAGTTACAAACCATGTGGGTTATTGTCTTGCCTTGCTCTGTTTTGGTCTTTCTCCCCCCTACCTCTCGGGAGCCAGGCACACCGAGCTCATTTGATGATTGCCTGGCTTAGTCCATGGAGGATAACATTCATTTGGAACCTGAAATAGTTTATTCAAGCATGATATGTTGAGCTTGTGCCGCGAGCAATGCCAAAACCTAACCTACAACTCCCTTTCTCGGCCGCACCTTACATCCTTTGATAAAATGTCCCAATGAAACAACATGGTTTTAAGACGTTGAATCTAGTTGTGATGATTTTTAACCTTTCGTTATAAACTGAGACAGATTTTTAGGGAAATATGGTCGTCTAGATCTTTACATATCATGTTAGAGCCAAAAATCGCATTGAATGTCAGCCTTAAGCCCCTATCTGAACTCTCCTACCACCTATTTGACAAAATGCCCGAATGAAGGCTGAGACTATTGCCACCAAAATCTGTTCTTGTTGTCTTCGTTTTATTCTTCATTTGTGCTTGAATCGACATTTCATGACTGACTTGGTGTTTTTCTTTTGTTTTTATGCCACGGTTCGCACTTGGTCCGAGTTGGCCATGCGTACGCATCTCCTCGCCAGAGATGTTTTCCCGCATTGATGAAGTCTGCGGTTTGAGGCTGCCCTAGTTAGTCCATTTCAGAAAAAGAAATAGAAAAATTGGAAAAGAAATAAAAAAAGAAATAGATAAAGAAACAAAAAAAATTAGGATATAATTTGAGCTGGTCAAAGATTGAGTAGGACCAGGTCTGACCCGGTCCGAAGTCGTTTTTTATTTATTATTAATTAAAAATATTTAAAAAATTCAGAAAATTTAGGAAAGGCTTAGAAATTAGTTTTGAGTTTATTTCACTAGATCTTAGTGTTAATTTCTTTTTAGATTCGGTTTAAAAACTTGTAAAAATTTGAGAAACCTTTAAAAATTGTCCCAAAAATTGAATAAGCCTTTAGGGCTTTACCTTAAGGCTTTGATTGGCTTTCTTTTCGCAGAAGATGCTAGATTCTTTGTTGTTTATTTTCATGTCGATTATTTGGTTGTGCACCTTTGTGATATCCTGAAAATTCGATCAAATTTGGTGATTTATGAAATGGTGATTTTATCGACGCCTATTAGTTAATTCTCGCCCGGCCTGATCACCAAGGAAATACTAACCAAAGGGGAAAGGCTATTGAAGAATTTATTTTTAGCGATGATTGATCGATTTCGCCACGAAATTATGATCCAATTTTTATGTGTCGAGTGCTCAAGGATATCACACCCGAACTATAGGACGTCGCCTCATAATTTTTACTGAATTGGCCATTGAAAATTATTTGCTAAATTACCCTTCTAGAAACTTTTTTTTTAAGATTAAATCTTGGCCTTTAGATTGATATTGAGAGCAAGACTTGATCTTAGCCCTTGATCTTTGCTTGGGCATCAAGAACACATCCTAGCCCTCGATCTTTGCTTAGGCATCAAGAACATATCTCAACCATTGATCTTGATTTAAATTTAAACCGTATTTCTCTCTCTCTCTCTCTCTCTCTCTCTCTCTCTCTCTCCTTACTTCCTCTCTTATTCTCTCTCTCTCCCTCTCTCTCGGCCGAATACCCCACCACCGCCATTCATCCACCAGCCCCTCACGCCACTATCCTTGAGCCCCGTGGATCGCCGCAGTGCCATTTACCGCCGTTTGCCGCTTGCCGTGTCAAGCCGAGTCAGCCACGGACAGCCCGTGTCGTCGCTGTCCTCGCGTCGTCATCGTTGCTAAACGAGTAAGTTAACATCTAATCCCTTATTTAGGATGTTTAACTTGCGTGGGGTAGTTTAGCTAGTTATTGTTTTAGTGTGTTTGAACTTCTAGAATGAGCGTTGGCGAGTCTTGATTGCTAGACTGAGTTGAAAAAGATGTTGGATGTTGATTTGAGCTCTTGGTGTGGTATTTTCATGGATGAGAAGTGGTGGATCTCAAAGTTGAAGGTGTTTCTTGGAGTTTTTATCTTGATTTCAGAATTGATTTCACTGTACGTCCCTAGATTTCCATTTTTATAGAGCATTTTTTGTGGTTAGAATCTTGAAAAGTGTTCTTCATAAAAGTTGTTCACAAGATCTTGATCTATAACATACTTAAATTTCAGATTTTTTTTGAGCTCAAATGGGTTACACGAAGGTCCAATTTCTTACCGAATCAGAACTATTTTATATTGTGGATTCCGCGACCTTTGTGCCTTCTCAGATTTTTATAAAAATTTCCAGTTCGATTTCGACCATACTTCCTTCACAATATTTGTAAACGAAATCCATGTCTACAACGTATAAAAAATCTCAAAGTTTTTTGAAAGGATTTGGTTTGTAAAATGAGTATTTCTTGTGGTTTAGTTTTCCTGTTCCAGCGGACCAGTTCTGGGTTGTTTCCGAGCCATCAAAAGTGATCTTTGTACAAGGAATTTGGGATTGTGTTCTCATGGAAAATATTTGTGAAGGTCTTGCTTATAACATAGTCGAATTTTATAATTTTTGGAAACCATTTGCTATGCTTTTGAAGTTAATTTCCCAAATCATGCAAATCTATCCATTTTTACTAGAATTCCATAATTTGCCGGGCTTTACTTGAAATCTTTGGCTTTCGACTTCTGCCCTAATAGAGATAGTAACCACAATTACCTAGCTTTTCAATAATGTTTTTTGGTTGTGATCCAATGTTGAATGCTTTTGTAAATTCATGTTTTAAAATGAGGTTAACAAAGTCGATTGATCGTTTGCATGTGTGACCACTTGTTATTGTTGTGTGGCATTGATGTGAGCATGATTCATGGATGCATTGGCTAAATGAAAAGATAAGAATTGGCTTGAATGCTTGTGTGCTTGTGTGGTCAAACGTTGGAGCTGCCTTTGCTATAGATCGCTTAACGATGCCTGATTTATTGGGGTCTTGTTGTAGATCGCTTGACAATACTCAATTTATCGAATGCTTAGAGATTATCCGGATTGCTGATACTCGGATGCCTTGTCGCGCCTGAGGCCTTACTTGATGCTCCTTACGGGATACCATCTTACTGTAAATCATTTGATGTTGCCATATTGGAATGCCGCCTTACTATAGATCGTTTGACGATGCCGTATCCAACGGGTGGAACGATGCCCGGGTAGGTCCAAGACTGCTATCCCGCCACAGATCGCTTGATGTGTAGTAGCCCCGATGGGGTATAATAAATGGAATATGTGTGATGCATAGTGCTTGATTATGGGGTAGAAACTGGTAGGCATGGTATGGGACGTGCCCAAGTGGATTTTGCCTTATAATCGAGACACGTGCGACTGTGATGCATTGATGCATGGGAAATCTCATTACACGTTCTGGGTATGTGATATGTTTGATGCATCATTGTGACATATGACTATCTATGTTATGCATAATATGTGTGCCAAGACAAGGTAAGGATGCCCGTGGTTGGTTAATGATTTGTATCCAAAGCATGGTCGGCGTGATTAAGGACCCCTGAGGTGAGTTGGCCTTCTAAACGGGGTTTAGGCGTTAACTTATTGAGATTTTTACCTCATTTGTGGTTGTTAAACATTTTCAGGCCCTTAGCATGTTGATGCACCCAAGATGGTTCGGGGTGCTTGGAAGCTGACTTTTGTTAAAGTAGATTGACCCCAGCTTGACATCTTTTGTAAACTTTTATGGAAATGCCCAAAGTGGGCTTGTAAAATGTTCTCGGGGTTAATCAAGTAAATGTTAAAATGGTGTTTTGATTTAAATGTTGTAAACTATTTTCCTATCTATCCTTGTTTATTGTTATTATCTGGGTGAATCTTTGTTTAGCTTCCGTATGCATAATCAAAAAGATAAAATGTTTGGTCGGCGGCACATCTTGGGACATTGCGTCATAATGACCATTGCAAGATGTTACACGCTCATGGGGTTCGAGGCGTGACATCCTAGTTTAATTGGTATCGAGTAAGGTCAGCTCAAATCCAAGTTTGGTCGAGACTAAAGTGATCGGTGTATGAGGTGGGGATAGCGAGTTAGGAAAACACTGTGGTCCGTGCTTGATTGTTAGTTTTTTTTTTTTTTAAAGCGGGTTGTTCATGATTTCTAATTCCTTGTTAGAATTAGAAAGCATGTTTTTGTAAAGATCTTGCAAGATGAGCAATTCGACCGAGGGGCCCTTAGGAGAAGGACTGTGCTAAATCAGACCCGATTGCTATAGGGATAACACCAAAGGATCCTAGATTGGATCGGATTATGCAGGCTTTATAGACTTTGGTAGGGCAGCAAGCCTAGAACCAAGTTTTTTGCTATTGTAGCTGCACTTGCACCGTAAATGTTCCGTTGGCTGGAAATGGAAATGGGAATCAACCCATGCATAAGTTGGTGCATGTTGACACCTATTTTTAAATTTGCCCAAAATTAATTATATAAAATTTAGGAGTTAAATTCATTTAATTCCTAAAATAAAAATATTTATATTTAAATGCATTTCATATAGAAATTAGGTGTATTTTGCATTAATAGGGCCTATTAAAAAGAAAGAAAGAAGAAGAAGGTTTTAAATTAATTAATTAATTTTTTTTTAAAAAAATCTAATGGTCGGGGATTCGGAATTAATTTTTTTAAAAAATCTAGTCGAGCCGGTCGGGGCCGAGCCGACCCGATTCGATCCTTTTTCCTCCCTGCGTGGCCCAGTTTCCCCCAACGCGGGCCTCCTCCCCCCAGCCCTTTTCTTTTCTTTTCTTTTTCTCCTTCTCCCTTCACGTGGCCCTTCCCACCTTTCTCTTTTCCTTTTAATTTTCCTCCTTACTTGTGAGGCGGGGCTGGCCCGGCCCAGCTTCTTCCTTTTCCTCCTTCCTTCTCCTCTGCCCGCGTCCCTTTCTCTTCCCTGTTCACCCCTGCGGTGGCCAGGGGGGCAGCGGCGGCGGGCAACTCCCTCCGTCTTCATCGAGGGCGGAGGAGGCCGGGGCGAGCCCGAGCGGGGTTTTAATGCCCGTCCGTCTCCCCTATTCCCAGCTCCCTTATCCCTCCTCCTTCCTCTCCAATCCGACTTCGTTGGAACCAGCCCCTCTACTTTGCTCTGCACTTGCCTACAATGGCCCACGAAAGTCGTTGGGTTGTGTGTAGGCCGGGTGCGCCACGCCCGACGCCAGGCGGGCGCAGGACGACGTGTCGCCGCCCAGCCATAAATAGCCGTGAGAGAGAGGAGCGAGGGTCACAATCTGTAGAGAGAGAGAGAGATGTAGAGAGACAAAGAAAAAAAAAAGAGAGAGAGAGAGAAGGAGCTTAGAGGGGTCGTCGGCCGAGAAGAAATGAAGAGTTTCGCCCACACACGCAGTCACGGAGATCACCCAAATGTCGGGCTTTACTTCAAGGAGACCCCCCAGAAGTCCTCGTCACCCCCTATTTTTGAGCGCGATTTAGCCGACTTGCGCTTAGCCTTGTGGCGCTGTGATTCCCGCCCATGCCGCTGGCCCCTCGCCGTCTGTGGTGTTGCCGTCAGAGGGTGAGGTGTGGCAGTCCCCGGAACCGATCCAAACACGGGAGAGGCCCGGACCGACTGCTTCCGCCATGCCCCCCACGTGCTCGACGATATGCCTCAATGGGGGCTGTTTTTCAATTTGGTTGCCGGCCGTGACGGCGGCCTGACAAGAACCCAGCGCCTATGGTGTCGGCGGGCGGCCCTAGAGGGCGTTCGGGGGGTGGCGCCCTGGTGGGTGGCGGGCGGACGGCCGATTTTGGCCCGCCGCCTCCCCCCAGCGGATCTGTGGAATCGGGTCGGACCCGGCCGAATCACCGATCCGGCCGGGCAGTCAAAGCCCGGCCGGATCTGTTGACTCGGTTCGGTTACGATCCGGCAGTCAACACCCGGTCGAATCCGTTCACTTGGGTCGAATCCGACCCGACCCAGCTTATTATTTTTTTTATTTTGTTTTATTTTATTTTAAAAATTTTAAAAATGAAAAAATTTTAAAAAAATTTTTCTTTTCCTTTTTTAATTCAAAAATATTAAAAAAATTTAAAAAAATTTAATTTTTTTTTTGAAAATAAAACAAAAATATTTTTAGAAAATAATAATATTTTCGTTTTATTAATATTTTTTTTCCTAAAAAATAAAAATTCAAAAAAAAATTCAAAATTTTTTTTTTTTTCTTTTCTTATTTTCATTTTTTTATCTCGATTTTTTTTTTTGAAAAAAAAAAAGTTCCGAATTTTTTTTTTTTTTTTGACTTATCCGAGTGTTTTAATCCTTTGTCATATTATGCATGTTGTTGTTTTATTTAAATTAGACAAGCCCCGAAATCGCATGTAATATATGTTGCATGTTTTACTATTACTATTGCATTTTTAGTATGCATGTTTTTAATACAATTGCATGAACTGTTGTGTTTTCAATGTCATCCGACTTAGTCAAGGTTAGAACCCTAGGGCGCATGACTTGTTGTGTTCCTGACTGCTGATCATTTATGATTATGCACTCGCTTGATCACCTCACATGTTAGGAGAAAGGTCCTAAAATCAATCCAAATTGCTTGACAAATGTTTTCAAAAATGAACAGGGTAAAATGGTACCGAAAGGGCATTAGTTATCCAACTAATGTAACCAAGTCCCCGAATTCAGTTAATCTCCGGTTCGTAGGAATAGGATGATTCTCCCGTCATCCTATTTGGGTTTCTAATCGACCTACCCCAAACCGATTAGTGGCGACTCTTACATGTGAATCTCCTACATATTAAAAGCTTAAACCCTAAGTCGCGATATGGTATGGGCTTGGGAGAGCTCCAGATTAAGTCCCAAACCTAGACTTAGCACATACCAAGCGAGCCTCCCTTGTTTTTCGCATGTTATTCAAGAAGGCTCGGGAGTTTGGTCGCGACGGTGGGAGCAGTTTCTAAAGCTCAAACCGCTCAAGTTCACCGTGTGAGTGACCACGAGGCTGCAACCCTCCGGATCGAGAGAGTTGGAGAAGGTGTTTGCTTTTTTGAGAGATGCTCGATGAAGATAGAGTGACGCTTGGCGGTTTATCGGTTGCAAGGTAATGCTAGTACTTAATGGGAAGCTATCCAAAGGAGGGTATTTCCCGAGGGTACGGCCCAGTTTGGGGTGCCTTCATGGAAGCTTTTAACAAGTACTTTTCAAATTATGCTAGAGAACAGAAGATGAATGAATTTCAGCGTCTTGACAAAACCAATTGTCGATAGACCAAAGGTGAGGCAAAGTTTGCTGAATTGCCCAAGTATGCACCAAGGTTGATTGAAGACCCGGTTGATAAAGCAAGGAGGTTTAGGGATGGATCGACGCTTTGAAATCAAAGATCGGGTTGGTGCCTCCGAATCAAGGATTATGATGAACTTTATGAGAGGGCATGCAGATTGATTGAGAGGAACTTGGCTGAGAGGACAATCGCGTTTGGATCGCGGTTAATGTCGAACAAGGATAATTAGCGATTTAGGAAGAACCCGATGACCGGGGGTAGGTTTCCCGTCCCTCCTAACAAGAAGAATAGCATGAGAAGGCTGATGTACAACAACAATAATGGCCCCCTGCCGATTTTGTAGAAGGCGCCACGGATCAGCCCCATGTCCCGCTAGGATAGGAGCTTGCTTTGGATGTGGCCAAAGACGGTCACCACATAAGAGATTGTCTCGCCAAGCCATAGGGGCACAAGAACCAAGATAGCAAGTAGGACAACCTGCAATGAATGCCCCATCGAACCAGTTTGAACCGACCCTAAGTATAAGGAAGGATCTATGCTGTCACAAGAAAGGAGGTGGAGGATTAGCCCGCCCGTTATTACAGTATCGTATCGTTACGACCATGCTGCTTATGCTTTATTTGATTCTGGAGCTACGCATTCATTTGTGGCTAAGCAATTTGTGGAATTAGTGGGGTTAAGTCCGAAACTGTTGGGAGTGGTTTATAGTATTTCTACCCCTTTAAAGGATAGCGTAGTTTCCGTAGTTAGTTGTACTTGGTTGTAAGTTATCTGCTTTGCGATCATGAGGACAACATAGATTTGATTGTCTTGATGATGTTTGATTTCGACGTAATTATTGGGATGGATTAACTCACCAAGCAAAGAGCTATAGTGAATTGTTATCGCAAAACAATTCAGTTTGAGCCTTTAGGGAGTGTTGGTTTTGAGTTTGTCGGGAATCGAGGAGGACCGTCGATTCCTTTGATTTCATCACTTGAAGTTACTCGGTTGTTGGACGAGGGTTGTCAAGGCTATTTGGCAACCGTAGTTGACACCTTAGTCGAGGAGCGAGTGAATGCAAGACATTGCTGCAAAGACAGAGTTTTTGAATGTTTTTCCTCAAGAATTGCCTAAAGGGAAATAGAATTCGAATTGAATTGGCTCCTCACACGGAGCTAATTTCTAAGGCACCTTACAAGATAGCGCTTATCGGAACTCAAGGAGTTAAAGGTTCAGATGCAAGAGTTATTAGACAAAGGATTTATTCGTCCTAGTGCATCACCTTGGGGAGCGCCAGTTCTGTTTGTAAGGAAAAAGGATGGGTCGTTACGCCTTTGCATCGACTACCCGACAACTCAATCAGGTGATAATTAAGAATAAATATCCGTTGCTAATGATAGATGATTTGTTTGACCAACTTCAAGGAGCTTGATATTTTCAAGATAGACTTGCGGACAAGTTATCACTAACTAAGGATCAAAAGAAAGATATACCGAAAACGGCATTTCAACGCGCTATGACCATTATGAGTTAACCGTGATGCTATTTGGTCTTACAAATGCACCCGCAGCTTTTTATGGATTTGATGAATAGGGTGCTCAAGGAGTATTTGGACAAGTTCGTGATCGTGTTCATTGATGACATTTTGGTGTATTCAAGAGTTATGAGGAACACGAACAGCACTTGAGGACAATCTTCGCAAACTCTTCGAGATCATAAGCTGTATGCCAAGTTTAGTAAATGCGAGTTTTGGTTAACTTGAGTGGCTTTTCTTGGACATGTGATTTCTGGAGAAGGGATTTTAGCGGATCCAAATAAGATTGAAGCGAGTTATGAATTGGCCAAGGCTAATGATTGTAACTCAAGTTCAAGTTTCTTGGGATTAGCTGGCTATTATAGGAGATTCGTGGAGAAGTTTTCTACTACAGCCATGCCCTTGATGCGATTGCTGAAAAAGGATACAAAGTTTGAATGGATAGATAAGTGTGAGCGCAGTTTTCAAGAGTTTAAACAGAAGCTAACCATCGTGCTTGTTTTGACATTACCATCCGGATCGAGAGATTATGAAATTTACATGATGATGCATCGTACAAAGGATTAGGATGCGTCTTAATGCAACATGGAAGAGTTGTGGCATATGCATCCCGGCAATTGAGATCGCGTGAGTTGAATTATCCGACGATGACTTGGAATTAGCGGCAATCATTTTCGCTAAAAGATCCGGAGGCATTATTTCAAGGGAAAAGGTTTCATATTTATACGGATCATCGAGTCTAAAGTAATTGTTCTCGCAAAAGGAATTGAATATGAGGCAACACAGGTGGATGGAATTGGTTAATGATTATGATTGCAAAATTCTATACCATCTCGGTAAGGCAAATAGGGTAGCTGATGCACTAAGTCGGAAGTCTTCAATTGCACATATGATGATGGTTCAAGAGTGGTTTTTATTTGAAGGATTCGAGACTCAGATTTCAAGTTTGAGGTAAGTCACCTCTCGAGTTTAATGGCTACTCTCGTGGATTGAGCCCAAAATGCAAACCAAAATTAAAGCAACACAACCTCCCGATCTCGAACTTCAAAAGATTTTACAAATGGACGCAGATTAAGAGAAAACCTGAATTTCAAATATCCGAAAATGGGATCTTAAAGTTTCGTGAATGGTTGTGCGTGCCTAATGACGAAAAGACTTAAGGAGGAAATTTTGGCGTAAGATCATCACAAAGAATTATAGTATCCATCCGGGCAAAGACGAAGATGTATCGTAACCTACGCCAATATTATTGGTGGAATGGCATGAAGGAGATATTACCAAGTATGTGGCTAGATGCTTAACGTGTCAACAGTGATAGCGCAGCATTATAAGCTTGGTGGATTACTACAATCGCTAGAATTCTCGTAATGAAAATAGGAGCATATTACGATGGATTTCGTGATGGGTTTACCAAGGAGCCAAAGGGGTAATGACTCCATCCGGGTTGTAGTGTATAGACTCACAAAGTCTCCTCATTTCATTCTGGTGTGAAAGGATTTTGCCATGGACAAGCATGCTGAGTTGTACGTAAGACATATAGTTTGTCTTCATGATGTGCCACCGATGATCACGCCGGATCGGATCCCAAGTTCACTGCCACATTTTGGAAGAGTCTTTAAAACGCCATGGGAACAAAATTACAATATAGCACCGCATTTCACCCACAGACAGATGGCCAATCCGAGAGAACGATTCAGACTCTCGAGGATATGTTGCGAGCCTGCATTTTGGATTTCAAAGGCAGTTGGGAGAAACTGCTACATCTTGTTGAGTTCATGTACAACAACATGCTTATCAGCAAAGTATTAAAATGGCACCTTTCAAGCATTGTATAGCATACCCTATAGGACCCCTATTTGTTGGAATGAGGTTGGTAAACGAAAGATCACAGGACTCGAGTTGGTGCAACAATCGTCGAATGCTGTTAAAGTTATCGTGATAGGCTAAAGACGCCCAAAGTACCCAAAAAGTTATGCAGACAGGCAACATAGATCATTGAGTTTCAAGTGGGAGATCACGTGTTCCTCAAGGTATCATCAATTCGAGGAACTTCGTGTTTTGGCAAGAAAGGCAAGTTAAGCCCAAGATATATAAGACCATTCGAGATCTTGGAGCGAATTGGAATATTGGCATATCGTCTAGCCTTGCCACCAAAGTTGGCTCAAGTACATGATATATTTCACGTGTCTATGCTAAGGAAATATGAGCCGAATCCCACCTATGTTCTAAATTATGAAGAGATAGACGTGGATGACAAGGAGTCGTGCGTGGAAAGACCAAAGGAGAATTGAGGATCGAAGGAGCGGTGGTACTACGAAATAAGACTATTCCTCTAGTCAAGGTTGTGTGGTAACATCATGGAACCCGAGAGAGCCACATGGGAAAGTGAAGAGATAATGAGGCGTCAATACCCCTTTCTTTTTAGGAATTAGATGTAAATTCAAATTTCGAGAACGAAATTTTGTAAAGGAGAAAGAATTGTGATATCCTGAAAATTCAACCAAATTTGATGATTTATGAAATAGTGATTTCATTAGTGCTTTATTAGTTAATTCTCGCTTTGGCTTGATCACTCAGCGAATACTAACCAAAGGGGAAGGGCTATCGAAGAATTTATTTCTAGCAGCTTACTCGTTAGTTCGAGATAAACTATAATAGCGATTGATCGATTTTAGCCACAATTATGATTCGATTTTGCTTATCGAGTGCTCAAGGATATCACACCCAAACTATAGGACGTCGCCTCATAATTTTTACTTAATTGGCCATCGAAAATTATTTGCTAAATTACCCTTCTAAAAACTTTTTGTTAGATTAAATCTTGGCCTTTGGATTGAACTTGGAGAGCAAGACTTGATCTTAGCCCTTGATCTTTTGCTTGGGCATCAAGAACATATCACAACCATTGATCTTGATTTAAATTTAAACCCTCTTTCTCTCTCTCTCCTCAATTTCTCTATTCTCTCTCTCCCTCTCTCTCGGCCGAATACCCCACCACCACCGCTCATCTACCAGCCCCTCGCGCCCCATTTTTAGCCCCGCAGATCGCGGTGTGCCGCTCACCGCTGTTTGCCGCTTGTTGTGTCAAGCCGAGGCAGCCACGGATAGCCTGTGTCGCCGCCGTCCTCGCATCGTCATCATTGTTAGACAAGTAAGTTAACATCTAATCCCTTGTTTAGGATGTTTAACTTGTGTAGGTAGTTTAGCTAGTCATTGTTTTAGCGTGTTTGAACTTCTAGAATGAGCGTTGGCGAGTCTTGATTGCTAGACTAAGTTGAAATAGATGTTGGATGTTAATTTGAACTCTTGGTGTGGTACTTTCATGGCTGAGAAGTGGTGGATCTCAAAGTTGAAGGCGTTTCTTGGAGTTTTTATCTTGATTTCAGAACTGATTTTATTGTACATCCCTGGATTTACATTTTTATAGAGCATTTTGTGGTTAGAATCTTGAAAAGTGTTCTTCATAAAAGTTGTTCACAAGATCTTGATCTATACCATACTTAAATTTCAGATTTTTTTTTGAGCTCAAATGGATTACACAAAGGTCCAATTTCTTACCGAATCAGAACTGTTTTATACTGTGGATTCCATGACCTTCGTGCCTTCTCAGATTTTTATAAAAATTTCCAGTTCGATTTCGACCATACTTCCTTCAAATATTTGTAAACGAAATCCATGTCTACAACGTATAAAAATTTCAAAGTTTTTGAAAGGATTTGGTTTGTAAAACGAGTATTTCTTGTGGTTCAGTTTCCTGTTCCGACGGACCAATTCTGAGTTGTTTTTGAGCCATCAAAAGTGATCTTTGTATAAGGATTTTGGGATTGTGTTCTCATGGAAAATATTTGTGAAGGTCTTGTTTATAACATATTCAAATTTTATAATTTTTGGAAACCATTTGCTATGCTTTTGAAGCTGATTTCCCAAATCATGCAAATTTGTTCAGTTTTACTAGAATTCCATAATCTACCGGTCTTTACTTGAAATTTTTGGCTTTCGATTTCCGCCTAATAGAGACAATAACCACAATTACCTAGCTTTTCAATAATGTTTATTTGGCTGTGATCCCATATTGAATGCTTTTGTAAATTCATGTTTTAAAATGAGGTTCACAAAGTCGATTGACCGCTTGTATGTGTGACCACTTGTTATTGTTATGTGGCATTGATGTGAGCATGATTCATGGATGCATTGGCTAAATGAAAAGATAAGAATTGGCTTGAATGCTTGTGTGCTCGTCTGCGGTCACATGTTGAAGTCGCCTTGCTGTAGATTGCTTGGCGATGCTTGATTTATCGGGGTTTTGCTGTAGTTCGCTTTGACAATACTCGATTTATCGGATGTCTGAAGATTATCTGGATTGCCAATACCCGGATGCCTTATCGCTACATGAAGCTCGACTCGATGCTCCTTACGGGATACCATCTTACTGTAGATCATTTGATGTTGCCGTATTGGAACGCTGCTTCTCATCAGAGATCGCTTGACGATGCCATGCCCAACGGGTGAGAGGATACCCGGTAGGTTCGAAGACTGCTATCTTGCTACTGATCGCTTGATGTGTAGTGGCCCCAAGGAGCGAATAAATGGAATACGTGTGATGCATAGTACTTGATTATGGGGTAGAAACCGATAGGCATGGTATAGGACATGCCCAAGTGGATTTTGCCTTATAATCAAGACACGCTACGATCGTGATGCATTGATGCATGGGAAATCTCATTACACGCTCTGGGTATGTGATATGTTTGATGCATCATTGTGAATATAACTATCTATGTTATGTATAATATGTGTGGCAAGGCAAGGTAAGGATGCCTGGTTGGTTAATGATTTGTGTCCAAAGGCATGGTTGCGTGATTAGGGAGGGACCCCAAAGGTGAGTTGGCCTTCTAAACGGGGCTTAGGTGTTAACTTATTGAGATTTTTATCTCATTTGTGGTTGTTAAATATTTTTCAGGCCCTTAGCATATTGATGCACCTAGTATGGTTCGGGGTGCTTGGAAGCTGACTTTTGGTGAAGCAGATTGACTCCAAATGACATATTTTGGTAGACTTTTATGGAAATGCCGAAAGTGGGCTTGTAAAAATGTTCTCAAGGGTTAATCAAGTAAATGTTAAAATGGTGTTTTGATTTCAATGTTGTAAACCGTTTTCCTATCTATCCTTGTTTATTGTTATTGTCCGGGTGAATCTTTGTTTACCTTCTGCATGCGTAATCAAAAGATAAAATGTTGGGTCGGCGTCGCGTCCCTAGGGGCGTCAGATCATAATGACCATTGCATGATGTTACGCGCTCGCGAGGTTCGGGGCATGACAACCTTTAATACATTGGTTATTATTTTCCATTTTTAGCATAGTTAGGACGAGCTTTAGGCTTCTTGATAGGTTGCCTCGGTGCGTTAGTTAGCAAGCAATCAAATTTAGGTACCGAAATGGCACTAGTTAGATCACTAGTGTAATCGAGTCTCCAATCCTTGGAATCTCTAGTTTTCGTACATATAGAGACGACACTCCAGCGTCTAGATTAGGGTTTATAGCCAATCCTTGATTATAACTAGTGACAACTTCAATTGAATATGTAGATTAGAAAAATCACGTCATGAGGTACGAGGCTTGGGAGCACCTCTGTCCTTGGATAGATGAGCCTTTTGATTTATCCTTCTAACAAATCAACCGATGTTCACATCCATTGACAAATACCTCTTAACCTAGGCTATATATTATTTATTCCCCGATTGGGATGAGTAGATCGTGACAACTTAGCGACTATGTTGGGGACTTGAGGACTTAAGCCTAATAAAATCGATTATTTGTTAACTAACGTGGTCTTATGGCAGCGCATATTGATGGTCAAGGTAAGTCCGCTAACGGCGTGTTAAATGGTTTTGTAGATTGGGAGTTGTAAGGGATTGTCGCGACCTCCCCGAAACAGCCTCGCCGCCTAATGGGGTTGGCTAATGGATTACTAAGTTAAACCTAGCTCGAGCTCTCTCAAGCCCATACCAATTCCGCGACTTAATTTAGAGTTGCTAACGTGCAAATCAATTTCATTTAGAAGTCCCACTAATTGATTTTTGGTAGGTCGATTAGACACCTAAGTAAAGCACGGAGAAAAGCTTTACTTCTCTTAACTAGAGATTCAACAGTGCACGGGACTTGATTACACTAATTGACTAATTAGTGCCCTTTCGTACCTAATCTTGTTCAATTCATCACCTAACGTGTTCTCGCTTAATCGAGAGTCTCAAAATTCAGTTCCTAACTAGGCTAAGAGAAGCAATAATCGATATCTACACCTAGACATGCATACTCAACTACGCGAGGTTAAATTAAACGCACGATTCAAAGTGTGTGGACTGAGCAACGTCACGCGATCACACATGACACCGATCATATAATAGGAAAGAAAACCCAATTTCAAAACCCAAATAAAACTTCTGATATTTTGATTTTTTTTTTTCAAAATTTTTTAAATTTTTGAAATTTTTTTTTTCTAATTTCTTGAAATTTTTTTTTTTTGAAAATTTGAAATTTTTTTTGAAATTTTTTTTGAAAAATTTTTTTTGATTTTTTTTTTTTTTTTTTAATAATAAAATAAAATAAAATTCGAGCCTTTTTCTTTTTTTTTTTTTTTAAAAATAATAATAATAACAAAATAAAATTAATTTTTATATTAAAATAATATGAGACCGGATCCGGGTCGGATCTCCACATCCGACCCGGATCGGGACCGACCCGGGCACGCCGGCCCGGGTCCACGACCGAACCGGGCTCATATGTTGAGCCCGGTAAAAAAAAATTTTTTTTTTTTTAAAGAAAGGCCCAAATTTCAAAAACTTTTTAAAACAAACTAAAGCCCAACTAGAAAAATAAAAAGCCCCAAACACCAAACGTGCCGGCCCACCACCTATTCCAGCCCATTTGAACAAAGCCTTTAAGATCAAACCCTACTTTCGGTTTCGAAGTTTCGACCCATTTGAACGACCCGGTTCGCGTCGCCCGACTCGACTAGCGAGAACCCCACCCGCACGCCAGTGCTTGACCCATCTCGACCACCCAAGCTTCCCGCCACGGCTGCGTCCGCTCGACTCACCTACCATCCGCAGCGCGGCTACCGCCCTATCTTGGCGACGGCGCTCCTCGCCCTTATGCGACCACCGCGTGGTGGCAAGCGCTTGCGACCGTCAGCGCCGAGCCCACGGCCGCCGCTCGGTTCACATCCACCTCGCCACCCCGGCGACGAGGCATCACGATGATTTGACAATCAAGCCGAAGCCGTCCAAGCCTTGGACCGAGGACCGGCGGGGCGGATCGCCAAGTCTCGGCGGGCGATCTCCTCCACATGATCACGCTCGATACTGGACAGCCGGGCCACGGTAATATCGAGACCATCAGGCTGCACGCATGTACGCCGGGCCGCCTGACACCCTAACAACCAAACAAAGGCAATGAGAAGGATTTGTCTGCAAAACATCGAAAGGTCAAGGCGTGGTATTACAAAAACGTAGTGATTTCGCCAATAACGAGGCTTAAATGGACCGGATCGTGATACAATGACACAGAGGTGAGCAGAATAAACCCGAGAACAGACGGGTCGGGAGCTCGCTAGTTTAATCTGGGCCACGGCTCCGCTGAGCCCCACGAATGTGGCACCAGAACAGAAGGGGCGTGGTCGCTATGGGTGTTCCCTATTCGGATCAAAGCGGCTAACGCTGAACTCAAGTGATTTGGATTACACTGGCCGCCACAGATACCAAATTAAACTTTAGAATCATCCTTAATCGTGACTTAAAAAGAAACGAATCCGACGAGCTAATCGAATCACTGAGATATGGGAGGAAGCCGACATGGCCCGCCACATCATGAATCAGCGGCGGGCCTCGAGTCTTACTATGGCCTCTCTCGGCTTCACCCTCTCTCTCTCTCCGGATCTCTCAGCCTTTCGGTCTCTCTCTCTCTTGGTGGGTCTCTCTGTCTTGAGTCGGTCTCTCTCTGTCTCTTGGTTTTTCCTCCCTCTCTGTTCCTTCTCTTCTCGGATCTACTTTTCTCCCAGGAGCTCTCTCGCTCGCCCCCGTTTCTCTCTCAGGTCTCTTCTTTAGCTCTCTCGGGCTCTCTCTCGGGACTCTCTCCCTTGAAACTCTCTCTCTCTCCTGCCCCTTGCGTCGCCTACACTTCTTCTCTTCTTCTCCTCTCTTTTTTTACATCACCCCCTTCTTGCCTTCCCGGTCGTCGCAGGACTCGGAAGGGGAAGTGGGCCAGCATTGACTAGTTCAACAACGGCTTCCTTTTTTTTTTTTTGTTTAACTAATTTTAATTTTTTAAAAATTTAATTTTTGAAAATGAACATGGAAAATATGTTCTATTAGGCCCTATTAATGCAAATGCACCTAAGAATTATATGCCATGCATTTTTAATGAAAATATTTTTGGTTTAGGGGTTAAAAATTAAACCCTAATTTTTATGCGATAAAACTCTAAATAATTTGGGCAAAATTTAGGTACCAATAGCTGCACCTCTTTGAAGGGGAGTTCAAGAAGTTCTATTTAAAGATAAGAAACACTTAAATTTTGTTCATGGAGGGCGTGAGAAGATGCATGAGATGATTGACGGGCTTGTGATTAAATGAAGAGGGAGACATACCGCAGGTGAGAACGGGCCTTTGGCTACATGAAACCTGTTATGTAAGGAAAGGGATTCTGGGTTGCGAGCTCACTGGTCGATAGGGTGCCCCTGAGTCGCGGAAGCTCACGAAAGAAGAAAAGAGGAGGACTCGGTCATGAAAGCTCGCCAGTCGATAAGGTGCTTCGGTCACGAAAGCTCACGGGCAAGGAAAGAGGAAGACTCTGGGCTGCGAAAGCTCGCTAGGGTCGATAAGGTGCCCAGTCGCGAAAGCTCACCTGTGCAAGGAAAGAGGAGGACTGATCTACGAAAGCTCGCTAAGTCGATGAGGTGCTCCGGCCGCGAAAGCTCGCTGGCAAGGAAAGAGGAGGACTCGGTCGCGAAGCTCGTCAGTCGATGAGGTGCCTGGTCATGAAGCTCGCCAGATTGATTTGGCACTGCCGCAGAGCTGGGCGAGGAAAGAGAGACTCGTGACATTTAGAACTAAGGCCCCTGTGAACATCGAAATTTCACTTAGAGTAAAATCCTGAGAGTTTAAGATCCCGTGATAGGGACTAAAACCCTATGAACGGCAAACAGAACAACAAATTAAAGGAACAACTAGGGACTAAAACCCCGAAAGTACGCCTAGGATTAAAACTCTATGAACGGTAAATTGCACTCAAGATTTTGAGGTACCTAATGTTTTTCACTCAGGATTTTAAAGTGCTCAAGATTTCCACTTAGGATTTTAAATTACACTCAAGATTTTTAGGGTTTTAAGGAAAGACTCGGAACCTTTTGAAATCGAGATCAAAGGATAGACCCGAACCTTTTGAAATCGGGGTTTAAGGATGACCCGAAACCTTTTGAAATCAAGGTTTAAGGATGACCAAAACCTTTTGAAATCGGGGTTTAAGGATAGACCAGTAACCTTTTGAAATCGGGGTTTAAGGATAGACCCAGAAACCTTTTGAAATCGGGGTTTAAGGATGACCCAAACCCTTTGAAATCAGGGTTTAAGGATGACCCAAACCTTTTGAAATCGGGATTTAAGAATACACCAGTAACCTTTTGAAATCGGGGTTTAAAGATAGACCCGTAATCTTTTGAAATCGGCGCTTAAGGATGACTCAAACCTTTTGAAATCAGGGTTTAAGGATAGACCCGAACCTTTTGAAATCGGGGTTTAAGGATGACCCAAACCTTTTGAAATCGGGGTTTAAGGATAGACCCGTAACCTTTTGAAATCGTGGTTTAAGGATGACCCAAACCTTTTGAAATCGGGTTTTAAAGATGAACCAAAACCTTTTGAAATCGGGGGTTTAGGGATAGACTCAGAACCTTTTGAAATCGGGATTTAAGGATGACCCAAAACCTTTTGAAATCGTGGTTTAAGGATAGACCCAGAACCTTTTGAAATCAGGGGATTAAGGATGACCCAAACCTTTTGAAATCGGGGTTTAAGGATAAACCCGTAACCTTTTGAAATCGGGGTTTAAGGATGACCCGAAACCTTTTGAAATCAAGGTTTAAGGATGACCCAAACCTTTCAAATCATGGTTTAAGGATAGACCCGTAACCTTTTGAAATTAGGGTTTAAGGATGACCCGAAACCTTTTGAAATCGGGGTTTAAGGATAGACTCAGAACCTTTTGAAATCGAGAGTTTAAGGATGACCCAAACCTTTTTTGAAATCGGGGTTTAAGGATGATCCGAAACCTTTTGAAATCGTGGTTTAAGGATGACCCAAACCTTTTGAAATCGGGGGTTTAAGGATAGACTCGAAACCTTTTGAAATCGGGGTTTAAGGATAACCCAAACCTTTTGAAATCGGGTTTAAGGATAGACCCGTAACCTTTGAAATCGGGGTTTAAGGATGACCCGAAATCTTTTGAAATCGGGGTTTAAGGATAGACCCAAACCTTTTGAAATCGGGGTTTAAGGATAGACCCGTAACCTTTTGAAATCAAGGTTTAAGGATGAGCCGAAATCTTTTGAAATCGGGGTTTAAGGATGACCCAAACCTTTTGAAATCAGGGTTTAAGGATAGACCCGTAACCTTTGAAATCAAGGTTTAAGGATGAGTCGAAATCTTTTGAAATCAGGGTTTAAGGATGACCCAAACCTTTTGAAATCGGGTTTAAGGATGACCCAAACCTTTTAAAATCAAAGGTTATGTAATAAATGCCTAAACCTTTGCCTTTGCGTGGCTTAAGGACAAGTGCACAAACCTTCATAAAGCACGATCTCTCATGGGGAAGACTTCTCATGTAAGGGAATGGTTTCGGGCTATTAGAGCTCACCATATCCGGTCGAATATTGAGGAAATTCCAAAAGGCATCCGCACATCTAATGTAACGTGTTATAACAAGTGCTCGGTAGCGAATGCGTACTACGCAGGATAACATCACAAGAGGCCATATCAAAATGGTATTATCAATGAAAAAGCATCGATTGCACGAGCAATTTAGAATAGACTCAATTGTTTGGAAAGCATTCAACATCCTTCAATATTGTAAAATCGCCTTTATGCATGAAAGACGCTATTAATCATCAAATTCCACAAGAGAAAGTCTTTTATCCAAATGATGTTAACTTATGAAGAGAGCCCGTTAAGCATGCCAAACAAGACTTCCTTAGTCTAAAAGGACTTCTCACATACTCTCAAAAAGGCTGTTTGATCCTATTCATTGATGTGGGAAGTAAACATGATCTCTATATACCTCACACTACTAGTGTCGAAGGTTTCAAGAATCATTCGTAATAAGTACACGCTTGACCAATCCAAGAGGTCTTTTAAAGGGTCGCAATGAAGGTTTGGTCACGGTTTCAACAATGGATGAGCATTATTGGCTAAGGAATGAAATAATTATCAATCAAAGATCTCCATCAAGTTTACAAGTCAAGAAACCTTAAGATGAGATAAGACAACTTTGCCCCCACTTCTTCATGCGGTAGCTTCTTTGACATCCAAATTTCTACTTAAACCATCTCAATCGGAAGAGACTTTAGAGAAGGTTGTAACATTGGTTTGGGTAAAGGCTCGAAAGGCTCAGAAATTCACAAAAGGGGTTTAAGAGTTAGTGATCGTCATGGCATCATTACCATATCCTCCAATCTTTTCAAGGCATTCAAAATTTGAGATTCAGTTTGTCTCGAAGTCCATTGACTAACAACACAAGAGTTTCACTCCTAATGGCTGTTGTATTTGTAATGATTTTTCCTTTTTTTTTTTTTACCAACATTTTTCTTTTGACATCTTTTTTCACATGAGAGCTTTTCTCTTGATGCAGCTTTTTTTTTCTCTGTTTTTTTTTTACAATGGGCATTGGCCTTGCTTTTACCAGGCACACTGCTTTTTCATGTCCCCTAGTTTTCATTTGACTTTTGCTCATTTGAATCTTTTGAGCTCCTAGGACTTTCGAGATTTTTTACTTATTGTGACATAAGCACCAATTGTCATGGCAAATCATGTGCCTTTCCCCAAGGTGAGAAGACAATCACTATTCGGGCTTTAGAAATGAATATTCAGGCTCAACTTGGCTAAGCAAATGGTATGAGTGTTTGGATAGAGAAATGAATGCTCTTCTTCATTTTGGGATGTTTCAAGCTTCCATAAGGACTCACTTGAAGTTACCACAAAAAGATTAATGCAAGTAAGGGCAAAGAAGTCTTTCTCATCTTTTCCTCCAAAGAATGTCAACCAAAACCTCCAAATTTGCCCCGTTGTGGGGTGGTTCTTGACAGGGATATTTTGCAAACTCTTCACATTTAATGACTCAAATGGGCTAACTATGATCACCTATAGTGTATAGGATAGAAGAAGGAAATGCCTCCTTTCATTTCGATCCATGTACTATTTGGCGAATGAATCTCTTGCTCTTAAATAACACTAATTTTCTCTTCCACTCAACTCTCAAAGTGTTTGCGGACGGTGTTTGGGAATGGCTTGCCTTTTTCTTTGTGATGAAAATTATCCATTTGATTTCCATTTGAATTTTGGGAGAAGGGTACTTACCTACGCCATGGCGACTTGGTAAACCTATAAAGAATAAAAAAGAATGTGTTAGTTAAAATCCTTTTAAGGGTTGAAAAATTGAGAACGATACAACATTACCCCTCGCTTGCATTTGTCCTTCAAGTCATTGATGCTTTCTATCAAAGAAAAAAAAAAAAAGAATCGTGTCAAAAATTGTATTAAAATGGACAACTGGAAACGATACGATTTACCCTTCATTTGAATTTGCCTTCTTGGGTGTTTGGCAACTCCTTTCATTTGAATTTGCTTCTTCGTATGTTTGGCAACTCCCTTCATCCGCTTTCTTCCACCTTGACTTTTCGGCATTATCAAAAAGAAGTACACACATAAAGGATGTATGCAATATATTCATAATACAAATCACCTAAAGTGACTCGAATTGCATGAAAATTAACCTTATGGCTCTTATTTCATTCAAGGGGATAATTCACAAAATTCAATTCCGTTATTTTCATATGAAATTTGAAAAATTTAAATGAGGATCATTATTTCCAAGTTATCTTGAAAATCTTGTTCCCACCTTGGCCTTTCCAATGCCATCGAATTCACTAAGTCCCAGTGAATGTTAGAGACTAAAGGAGAGGGATACTCCCTGCTTCGACATTTGAGGGCATTGTTTCATGGGTGCTTTCCCTATACATTCCTCTATCTTTAGTGTTTTGAGGAGGAGAATGTCGAGCAAATCATTCATTTTACCTGTTTGACAAAAATGAATAGATAAGTCATTGTCGCACGAGAAATTCTTATTGAAATGATTACAACCTTACCATCTCAAAGTATCTTTTGCAGACCAACCTAAGAAATGATCAAGCAAGCGAGCGATAAAATCTTATGCAAAACTTTCTTGAAACTCTTTTTTTTTTTTCAAAACATTTTGAAAGTAAAGCATAAAAACTTAACTCGTGGGTTCAATTTGAAATATTCCAAGTACTTTCAAAGAACAATGCTATAAATTAGAATCTCACTACTCAAAGGCGTAAGTCGCATGATTTTCAAAAACATCGATTGGGTTCACATTAAAACCCAAAATGGAAAACGCAGTTCCAAATGATAATAGAGGGATGAAATTCGAGAAACTTTTGAATAGATGAGTGTAAACAAGCAATTCACGTTCTAACTCTAAACTCTGGTTCCTTGCATGATTAAGCAAGAGAATTTCAAGGGATGACTGTTATGCATAACCGGCGAAAGGAAAACAATATTATTATGTGAATGAAAAAGTGATCTTTCACTGATGCCGCCTCTTATGACGAAAGCGAGGCAACAATACATGCCCCCATGGTTCCTATTTGTAGGCATTTAGTATTTCACCAAGATTTCATTGTAAGTGGAGACATCATTAAAAGATCAAATTGCGGTTGTCAATCAAAGCGCCCTTTTTATTCCAAAAGTTTCATCGCAAAATGCAGCATCAATTTTGAAGGACCGATTTGTGATTTTACTTTTGCAAAAATGAGGTGATTCCTATTTTAAAAAAATTAATACACAAAAAGTGATTTGAATTTTGATTCCGAAATGTGAACAAAAAGGAATTTTATTGAAAATGTGATTTCAATTTTATGCTCCAAGATGCAATTTTAATTTGAAAGCATTTACGTACAAAAAAAGCGATTTTAAACCTACAACTGAAAGTTTAGACAAAACCATTTGTTTTGGTAGGGCTAAATCAAAGATGATTTGAGATTTATGCTCAAGGTTCACTGTTAAGAGTGATTGCCTTAAATTTTCAATCATAAACTTAGGTCACCTAGGACACTTGATTGATTTCCGCTAATTTCAAAAATGAAAGTTTGAACCAAAATCATCACACTAATAAATAGGAAAGTGAAAAATACTATTCATCACAGAATGCTCTCGTGAAGTCTCTCATTTGTACTTGTGCCTTTGGCCGATTTTTTTTGATTTCGGCTGGTTCCGCGACGGATTGGGCTGAATTTGGTGGGTGGCCTCCTTGGACCCTCCTCTATCAATCCTCCGAGGATTCCTTCCCCTTTTCAGCTCTGAAGTTGGTGCCCCAAATCTGAATTTTGGTGGTTTTTGGCTTCCGATTGTGCGACACTTTACCATTCGGTGTCCTCGGTTCAGGTCTGATTTCGGGGTTTCAGTTCTATTTTCGATTGCTCTCCTCCGTATCCCGCCTATTATTGTGGGGCGGATGTGCTGGTTTGATAGTTGCTGGAATTGGCATGATCGGTGGTGTGGTGAGGGCGCTACCACTGCTCGAACCGCAATTCTTTGGCGTCTTGGTTAGAGCTGGTTTGAGTTCTGTTTTGGTTAGCTATTTCTATTCTTGTGTTGAAGTCGTAGGTTGTGGTTGGTGGTAGCATTAATTTGGGGAATCTGGCGATGAATGGCCCCTTTGCTCTCCTTGGTAAAAGGCAGGTTAACGGTGGGTGCTCGAGTTAATGCCCGATGGAGTCTTCTCTTCAAATGCCCGACCACTTCCCCCTTTGGAGGCTAACCCCTCCCCTCTTTTGTTGAGGCTCTTGTCTTGGAGGATAACCCTCCCATCTTCTTGTGGTACCTCAGGCGAAAATTGGTTCCCGGAACCTTTGCATTCTTGCTCTTAAAAGGTTCCTCTGCTTCTCTTGCCCCAAAAGGAAAAAGCGGTAGCTTTCTCAAGCAAAACCCCCTCTTGGAGGCGAGATTCACTCCCGGAAAGGCAATGGTGAGCGTAGCCACGGTGGGGTCGATCATAAAGTCGGCCCCCCTAGAACAAGGCCACTTTGCTAGCCCCGGCGGTTTCGGACCTTTGGAACAACTTCAGTGCTCAAAGATTCCCTCCCGCTCAATTGACCAGAGCATTGGGCAAATATTGCTAAGGTACAAACCAAAGGGTATGACTTAGCTTTCATTCCTCCTTTACAGAAAAATGGTGAAGTCATTGTAGACATATCACCAGAGGTTGCTGCCTTTGTCAATCCTTCTTGGCTGGAATGTATCGTCGGCCATTATGTCGGCAAGAAAGTTCCATTTAAGATGACCCAAGCGGCCTTCAAAAACCTGGGGAACAACTTGTTGATGTTAGATTGCATGAGAATGGATTCTATTTCTTCCGTGTTCAATTCAAATTTTCGCAGGAAGGTAATAGAGATGGGCCCGGTTTCTATATTCGGAGTACCATGCTACTTCAGCAATGGCATCCCAAACTACAACTCAAGAAGGGGGCCATGAACTCTCTTCCGGTGTGGGTCAAACTAAGAGACATTCCCTTCTCTCTTTGGTCCCCAAATGGGCATTAGCGGATTACTAGTGCCATTGGAAGGCCACTCTATGTGGATTCCCAAATTGAAAAAATGGCTAGGATATCCTACGCCAGCGTAAGTGTGTGTGGAAATTAAAGCCTCCGACCCTACCGATAATCAAGTAAGGTCCTGGATGGAAGGTGAGGTGAATCTAGTCTATGTTGAGTATGAATGGAAACCGTTAACTTGCTCCTCTTGTGGCATTTTTGGGCATAAACTTGGTGCTAGTGGCTTTGCTTGTGCCCCTATCCAGTCTGAAGTTATAGTGGACAATACCACTCGGCCTCATGGTGCTGAAGAATGGACTCAAGTTAATAGAAGAAAGAGTAAAACTCTGCAGAACAAAGGCTCAAACCAAACCAGATTTGCATCTGACACTTCACCGGATATGAATTCAGGGAGAGAGGACCTTGACCTCCCGCCGTGTATCCTCTGCTCACCGCTCGTAACTGAATTGGGGAGGAGGCAGCGGCTTCTGCTCGACAACCCTCGCTTTGGCCACCTTCTTCCAAGATCGACATTAACTCCCCCTAGGCTCCTCAAGCAGAGCCGATCGGTAATCTGTTGTTCCTTTGTCAGACACGCACTAAAGGGGAGTGAACTTATCGCCTTCAAACTTGATACACGATTCGGCCGGTCGATTAGCTCGATCTCCTGGTCCCCGTGGAAGCCAATTACAGGTTGGCTGTTATTATCTCTGAAAAGGAAATTTGCCTCCTGTGTTGATCTCCACATTGAACATGAACTGACATGTCCTCATCGTAATCTCTCGATGGAATTAAATACTGGCTGGTCCCCCGGCCCATCGGGTACTCTTCCCGCTGTCTGGGATCAAAGAAGGTGAGGTCCGAGATACCAATTCACACTCTCCCTCCGAAGGTTCTTTTTGGTTCTCATGGCGGGGTGAATGATAGTGACTTCGATGACTTGTTGGGGAGGAACTTGCTGTTGTGTCACCCCCCAAACACCCGATCTAGATCCTTGGCTTCCATTCTTGCGAGATACTCCTATAACCTCCTTCAGACCTATCCTAGTATCCTTGCCTTAGTATGGTTCTGGTTCATCCTCTTGAAGAAAGCCAAGAGGAGGAGGCTAGGAGAGCTCGGAGATAATTTTCCTTGGTTTCCTATATTTTTTGGAGGCAAAGTACACTACAAGTGCCATAACTTGTGTCTGGCGATCACTTTGGTGCCATAACTTTTTCGGATCACTTTAGTGCCAAGTCGGAGGAAAATAGATCACTTTAGTGACTCCGGCCAAAAGCCAAAGCGACTTGGCATTTATATTAAAAAAAATAATATGACTTGTACAATGTGGAAATAATATGCCGTTTAACTGGCCGGCGTGTATTTTTAAAAATTTATATTATATTATATTAAAAAAAAAAACCTGCGGGCGGCGAGGGAGCCCTCGCCCGCTGGGCTTTCAGTCGCCACCACCGGCAGGAAGGCGGTGGTGGTGGTGAAACGCATGTGGCCGGTCGCCCGGCCGGCGGCGACCCTACGCCTCGCCAGTAGCGGCGGCGAGGCCCTACCGTCGCGGCCCGAGCGGCGGCGGCGGGGTCGGGCCTACTCGGCGAGGCGGGACCTCGCCGTCGCGACCGGCGGCGGGCCTCGCCGTTTCGATCTCATGTGCAGGGTCGCGACGAGGCGAGCGTTAATATAATATAATATAAATTTTTTAAAAATACACGTCGGAGGCTAAAACGACGCCATTTTTCGTTTTTTTTAATGCTGATCGACCTCTCCGCAAGCCGTGGATCTCTCCGGGCGAAGCCGTGTGTCGCCACATCGGATTTCCGTGAGCCACGTCCGCATTGGCACTAAAATGATCGTTTTTAAAAAGTTGGCACCAAAGTGATCCGAAAAAAAGTTATGGCACCAAAGTGATCGCCGACACAAGTTATGGCACTTGTGGTGTACTTTAGCCGCTTTTTGGATATTGAATATTAGGGGACCTGGGTGGCCCCATTAGGCAAGTTGAGATTCGCTCCTTTATCGTGTCCCACCGCCTTTCTTGTGTTGGCATTGTGGCAACTAAAATAAAAGCCAACCTTTTTGCTAGTATTTCTCGGGATCTATGTGGCAATTGGCGCTGGATCTCTAACTACGATTCTTCCCCCTTGGTAGAATTTGGTTTGGGTGGAACCGGATGAGATGGAAGTCGGTCTTTTGTCTTCTACGGACCGTTGATCCATGTTCAGCTCGGACTCTCCTCCTTAAACAAGACTTGCCTCTTTCTTTTGTTGTATATGGTGAACACTCCTTTGTCAAGCGTCATTTTCCTTTGGGCTGATCTCATACGGCTGTCCACTTGTAGTCTTCCTTGGGCGGTTCTTGGTGACTTTAATGCTATCAAAGAACCCGGTGATGGTAGTAGGGAGCTCAACTCCGTGGATCCCAAAATTCGATGATTTTGGCGATTATACGAACCAGTGGTCTTGAAGATCTTGATATGTCGGTTGTAGATACACTTGGACACACTCTACAGGTGCGAATAGGAAACTACGCAAGATTGATCGGGTGCTCGTTAACAACATATGGACTCAGCAGTTCTCCTTTTCGGAAGCTTCTTTTCTTCCTCCTGGGATATCGGATCACTCGTTTATGGTGATTAAAATAATATTGCCATATAACTCAAAGAAGCCTTTCAAGTTCTTCAACTTTTGGGCTACTCATCCTTCCTTCTTTGAGATAGTTAAGCAAGTTTGGGAAACTCCGGTGGTGGGAACTCCTATGTACTCTATTTGCTGTAAACTGCGGATACTCAAGGCAAAGTTGAAACAACTCAACAGAAGTTCCTTCTCCGATATTTCTTCCAGGACTGAGAAGGCCAGGGCTGACCTACTTGCTGTTCAAACAGCCTTGGAACTCCATCCTTTTGACCAAAACCTGCTGAATAGGGAAGTGGAGCACACACGCTCCTTCTCTACCTTGAGGCTTCAAGAGGAATCCTTCTTCGGGATAGAAGTCCCGATCCGTTGGCTTAAGGAAGGAGATCAAAATACTAAATTCTTCCATCACTTTGTCAACAAAAGGCGCCTTCAAAACCGCATTCTCTCGGTGTCGATGAGCGATGGGGTTATACTTCATGATCCACTAGATGTCAAAAAACCACATTGTTAGCCATTATCGGTTACTCAACGGCCCGTCTGGGTTCCATACAGGCCTCCACCTCGGATATTAGTGCTTTCATTGGAAGGGCTTTAGATGAGGACCAGAGGAATTTATTGGTTCAACCGGTTCGGATGGGGAAATCAGATCTACCCTTTTCTCGCTTGCAAAGGGTAAAGCTCCTGGGCCTGATGGATATAGTGTTGATTTTTTCAAAACAACTTGGGAGATTACTGGGCCGTCCGTCCTTGTTGCGGTCAGGAACTTCTTTGATTCTGGATGTATGCTCAAAGAGCTAAATAATACTATTTTAACACTTGTTCCGAAGTCTCCTAATGCCTCTTCCATGGCTGATTTTCGGCCTATAGCATGTTGTAACACCCTCTACAAGTGCATTTCCAAGATTTTGGCTAGGCGGGTAGCTCCTATTCTGTCTACTTTGATTGGTCCCTTGAAATAGCTTTTGTTAAGGGACCTTGGATTAGCGATAACATTATGATTGCCCAGAGTTGTTTGCGAACTTCCACCACCAAACTTACCTCCCCCAAGTGTGCCATTAAGGTGGACTTTCAAAAAGCCTACGATACCGTTGACTGGAACTTTATTGAGAAGGTCTTAATGGCCTTCAAATTTTCGGAACCCTTCATCAATTTGGTTATGGCCAGTGTCTCGATGGCCAAGTTCTCCGTATCAATTAAGGGGAATTGCATGGTTTTTTCGGTAGCTCCCGAGGTATACGGCAAGGTGATCCATTATCGCCGTACCTTTTTATACTTGTTATGGAAGTTTTATCCGTATTCTCAAATCCAAAACTGATAGTCGGGACTTCCATTGGTTTTGGCGCTGTAAAAAACCCGCTGTCTCACCTATTTTTTTGCCGGATGACCTGCTCTTGTTCTCGAAGGCCACCCGAGTTCAATGGAATTAATCAAAGATTCTCTTCATTTGTTCTCTGATTGGTCCGGACCAAAAACCAAATCCTAGTAAAAAGCAACGTGTTCCTCCTCGGGGGAAACCCGGCGTTATGTGACCAAATTCTCGATTGCTTTGGATTCCAACAAGGTACTCTCCTTCCGATACTTGGGCGTCGTATTATCTCATCTAGATTATGTAAAGAGGATTGCAAATATCTGGTTGATTCTATAAACGCCTTGTGCCGGTCTTGGACTCGAGAGGTTTCTTTCGTTCTTTGGGACGCCTCAACCGATTAAGTCGGTTTTGTATTCTATGCAAGTTTATTGGGCCTCCATTTTCTATATACCCTAAATTAAGTCTTGTATAAAATTGAGACTATTCTCGTCAATTCCTTTGGAAAGGGCCTGATATGGGAACGGGTGGTGCCAGTGGGCGGGAATACGGTTTGCCTCCCAAAGAGGAAGGTGGCCTTGGGCTTTGTCGCCTTGTTGAATACAATAGAGCCTTGACTCTCAAGCACATATGGCTTCTCTTTTCGACAAGGAATCCATGTGGTCTAAATGGATTCATTCCAACTTTTTAAAGAAGGCAAACTTACGGGTTGTTTCCAAACCCACTTTTTGCTCATGGACGTGAAAGAAGATCCCGGATATGAGATCTCATTGCCTACACGCTTTGTTTCGTTGGAGAATTGGGAACGGGTCTCGCCATTTCTTTCTGGTTTGATTGGTGGCATAACAGAGGCCCGATCTTCCAGCTATTCAAAGAATGTGGAGATATACCAATCAAGGATCCCAAGAGATATTTCGGTCAGGGGTTTTTTTGAACATTCCTGGCAACCTTCCAGTACTCTGCACTCTATTTTGGGCTGGATGGACGAACACCCACCTTTTATGGATAATCAACTGGATATACTAACCTGGACGCCTCATCCCTCGAAAGCATTCTCGGTTGCACATGCTTGGGATCACATTAGGAGGAAAGGTCATTCACCCCGGCATTCTTTTCGTTTAGGATCGGAACATTGCTCCTCGCCATGCTTTTCTCCTTTGGCTTATTACTATGAATAGACTACCCACCCAGGTTTTCCTTTTACAAAATCGCAGGATTGCTGATGCTTCATGTGCTTTCTGTGGCCTAATTCGGATTCTATTAATCATCTTTTCTTTGAGTGCTTCTCGTCCGAAGAGACTCGCCTCCTTCCGGGCTACTAAATGTAGTCTCCCTTGGCGCAACAGACCTTGGCTAGAGCACATTAGGTGGGCTATGCAAGTATGTGGGGGTCCATCTTTTGGCCATCACTTATCGAGGTTCTCCTTTGGTGCACTATGCCATATTATTTGGACTGTAAGGAATAATGCAATATTCGGAACAAGACCATCTTTATTCCGGTATGCGCAAACACCTCCTCAAAGTGGTGATGGACAAAGCTATATCTATTGGGACGATTGATGATACACTGCGAATCGTATCTTCCAAAGAAAGTGGGGCCTTCTTATATCTATATTTCATGCGACTTGGGTCTCTTAGCTGGCGCTTTGGCCATTTGTGGAGAGTTCGTTTCCTAGTCTTCTTGGCTGGTTCGGTGTCATGTTTGCTTCCGTTGACAAGGGAGGACCTCCAAGTTTCGGATTGGTTTGGGTGCCTTCATTTTGTTTTTAGTTGTTCTTGTATTTAGTTGGCCTTTTGGCTTGGTTTTCTTGTTCCTGCTGGGACCATTCTTGACCTTGTCTAGACATCTCTCGTCCTAATATGGTCGAGAGTAGGTTCGAGCTTAGGTTGTACTTGGTGTTATGAAAAGTTATACAAATTCTTACCTTTACCCAAAAAAAAAAAAAAAAGTTTGAACCAAAAGTGAACAAGTAAAGAAAGAAACCATACTTACAAAGTGGATGACAAACTTTTAATCACACAAACATGCGAATGTAACGTGTGGCTGAACTTCTACTCTAGATGGCTTAACAAATTGGAGTTACGAGGGTGGGATGACTAGTCACACCCTCGCAAGACTAAGCCAAGTCCTTACAACTCCGGTTTGGTCAAGAATGATACCCCGATGCGACGTGGGCCTCACGGGCAAAGGTAAGTATTCTTGACACCAAGAAAGAAACTTTCGGGATTGAGTTGGGCAACCTCTACAACGCGGCCTCGCGGGTCGAAGTCGATCCAACTCAATACCATCCTAAACATTCCTAACGCAGCCCAGTCCAAAGAAAGATGGTTGTGTGTGCAATAGTATAGTGCTAAAACATTTAAAGCATGCTCAACAGTTTATAAGCAAACGATGCCTCAAGCATTCAAAAAAGAAAAATAAACATTTATTCCCCAAATCCCAAACCTGCAAAATAGGGGGTCAATGACAAAAACATTCACGTTAGGGGTGTATTTGAACAAAAAAAAACAGCCTAAGTCCACTAAGAAGTCCCTGAAGGAGTCGCCAAGCTGTCGCGACCTCCCGAAATGGACCCGTCGCCTAATGGGTTTGGCTAATGGATTACTAAGTTAAACCTAGCTCGAGCTTTCCCAAGCCCATACCAATTCACGACTTAATTAGAGTTGCTAACGTGCAAATCAATTTCATTTAGGAGTCGCCACTAATCGATTTTTGGTAAGTCGATTAGACATCTAAGTAAAGCACGGAGAAAAGCTTTACTTCTATGAACCAAAGATTCAACAGTACGGGACTTGATTACACTAATTGACTAATTAGTGCCCTTTCGTACCTAATCTTGTTCAATTCATCACCTAACGTGTCCTCGCTAATCGAGTCTCAAAATTCAGTTCTTAACTAGGCTAAGAGAAGCAACAATCGATATCTAAGCCTAGACATGCATACTCAACTACGCATGGGTTAAATTAAATGTGCGATTCAAAGTGTGTGGACCGAGCAACGTGCGATCACACATGACACCGATCATATAAAAGGGAAAGAAAACCCAATTTCAAAACCCAAATAAAACTTCTGATATTTTGATTTTTTTTTTAAAATTTTTTTTGAATTTTAAAAAAAAATTTGAAAAATTTTTTTCGAATTTCTTGAAATTTTTTTTTGAAAATTTTTTTGAAATTTCGAAATTTTTTTTGAAAAATTTTTTTGAATTTTTTTTGGAATTTTTTTGAATAATAAAAATAAAATAAAATAAAATTCGAGCCTTTTCTTTTTTTTTTTTTTTTTTTTTTTTTTAAAATAATAATAACAAAATAAAAAAATAAAATTAATTTTTATATTAAAATAATATGAAATCGGATCCGGGTCGGATCTCCACATCCAACCCGGATCGGGGCCGACCCGCACGCCAGCCCGGTCCACGAACGAACCGGGCTCATATGTTGAGCTCGGTAAAAATTCTTTTAAAAAAAAAAAAAAAAAGAAAGGCCCAGCTTCGAAACTCCTTTTTAAAACAAATTAAAGCCCAACCAGAAAATAAAAGCCCCCCACACACTAAACGTCTTTGCCCACCACCTATTCTAGCCCATTTGAACAAAGCCTTAAGATCAAACCCTACCCGGTTTCGAAGTTTTGACCCATTCGAACGACCCGGTTCGCGACCACCGACCCAACTAGCGAGAACCCTACCCGACATGCCGGAGTGCTCGACTCGCTCCGCGCCGCCCAAGCCGCCACCACCAAGACGTCCTTCACGGCCGAACGACTTTCCAACAAGGATCATTTATTACGGACGTGCCGCCGGTAATAGGAGCCTATACAACCTTCGCAGGATCGGGCGCTTCGACATTGGCCCACGCTGGTCGCCATCTGTTCTCACGCCCACCCGCCAGGCCGACGGTGGGCGCCACGATGATGGACGATGGTGCCGAGGCCAGCCCAAGCCTTGACCAGGATCGGGCAGAATGACCGCCGAGTCCCGCCGGTAGGACCGGCAGCAGCTTCCTCTCGGGTCACGCCCACAGGCCGTGGGCTACCGTGGTACATCGAGACCATCAGGGTCGCCGCTGGTACCGGGCCGCCTCGATACCCCGCACGTACTGCCAAACAAAGGCAAAATGAGAAGGATTTGGTTAAAGGCCCGAAAACCTTGTCAGGCAACCCCGGTGCATTACAAAATGGTGATTTCGGCCTGTCCGAGGCTGAAGCGGGGTAGGGATTAGCATGCAATGACAGGTGGCCGGGGAATAAACATGAGGCCTCGGGACCCGAAACTCGCGCGCAAGCGAGCGGCCTGAGCTCCGGCCAGTGGGCCCTAAAACGAGCACAAGAAAAGGAAGAAAAGAAAGCAGGGGGGAGGGAATGCAGTGGCGTTCCCGGCTGAAGCGTGAGCAGCCAGCGTTTCCTCAGCAGTTGGACTACATCCGATCCTTTCGCCGCAGCCTAGCCGGAATCCTCGGGAGGTTGCTCAAAGGTGAGGCAGAGCAAAACAAAAAAGAAACGCAGGCGGCTGGTAGGACCTCTTGGGAGGCAAGGGGCTTTCTTGACCTCAGATCTCCCCTCTCTCTCTCCGGACCCTCTCCCTCACTCGGTCTCTCTCTCTTGGTCACCCTCTCTTTCTTGGTCGGTCTCTACCTCTCTTGATTTTTCCTCCCTCTTTTTTTTTCTCTGGTTGCTTTTCTCCCCCCGAGAGCTCTCTCGCTCGCCACCGTTTGCTCTCCCTCTGATCTCTCTTCTTTTGCTCTCTCCCGCTCTCTCTTTTTCTCTCCCTCGAAACTCTCTCTCTCTGTCCCTCTGCCCCCCTGGGCGCTGCCTTCTTCTTGCTTGTCTTCTCCTCTCTTTTTGCTTCGCATCTCACGCCCTTCTTGCCTTCCCAGTGTCGCGCAGGACTCGGACTCGAAGGGAAGTGGGCCCGTTGTTGACTAGTTCAACGCTGGCTTTTTTTTTTTTTTTTTATAAATAATTTTTAATTTTTTTTAAATTTAATTTTTGAAAATGAACATGGAAAATATGTTCTAATAGGCCCTATTAATGCAAATGCACCTAATAACTATATGCCATGCAGTTTTAATGAAAATATTTTTTGGTTTAGGGGTTAAAAATTAAACCTTAATTTTTTTTTTGCGATAAAACCCTAAATAATTTGGGCAAAATTTAGGTGTCAACAGGATGAAGTGTTTGTTTTGTAGGTTGGTGTAAGGGGTGTATGTATATGTAAATGAAAATAGAAGTGTTGTTTCGATATCAATTGTTGCACATGTTTTTACCTGCTTTAGCATTATACCTTGCATACACAATCCACGATCTAAAACCTTGATCGCCTTAGGAAACTCATAGGATGTGCTAAAAGTGTGGAAACCGTGCGGTAAGTACCCATGGCTATCCCCTTTCGGTTTCTCTCATTTTTGAATAGTGATAAAGTGGACTATCCAACACGAATGCAGAGCGGGAAAAACTCTTTTGATCTATTTGGGATGGGGACCATAAGCCTTTAGAACCCCACTTTTAGTGAGCCTCACGAGTTGACATACGACCTGTCTTTGTATTTGGCACATTCACCCTTTTGGGTAAAGGTTTGTTCTCTTTTACGCTCAATTATCATAACCCCTTTTTCTTAATGCAAAGTTAAATTTACTTTGTAATGAATGGTGATTGATTTAAATGCCTCTAAGCTTTGATATCACGGGTCTCGATGAGCTTGGATCCTCCCGATCCTGAAGTGAGCATTGTTGGGCAAGTTGGATGCTCTCGGAGAGTAAGAAGAACTATGTGGATAAGAAGATTGGTCACCTCATTTTCTTTTTATGTGTAGAGCCCTGAAGTGGCCTTGGTGAAGGTCTTGGCCCACTTTTGGAACCCCAAAATCTTGACTTTTGTGTTTGATCGTCACAAGTTAACCCCGACTTTAGAGGAAATCCAAACCATCATTGGTAATGCCCCTTCCTTCAATGTTGTCGATCCCTCTTTAGGCGTAGATCCGTCCCTTATTTGAGTAAACTTTTAGAGGTCCTGCCGCCCGAGATTAGAAGACTTCTTGATAGAAACTCCAAGGGTCTCCCGCTAGCTTTCCTCAAGCAACAATTCTATAGCTTTCTTTGGAGTCCTAGAATTCAAGACATTAAAGTCTTTCTATTAGTCTTCTTTAGGTTTGTCCTTTCTCATTTACCCGAAAGAGAATGGACCCCATTGTTATCCATATCATCGATGGGATCCTCGTCCTCAAAGGGTTTACCAACATGATCCTCGCCGAAATGTTCATCTTTTTAATCGTTTCAAGAAAAACAAGGGTGGGATTCTTAGAGCCCCATTAGCTATTCTCCAAGTTTGGTTTGTTTCTCACTTGAAGCAATTCGGAAAAACTTAGCCATCCCCATGTTAGCAAGGATATAAATCCACTTACCAAATTTAGAGAGATAGAAAAATTCCTTCATCCTTAGACATTTCATAAATCGGGTAGATTTCCTCTAGAGTCTCACTCCGAAACAAATTCTGTGGCAAGCCTTATGGATCCATTTCCCTAAGGCACGCGTCTCACAAGTGGTCA
Organism: Syzygium grande; assembly: GCA_024733475.1. NCBI lineage: Eukaryota > Viridiplantae > Streptophyta > Magnoliopsida > Myrtales > Myrtaceae > Syzygium > Syzygium grande. The sequence goes on from JAMXDD010000013.1 coordinate 267,263, forward strand.
TGATGACCCAATCCCACTCTTAGGTTTGACGGGGTCAACATCTTACTATCCTTTAAGAGTTGCTTGTCAATTTTATGTACTTCAAGAAATTCTTCTCCCTATAAAGTCGGGTTTATTTTGGTTCAATTTTTGTAATGGGGTCGTAAAAGGGGACCAACTTGAAGAATTGAAAAGTGAGGCGAAAATGATCATTGATTTGCTCTTCCATTGCCAACCGAAAGATGTGGAGTGGGCCACGGAATTGGAAGGGCCAATGAAGGAGCACCATGCATTGAAGGAGTATATTGCACGATGCGTCGAGCCCAAGCTCGCCATCACCATCCCAAACTTCCTCGTGATTCTAACCTCTAAGGAGACCCAAATGGGGCGGATCATAAGGGAGAGAGACGAAGCCCCAGCCAAGGTGGAGCAATGGTATGAAGCTTATAAACATGTCCACAACATGCTTTGAAGAGGCCCTATCTTGAAAACTAATCATGTTCCATTAGTTTTCCAAGATTTTCTTTTTAATTGTCTTAGAATTGATGTACATGACTTTTTCCTTATATGGAATTTTAGAGCAAATGTTTAGGTGTGCTTTCTATTATTTAGCGGATGTATAGGGATTTTGCTTCACAATTTTTGATGTAATTAGTGAATTTCCTACTTTTATATGCTAAATAGAACATGACTATTGACACTTATTTTTAGCCCATTTTTCAAAATTTTCTAAAAATCATAAAATTAGGATTAGGAACCTTTCCCGAGCTTAGGAACCTATTTCTAAATAAAAAAAATTTAGAATTTTTCTAGATTTTTCCTAAATTTCTTTAAGCCAATATAAGAGAGAAAAATCAAGAAAAATAGCAAATGGAATCCAAAAATTCCATAAAAATAGCCATTAGTCTTATTTTAAATCCAATTTCATCAATGCAGCATCAATTTTATAAAATTTCAATTGGGAATGTGTTTTCCCAAAATTGGGTAAAATCAAATCTAAGTTGAATAAAAAATTCAATTGAGTCATTTCCAATCATTTCTAGAATATAGTGTCTTCACAACAAATAATTCTGAGACCTTGTATTACATATTGGTCAGTCCAATTGCATAATTTTTCAAAGGAATTAAAAAGCCCCAAAAATCAATTAAAAATTAGGGATTTTAAGCTCAAATTGGGGATCTTGATCAATTTGAAATTGATGAGCCAAGGAATCATCATTTCTAGGGTTAATTAGTCATGGAAATCCAATTTTTTCCATCAATTTTTCCCAATCAAGTCATCTAGATACAAAATTGAACAAAAATCCTAGTAATCAAATTTAAAATTTGGGAATTTTGGTTTAATTGTAATAAAAATTGTGACAAATTTCATATTTGAGTGCAAAATGTGCTGAGGAATCCAATTTTGGGGTTCAAATTGAAAAATAGGGTTAAAACCGGGTCAAATTTAAATTTAGACCAACTCGGGTCTATCAGTCAATCGATTCTCTCGACCCGACTCGGGTCGGTCTCCTTCTTTACCCAACTCACCTAGAAAGCACAAAACCGAGAAAATATCTTCTCGGCCTGCCTCTTCACTGCCTTAACGGGCCAAATGAGCACGTGAAAATCAATTTTACCAACTAGAGAATCTCCGGTTGACATCGGAGAATCGTTATAATCGATTTGGAGGTCGGTGGTAATGATTTTGGGTGGGAAATTGGGCTAGAAAAGAGAGAAAAAAACGTTATCCTACTCATAGAAGGTGCTCAAGAGAATTCCCGAGAGAGAGAGAGAAAGAGAAAACCAGAGCAAGGAAGAGAGAGATTGAGCATAAGTGTAAGTAGAGACTCCTAGGGCTGAATGATCGCTGCTTTTCCAATTAGAAAAGCGCCCGACAAATCGGTCCGGATGGTGAGTTTCCTCACTAGAGAACCTACAATAAGGTTGATCGCCAAGGCTTGAAAACGAGTCTCAGCCAAGCAATCGGGGACATTTCCAACCAAGCGGCGATCGTGAACTTGAAGAACATACATCAAGGAATCATCCTACGGTCGCAGTTTGGTTTGAAATTTCAGAATTGATCATCAACGAGACAAGTAAAGTTGGCTCATGATTGCGGTTTCATGATATTCCGAACATGTGTTTGAGCTTAATCTTGTTTGACAATGTGATTTCCTTCAAGATTATGAGTTTATTGATGTTCAAAACGTGTTTCAAATCATGATATTGGTTGTTTGTTGCATTTTAGGCCATTAAATCTACATAAACCACTTGGTTGCCATTGTTGAACCTTTGCCGGAGCTTTTATTTGGAGCCGCTGTGACCATAGGTCACTTGAGTTAGTTAATTCTCACCTTGTTTGATGATTTTATATTGATTTAGACCGACATAGATGGCTAGGGCAAACTAGGAAAGAATCTGGATATCACCAAGCTTGTTTGGATTAGTTTTAGGTTAGGGTTTTAAATTTGAATCTCACCGGCCGATGGTGGTCCGGCAGCTAATTGGTTCATACAAGTGGATAGTGGATGATCTAAACTTTGTCCAGAACTAATAAAAAGAACAAAAGGTCGCCAGAAGCTTATCGACGGTAAAGCTCAAACTGGTGGGCTCAAGAATATTAATGCGTGATTTGTGCCCACCAGGTGTTCGTTGAAATGTCCCAATGAAAACAACGGAAACAACGCTTTTTTTTTTTGGTGTCGTGGTTCACCGGAGTGTCGGTCGGGCGCCGATGATGGCCGGTTCGGCTTGGCGGATCGGTTTGAATCGGCCTGTCCAATTCTTTCTCGAGGGTAAAAAGTTAAAAATAAATTAATTAATTAATAAAATAAAAATTGAAAAATATAAAAATATATTAAAAATTTAGAAAAAATTGAAAATTTTAATTTTTTTTGAAAAACTCGAAAATTGAACAAATTTTTTTAGAAATTTAGAAAATTCTCAAAAATTCAAAAATTTCTGAAAATTCCATAAAAATCTAAATAATTAAGAAAATCAAATAAAAATGTGAAATATTCAGAAAAAATTCAAAAAAAAAAAAAAATAAAAATCTCAAAAAATTTAGGAAATTTTAGGAAATAAAAAAAAAAAAATCAACTCTCATGAAAGAAATTCACTGAAAAAATTATCAGAAAAATAATTCACAGAATGATTCAAAAACATTATGGCTAACATTAGCAAGTGAAATTAGAATTTTTGAGGAGCCTATATGGTATTTTTAGGAAATCCTTAGTTTAGGGATTAAAAGGGGTTTCAATCCCTAGAGAGCCCTAAAACTCTAAAACAACATAAATTATGGAATGAACAAGCTTTTAGGGCTTTACTAGGTTTAAGGTGTTTTGGATTGGCTTCCTTTTAGAGATAATTTAGGATTGCTTTGCTTGATTGCAATTTATTGTGGTGTTAATGATGATTGATTGATTTTCCACTATTAGAATGGTTAGAATTAGTTGATAGACCTTGGAAACTCGTATGCGACATTAGACACATCATATCGCTTTAGGTACCGAAAGGGCATTGAGATCTCAATTCAGTTTCATTAGCGTAACCAAGTCCTCTTACTCAGAATTTTTAGTTCGCAGAATCGTGATATTTCTCCGATACCTCGATTAGGTTTTTAGTTAACCTACCAATTATGACTAGTGGCGACTCCAAATCAAAAATTTAGATTGCATAGAAAGATAAAAATTACAACCCACTATTACATGAGGTATGGTCTAGGAGAGGTCTCTATTTGTTTAGTGATGGGATATCTATGGGACATTTGGGTGAAATATCCGTATCGAACCCTAGTAGCTCATTCGGGGACAGTTTCCTGTTCGTGATGAATGGAAGTGCCTCCTTAGTGCGACAAGCTTGGTGACTCCACTAGGAACTTTAGTTTTCTAAGTGGACTTAGGTCTAGATAGAACGATATGCATGTATTTTGTGCTCTCGCAAGGATCCCGTGTATGTCCTACTAATAGTCATGTTAAATAGTTTTGTAGGTGGGAGGTATAAGGGGTGTTGTCTTTGCTGATCCTTGTTTTACGGGATGGTGTTGGGGATGAATGTGAAATAATTATCATAGAAGTGCTATTTGCTTTTAAATTGCTATGGATGCCTTTAAGTTGCCTTAACACTACACCATTAGCACGCATCACTCGTGGCCTAACCCTAGCTACATTTAGGATTTCCTTTAGGAGGTATATGTTTAGGCGAAACTATGAGCTGATTACTCACGGATCGTTTAAATGCAATACCAATCACCCAGATGGAATAATATTTCATTACTTTAGGCTGATTGCCTATTGGGATAGAATCCCTTGTCCATTGAGGTGGTGACCCTATACCTTTAGCCTATTCTACCCTCTAGGTGTCAAAACCTCACTTGTTGCATCTGCATATCTTTATGGTTGGTATACCTAAAACCATAAAAAAATGTCCTGGTGAGTAAGTATCGTTCTATTCTCTTTTATCTCAATTATGCAAGTTAATTGACACGATTTGAATAAAATGCCTAAATGATAGTCAATGGTTGATCTAAATGCCCTTTTGTACTAGAATGAGTGATTAGGGTAACATGCTTCATTTGGCTATTTTCTTTCACTTTTAGATGGAATGTATAGATTCATGGTGGATTTTGATGTAATTCAAGTAGTCTTATGCTCAAAATATGACATGTACAACTCAAGGAGTCAAATGTTCATTTTGATATATTCAAGTTGTAATCCATAGGTTAGGCCTTTATGGTCTAAATGGAGCATAACAAAAGGACATTTGCATCAAACATTAATTTCATCCCCATTTTCATGTATATGCTCTTTTAAGGCTTAAATGGATTAAAGGTGACATTTGTATCACTTTCTAAGTATGCAAATGTACTTTATTGAAATGGAGGCATTAAAATTAATTAATAATCCATGGTGATTGACAAAAACTTTCTTTTGAATGCTTTAGATCAAACATGGAGAAATTAGATATACAAGTCATTCCAATCCCACGAAAGGAGCTTTTGACATGGTGGAGAAATTTGACCAAAAACAACCAGGTTTATGTTAGGGAGAGACTTGGATACCTATTTGAGCTTATCAACCTTAAACCTCAAGTGAGCTTAATTCAAGTGTTAGCCCATTTTTGGGAAGTTACTACTACGACATTTCAACTTGGAGAACATGAAATGGTGCCAACGTTAGAGGAGTATAAAGCCACCATCGGGGTTGACTTCAAACCAAAAATCATAGAACCCCTGATTGGATTGAAACTTGTAAGTGTTATAGCTGAGTTCCTCAACTTGAAGACTTCTCAAGTGGAAAAGCTGATTAAGTTGAATACTAGGAGATTCCCCTCATCCTTTCTAATGGTGAAGTACTCTAAATTGCCAAAGGAAACCGGGAATATTTTGAGAAGGTTTTCATTCTTGCTTTCTTCGGGTGCATCTTATTCCCTACATCAAAAATCGGGTTGAATCCTCTAGTTACAGTAATTGCTAGGCAAACTTGCCTAAGGTGGGACTTCTCCAATATGCTTTTAGCGGAAACTATCATCTCTTTGAACAAGTACCAAAGCCAAGAGAAAGGTGTACTCCAAGCTTCAACCGGATTGCTTTCTATATGGTTCGTTTCACATATTCAACCTTGGAAACGAGACATGCGATTCAAGAAATTTGTTCAGTTGTTAATCCTATTAATAGGTACTTTGAAATCCAAGAGAAACTATCAAAATACTCCTTCCATGGATGGGCTAACTTCATCAAGGCATTGACTCTCGATTAATTCCAATGGAGGATCAAGTGGCCAAAGATGATCAAAGCTCGGATTACTTGTCAAGAAGGCAATTTGGTGCCATTGCTTAGTTTGAATGGTGGAACCGCCTATTGCCCATTAAGGGTTGTGCGACAATTTAGAATGATCCAACACATACTACCTGGTTGGCATCTCGAGGAGTTCACATTTGCGATACCACAAGGACCTCTACCAGAAGAAGAAAGTAGAGAGATGCAAAAAGAGTTGACAAAATTGTCGATTCTTTGAAGAGATCAATTGAGCAATTGGTGAAATAGCCTAAAGGTTTTGAAAGGAGAGATGAAGCTCTACTTGGCATCCAATGACTATGTAAAGTGGTTAAAGGCCAAGCGTCCAATTGATGTTGAACTGTATGTACCATTGAGTGTTACCACTATCTCGATGAGCCATATGTCCCAAAGTATATTGTGCCGAATACACCTGGTGCGGAGCCATATATTCCTGAAAAAGTCATGATCGATGTAAAAGAATAGGAAGCATGGGTTAAAGAATGCAATGGATATGAAAAGGATGAAGCTATCTTAGCTAAGAAGAAGCCTAGACTTGCTTAAGCTAGTTTCCTATTTTGATTTGAATCATTGTACCGTAAACTTTTAAAATTGAAAGAATTGCTTAATGAATAAGAGTTTTATGAGATTTTAATCACATTTTGAAAAGAAAATCACCATGGATTACGATTCTTTGAATTGTATGATTGTTGAGAAAGATATTGATAAGGAATTTAATACAAGGCTAAGGCTTATATAAAAGTTCTTATCTTTGTTAATCACAAGAATTCACACAATCGAAAGAATGTATGGTTTCATGATTGTTTCACTATGCTAACATTTGGTCTTTTTATAAAGTAGGTTTTCCAACAACGGAAATAAAAAGACCCCAAACTCGTTACAAGCTAAAATGGCAGAAGATTAATCTATTTTGTTGGAACTATTCGAGCAAAGTGCTATCAATGCCATCATGATTGAAGTAGAAGATACCTATTCATGAGCATTCGTATATTCATAATAGGTTCTTATGTGGCCCAAATCCTTTAGAAGAAGTCACTTGTGATATTGAAGAGGCTGATGAGGATGAAGAATGGGTCAAGAAGGAATGGATTTGTCATGAAGGATCAAAGCCACTTACATTAGAGAAAATAGTTATTGTCAATCTGGGCAATGAAGAGAATCCCAAAGAAGTTCAAATTGGAGAAAATCTTTCTTCTGCAAAAAGCAAAGAAAATTACTGAATTACTCAAAGAATATCACAATATCTTTGCATGGTCCCTACCGACATGCCAGGCTTTAATCCAAACATAGTTGAACTTGATTTACCAATTGATCCGAGCATTCCTCCAAAGAAGTAAAAACTTTGGTGAACAAAGGTAGAATTGGCAAACAAAATAGAAGAGGAAGTGATGAAACCGCTTAAGGTTGGATTCATTGAAGTAGTATCATATCTAGAATGGGTTGCTAACATAGTCCTCGTGTTGAAGAAAGATGGACGGGTTCGGGTTTGCGTTGATTATCGCAACTTAAATAAAACAAGTCATAAGGATGATTTTCCACTTTCACACATCGATGTTCTAGTAGATAGCACTACTAGATTTGAAATGTTTTCATTCATGGATGGTTTCTTTGGATTTGTGGTCGAGTGTGAGCATCGAAATAGATCCCTCAAAGATCAAGGCAATGTATGATCTCAAGACTCCTTCCACGGTAAAAGAGGTGAGAAGTTTATTAGGGCGGTTGGATTACATTGCTCGCTTCATCTATCATCTTTCCAAAACTGCAAAACCATTCTTTAAATTGCTAAAGAAAAATGCTAAAGTGAAATGGGATGCAGAATGTCAACAAGCCTTTGACAAGATCAAAGAGTATCCGGTATGTCCACCAGCCCTGCATACCACCCATCCCAAATGATTCCATTGATCTTATACTTGACAATTTACCATGAGTCATTAGGAGCGATGCTTGTCCAAAGAAGGCGAATGATGGTAAAGAGCAAGCCATTTACTATTTGAATAAAAAGTTCACGATATTCAAGATTACCCAGCAGTTGAAAAGACATGTGTTGCACTAACTGGGTGCTGCATGATTAAGGCAATACACCCTTCATCACCAAATATTACCGGTGAATGAAAATGACCCGATCAAGTATTTACTTGAGAAATCCTCTTTAATCGGAAAATTAGCAAAGTGGCAAGTCTTGTTATCGAATTTGATATCAAGTTCACCATAAAAATCTATCAAAGGACGAGCAATAGTAGACATGCTTTGCAGAGAATTCCCAAAACACTACTAAGCCCGAGGGGGAACAATTTGACAATCATATATTAGCATTGGTCGATGATAAATGGATTATGTCTTTTGATGGTGCAACCAATTTATCCGGATTAGGGACCGTGGCGTTGCTAATTTCCCTAGAGGGTCAACATTACCTAGTATTTGTAAAGTGGACATTTCCGCACCAATAACATTGTTGAATATGAAGCATGTATTCTTGGCTTACAACTAGCCTTCTTAATGAAAGTAAGGAGACTGCAAGTATATGGAGATTCTATACTCATCGATTGTAAACAATCGGTGATTGGCAAACTCGTGATACCAAGTTAATACCCTATCACAACTCGTGTTGCACATACGATTATCTTCCAAGAGCTCGTAATCATTTCGCAAATGCTCTTGCAACTTCATCATCTCTACTGCAAGTCAAGATGGTATGAATGTAAAGCCATTGAAAATCAACATTCTTGAGCAACCAGCACATTGCATGGTAATTCAAATAGAGTTTGATAATGAATCGTGGTTTCATGATATCAAGAAGTATCTCCAAACGAGAGAATTTTTTGAAGGAAGCCAATCAGGCAAATGTAAAGTTCATAAAGAAGATAGCCAACAAATTCTTCCTTAGCGGTCAAACTCATCACAAGAAATCATTTGATTCAGTCTTATTAAGATGTGTTGATGCTAAAGAAGCTGAACAAATCATTTAAAACATTCACGAAGGCTAATGTGGGCTACATGAATAGCCATCTCCCTAGCCCGAAAGATTATGAGATTAGGATATTATTGGATGACGATGAAAATGGATTGCATCCAACATGTGAGATGTTGTCACCAATGTCAAGTTTATGGAGATAGAATCAATGCATTGCCGAATGAGTTGCATCAAATGTCAGAACCATGGCCATTTTTGATGTGGGGCATCGACATGATCGGTCCAATTAACCCTAAGGCCTCAAATGGGCATTGCTTCATCTTGGTTGCGTTGATTATTTCATCAAGTGGATTGAAACAAATTCTTATGCAAATATCACCACCAAGAATGTTGCAAGGTTCATTAGGCATGACATCATTGCTAGATATGGAAGTTCAAAAGCAATCATTATTGACAATGGATCGAATTTAAATAACAAGATTGTAGATGATTTACTTGAACATTTTCACTTTCGACATTTGAACTCGCCTCCATATCGCCCACAAATGAATGGAGTAGTGAAAGCAGCAAACAAGAACATTAAGAAGATATTGTCCAAGATAACCGAGAATTATTGTGACTGGCATGAAAGGTTGCCAATGCTCTAATGGCATATCGAACTTCAATTCAACATTAATTGTGGAATTGAAGTAGTAGTACCCGTTGAAGTGAAAATTCCTTCATTAAGGATATTATCTCAATTAAAGCTTTCAAAAGTTGGATGGATTCACTAGAGATATAAACAACTCAAGATGATTGATGAAAAAAATTAAGGGCTATATGTCATGGACAAGTCTATCGTAAGAGAGTTGCCAAATTCTTTAATTGAAAAGTGAAACTAATTGAAAAGTGAAACCAAGGCAATTTAAGGTAGAAGATTTGGTGGTGAAGAAAGTCGCTCCCAATAATTCAGATCCCCACGAGAAATTCACTCCAAATTATAAAGGTCCATATGTTGTCAAGAAAGCTCTTCCCGGAGGAGCATTGATTCTTGTAGATATGATTGAAACAAAATTGGCTATCCTATAAATGCAGATGTTGTCAAGATATTTTACCCATGAAATGAAATGATTTGACTCACTCTAGAACATGTGCATATCATGCATTTCATAAACATGTTTGTTCGTTTTGCAAAATGAAGCAAAAGGAGTCCAAGATGATCAAAGATTTCGAAAATCTCCAACGGAGTTGGTAAAAGATAAGGGAAAGTATTGTTTCCAATCTACTTTCCTTGATATTATCTTTAATATGTTCTTTCTTTTTGTCATCCCTAGGGAGCTCAAAAACAGGAAGTAATGAAAAGTAAATTCCCAGTGGAATCAAAGTGGAAACATATAAAAGAAATGGCGGTAGTCATTCCAATTATTGTTAAGAATTGCTCAAATGAATTTCAACACTTGATTCCTAATTTTGCAGGACCCTCATCAAGTCGAAAAAGGGATCTCATCAAATTGATCAGAATTTGAAAAAGACAATTTGGGTGTTAAAGAGTTTATTTTTCTGGAAAGATTGAATTTCTTTTTCCCTAAGCAGATTGACGTGAAAGTTAAATAAAACAAAATGGATTGTTTCAAACATCATCTCGTAGAGGTTCAACCAAAAAAGTTTTGAAACATGCATTCTTTGAGTGTGCACTGTGCATTAGAATTCCCCAAAAAATATGATCTGACAAAAAGCTTTGAAAGATTTCAAAGAAAACGTTTGCATAAAATCAAATGAAAAGACCTTCAAATGATGAAAGGTAAGCCATGACCAAACACGTCCCCTATACACTCAAGTGGAATGAAAGAATGAGTGCTAAAAGTGAGAAAAACCTCATCCGAAGGAGATAGAGGATGTTTGCAATGATTATATGGATTGAAATGATGAAAGGCAATCATTTCACTATCTCAAACACATGACCATCCATTGCGAGCCAAATTTGAGCCTATACATTGGAAAAATTTTTCAAAACAACCCTGTTAATAACCATCTCACATTTGGGCAAAGTAGAAAGTTTGTGGTTAACACTTATGGAGAAAAGAATCAAGAAAGATTTTATTGCATACACTTGCATCAATCTTTCTGTGATAACTTCAAATGAAGTCATATGGAAGCTCAAGGCATCCCAAGAGGAAGAAGTGCATTTCATTTCTTATCCCTAAACACATTATCCTTTGCAAAACCCAATTGAACTTGAATGTTCATTTCAAAACCTAAATTGGTCATTATCTCTTCACACTGGAGTTTGAGCATATGATCTACCTTAGAAATTGATAGAAACAAAAATGCATGACAAATAGTCCAGAGAGCTCAAAAGGTCGATGCCAAAAGAATTAGAAATACGAGTGCAGAAAGAGCAAAAAGCAATTATGCCTGGTAAAAGTAAAATCAAATGCCCACAAAAGAGAGCAAAAAAAGAAAGGAAGAGAGGAAAAGCATTCAAGAAGAGAAACATTCAAAAATGATGATGAAGACAAAGGTCTTAACAAAGCAAAGCAAAAGTTATGAAAGATCAAAGGTCACAACAAGCAAGCTAGAAGAAGAGAAAGAGAGACCATGATGAACATCTAGAGGACTCTTGTGGTCATATAAAAAATCCCAAGTGGATAAAAGAAAAGAGGTGGTGATGCCAAGAAGAGCACCAATTTTATGAAAACCCTTGAATTAAAAAAACAAATGAACCTTTTGAGCATACCCAATACCAATATTACAACCTCTCCCCAAAAACTCTTCAGATTAGGATGTTGAGAGTAAAAACATAATTTTATGACAAGAAGTGATCGCTCAAAGGAGTGTATGCAATAATGTCTTGTCTTATCCTTGAGGTTCTTAACTTGTAGACTTGAAATGAGTTGAAGAAAACATATGATGAAATTCTTAGCTTCAAGATGCCTATCCTTTGAATAGCCATTGACCAAGCCTACATTATAATCCTTGAAAAGACCTTATCGGATCAATCGGATTGTATACATTGCGAATATCTTCGAATACACGAGGACCAGTTAGGTGAGATAAATTGAGGGCTTCGAGATAAATCCTTTCCAATGAAGGTCTACCAAATGATCATTCTAAGCAATTCTTGAAAGATTTCAAACAATTTGCTCAAATTCTTCCTTTAAAAGGAAATTTGATTGTCAAAATGCATTAACACAAATAATGCTTGGTTTCAAAATCACCCAAGTTTTCAAATAATTTTTGAAAACTTAAAACCAAAACTTTCAAACTAGTTTGTGGTAAACTTAAAATCACGTTTCACCAATTTTTGGCAAAATCAAAACCAAAATTTTCAATAGTTTGTGGTCAACTAAAAACCACCCAATAGTTTGTGCTCAACTAAAAACCATACAAGGGTTGATGGATCCTTAAAATCACACGATCCTGGGTCTTTCCTTAAATCCCGACTTTATAAGGGTTTTCGTGGGTTATCCTTAAACCACAAAATGGTTTCGTGGGTTTATCCTTAAACCACATTTTCAAATAGGTATTCCAAAGCAAATTACAAGTCGTAGCATCGAGAATCGACCCTCCACAAGTGATCGCTGTTTGTAACTTTAAATATGGTGATTTTTATAGTCTTCTCAAGTGATCGCAGGTTTGTAGCCTCGGAGCCGTCACCCTTTGCTTGTGATCGCAACCTGTAGCCTTGGATGACTTTTTAGCCCATAGAATGGCCTTTTCATGGTGATTTGTATAGTCTTCCCAAGTGATTGCAGGTTTGTAGCCTTGAAGCCATCACCCTCCGCCAGTGATCGCAACCTGTAGCCTTGGATGACTCTTTGGCCAAAGCATGGCCTTTTCATAGTTCTTCTACTAGTGATCACATATTTGGAGCCTCGGAGAAATGACCCTCCACAAGTGATCGCAATCTGTAGCCTCAGAAGACTATTACACAAGACCTTATGGTGAGGACCCACCAAAACATCAAATCCTCGGGTGAAGAGGCCTATGTACTCATTATTTGAGTCTTTCTAACTCCTACTAGTGAAGAGCCATTAGGCAAATCATCAAATGCTCGGGTGAGGAGCTCTAGGTACTTGTTGTTTGAGTTTTTCCAAAGTCTTACTAGTGAGGAGCTACTAAGTAAATCATCAAATCTTCGAGTGAGAAGCCTTACGACTCATTGTTTGAGTTTTTCTAAAGTCCTACTAGCAATGAGCTACTAGACAAATCATCAAATCCTCGTGCAAGAAGCCCTAGGCACTCATTGTTTAAGTCTTTTCATGACCTGCTAGTGAAGACCCACCGGACAAATCATCAAATCCTCGTGCGAGAAGCCCCAAGTACTCATTATTTGAGTCTTTCTAAGTCCCATCGGCAAGGAGCCATTAGGCAAATCATCAAATCCTCGAGCGAGGAACCCTAGGTACTCATTATTTGAATCTTTCTAAGTCCCACTGGCAAAGAGCCATTAGGCAAATCATCAAATCCTCGGTGAGGAGCCCCAAGTACTCATTATTTGAGTCTTTACAAGACCCATCTTGAGGAACCACTAGACAAAACATCAAACCCTCGAATGAGGAACCCCAAGTACTCATGGTTTGTGGTATATCCTTAAACCATAAGATCATAATTCAATTTATCATAATCATTACCATCACCAATTTACACTTTGAAGATAATCATCAAAGAAACTCTCGAAATAAGTAAGTTTCTCCTTCCCTCAATCATTAAGAACTTCTTAGATTCATCCGAAAGAGAAAAATTTGGATTGGATCATGAATTTCAAAGCAAGATCTATAATTAGTTGTTGTGAAAATTTCATTTGTCAATAGAATCAACTAAAAACTCAAGTTTCATCTTATCTTTAAGATCAACCTCTCACAAGCTCAATATTAAAGAAGAGTAGTTGTCAACACTTGATTTTTAGCCTATTTTTTAAATTCTTCTAAAAAATCATAAAATTACAATCAGGAACCTTGGCTAAGCTTTAGGAACCTATTTCTAAATCAAAAATAATTTTTTAGAATTTTCTAGACTTTTTCTTAATTTCTTTAAGCCAAAATAAGAGATAAAATCAAGAAAAATAGCAAATGGAATCTAAAAATTCCATAAAAATAGCCATTAGTATTATTTTAAATCCAATTTCATCAATACAGCATCAATTTTATAAAATTTCAATTGGGAAATGTATTTTTCCAAAAATGGGTAAAATTAAATCTACTTTGAATAAAAAATTCAATTGAGTCATTTCTAGTCATTTCTAAAATATAGTGTCTTCACAACAAATGATTCTGAGACCTTGAATTACATATTGGTTAGTCCAATTGTACAATTTGTTAAAGGAATTAAAAAGCCCCAAAAATCAATTGAAAATTAGGGATTTTAAGCCCAAATTTGGGATCTTGATCAATTTGAAATTGTCCAGCCAAGTGATCATCATTTCTAGGGTTAATCACCATGGAAATCCAATTTTGGCATCAATTTTTCCCAATCAAGTCATCTAGAAAAATAATTGAACAAAAACCCTAGTAATCAATTTAAAATTTGGGAATTTTGGGTTTAATTGTGATAAAAATTAGGAAAAATCTCATTTGGGTGCAAAATGTGATGAGGAATCCAATTTTGGGGTTAAAATTGAAAATTAGGGTTAAAATCTGGTCGAATTCGCAAATTTAGACCAATCCAGTGTCCATGGATCGGTCGGATCGACCCGACTTGGCCCAGCCCGGTTGGTCTCCTTCTTTACTCGACTCGCCCATAAAGCACAAAACCAAGAAAATATCTTCTCGGCCCACCTCTTCAACGCCTTCATCACCGGGCTAAATGAGCACGTGAAAATCAATTTTACCAGCTAGAGAATCTCTAGCTGGCATCGGAGAATTGTTATAATTGATTTAGAGGTCGGTGGTAATGATTTGTGGGCAAGAAATTGGGCTAGAAAAGAGAGGAAACAACATTATCCTACTCATAGAAGGTGCTCAAGAGAATTCCTGAGAGAGAGAGAGAGAGAAAACCAAAGCAAGGAAGAGAGAGATTGAGCATACGCTGTAAGTAAAGACTCCTGTATGGGCGAGCGATCCGTGCTTTTCCAATCGAAAAAGCACCGCAAATCGATCTCGACGGGCGAAGTTTCACCGAGAACCTGCAACAAGGTTGATCGTCAAGGCTTGAAAATGAGTCTCACCAAGCAATCGGGGACATTTCCGACCAAGCGGTGATCGTGAACTTGAAGAACATACATCAAGGAATCATCCTACGGTCGCAGTTTGGTTTGAAATTTCAGAATTGATCATCAACGAGACAAGTAATGTTGGCTCATGATCGCGATTTCATGATATTCTAGAACATGTGTTTGAGCTTAATCTTGTTTGACCATGTGATTTCCTTCATGATTATGAGTTTATTGATGTTCAAAACGTGTTTCAAATCATGATATTGGTTGTTTGTTGCATTTTGGGCCATTAAATCTGCATAAACCACTTCGGTCGCCATTGTTGAACCTTGCTAGAGCTTCTCTAATCTCGTTGAGTCTCCTGTGACCATAGGTCACTCAAGTTAGTCAATTCTCACCTTGTTTGATGATTTTATATTGATTTAGACCAACGTAGACGGCTAGGGTGGACTAGGGAAGAATCTAGATATCACCGAAGCTTGTTTGGATTAGTTTTAGGTTAGGGTTTTAAGTATGAATCTCGCCGGCCGGCGGTGGTCCAGCAGCCAATTGGTTCGTCCAAGTGGATAGTGGATGATTTGAACTTTGTCCACAACTAATCAAATAGAACAAAAGGTCGTTGAAAGCTCATCGACGGCAAGCTCAAACCGCGGCCTCGAGAATATTAATGCTTGATTTGTGCCCACTAGGTGTTCAGGAAATGTCCCAATGAAAATAATGGAAACAACGTCGTTTTTACGTCGTCGCACCGGAGCATCGGTGACAACCAGTTCGGCATGGTCGATTGGTTTGAACCGGCCAGTCTGGTTTGCTTTCTTGGAGGGAAAGGTTAAAAATAAAAAAATACATTAAATAAAAAAAATCGAAAAATATATAAAAAAAATTTGAAAAATTTTAAAATTTTCTAAAGAAAATCGAAAATGCAATAAATTTTTTTTTTCCAGAAAATCCAATTTTTTAGAAATTCAGAAAATTCAAAGAAAATTCTCAAAAATTCAAAATTTTATGAAAATTCCATAAAAATCTAAAAATTAAGAGAATCAAAATTATCTTGCTAAAGCCCGTTCTTGGTCTCAATGTTTACTCTCTTTTCTTTGGCCGGTTGCAACTCATTAAATCGGTACTATATGCAACTCGGGTTTTCTTTGGCAAATCTGTTCACCCTTCCAAAATCTGTTCTATCAAAGATTGAGATGGTTCTTGGCAATTCTTATGGAAAGGACCAGACCTAGGAACGGGTGGTGCAAAGGTGCCTTTGAATATCGTCTGTCTCCCCCAAAAAGAAGGGGGCTTGGTATTAGGTGCCTATCAGTTGCAACTCTTCCTTCATGCTCAAATATATTTGGCTCCTTTTCTTGATAAAGAATCCATTCGGTGCAAATGGATCCACTCCAATTTCTTAAAGAATACTAATTTTACGGGTGGCTAGCAAGCCGACATTCTGTTCGTGGGCATGGAAGAAAATACTAGACCTTCGTCATGACTTTCGATTAACCTTTAAATGGATAGTAGGGGATTTGATCCTCCACCTCCTTCGGTATGATCTTTGGCACCCTAATGGCCCTCTTTATAAATTATTCTCTAATAGGGATATCTACGATTTTGGAATCCCGCCAAATGCCACGGTAAAAAAGAGTTTTCTCTTCTAATTGACAACAATCCTCGTGATTCACACGCTCCATTCTTGGCCTGACAAGATTTCTTTGACAACGGAGAGAAGTGACCAGGTTTACATGGCAACAAGCTCCTTGGGTATATTCTCCACTTTATCAGCTTGGGATTTTATCCGGATTAGAGGCCCTCGGTTGCCTAGTCTTCCTTTGTTTGGGACCAACATATAGCACCTAGGCATAGAGATGGCAGCGGATTCCGGAACCGGCCGATTCAGGTTTCCAGCCAGTTCGGTTAGGTAACAGAACAGGCAAGGCCGTCGGGTTAAAGAACGGATCCAGGCAGTTCGGAACGGTGGCCCCTCGCGGACGAAATGACCTCGCCGTCGAGAGGGCTACTTCCGAATCGTGACGGCTCTCGCCCGTAGCCGTGAGCCTCATCTCGCACAGATCGCGAGCCGCAAGAAGTCACAGCAAGCTGCTGGCGCAGGCTCGCCTGGTGGTTTAGCGAGGCGAGCCCCTCGCTGCCAAGAAGCTCAGCCGCCCACCCTCAGCGAGCCTCGCCTGACGCATGAGGCCCCGAGATCCGGGTAGACGGGGCGGAAGCGGAGGAGAAAAGGGGAGGAGGAGCAGCAGCGAGGGGGAAGGAGGAGGGGCGCGCCGCTGACGCACAAAGCATGGGCGGGGGCGACGGGCGGGCGGGGGTTAGATCGAAGACAGGGGCCGGGGTGGGGCGGGGCTGGAGGAAAAGAAGAAGGAGGAAAAGGAGAGGAGAGTCGGAGAAGATGCACATGCACCGGGATGGAGAGAGAGAGAAGAGAGAGAGAGAAGAGAGAAGAGAGAGAGAGAGGGGGGGAGGTAGGCCTAGGCTCGCGGCCGTCAGTCATAGCTGCCTCGAATGCAGTGTCAGAGCCGCACAGCCTGCACCTCGCAGCATGCAGCCTCTCTTTTTTTTTTTTTTTAAAGAACTGCTCGGGAATCACCGGTTCGGGCTGGTTCAATTTTTCCGAACTGAACTGCCTGTGATGCCACGGGCGGTTCCGGTTCCAACTGAGGCCCGTCAACGGGCGGGCCCGGGTTTGACCGGGCGGTTCCGGGCCGGTCTGCTCAAAACCGCCCGCCATCTCTACCTAGGCACTTTTTTTGCTTTGATTATAGCTCTCAACAAAGTTCCCGACTTAGGATTTTCTCTTAAGATACCGCAGATCTCCTCAAGGTACCCGTGCCTTCTGCCAAACTCGATCGGATTCTATTGATCACCTCTTCTTTGAATGCAGCATCACTCACTCCCTTGCTCTGTTTTGGGCTTCAAATTGTAACTTGTCTTGGCGCAATGGCACTTGCCAAGAAAACTTCCGATGGGTGGCTCGAGTCGCCGGGACAATCCTTCCATCATCGGATAGCTCGGTTTTCTTTTTTTGCTCTTTGCCACCTCATTTGGATTGAAGGGAACAATATCCTGTTTAGGAATCAATCACTATATCTCGCTTGCCATGCGCACTCCTCCTCTCAAGGCCGTAGGGGACAAAGGGTTTTCCCTCAAACCGGTGGAAGAAAACCACGAAATAGAAGCCTTCAAACGTAAATGGGGAATCTCGGCCTCCATCTTCCTCTAATCCCCTTCAGGTTTTGTCTTTGTTGTTCATCCGTGTCTTGATTGGTTGTATCTTTACTAGCATGTTAGTGCGCACTTGACTCTTCTATTGTAGTCAGAACACCTTTGTACAGCCGGGACATTTCTCATCTCCTCGGGGATGAGGTTTTTGTGTTTAGCTTTCTTGTAATCCGTGCGTTGAAAAGTAATATCACTTACCTTATCAAAAATAAATAAATAAAAATAAAAATGTAAAAAATTCAGAAAAATTCAAGAAAAATTTAAAAATCTCAAAAAATTTAGGAAATTTTAGGAAATAAAAATAAAAATCAGCTCTTAGGAATCGAAATTCACTGAAATTTTTTTTCAAAAAAAAAAATTACAGAATGATTCAAAAGCACTTTGGCCACCCTTTACAAGTGAAATTAAAATTTGTTTAAGTCCCTAAATGGAATTTTTAGGAAATCCATAGTTTAGGGATTAAAAGAGGTTTCAACCTCTAAAAACCCTAAAACAGCATAAATCATGGAATGAACAAGCTTTTAGGGCTTTATTAGGGTTTGGGTGTTTTGGATTGGCTTTCCTTTTAGAGACAATTTAGGATTGCTTTGCTTGATTACAATTGATTGTGGTGTTAATGATGATTGATTGATTTTCCACGATTATAATGGTTAGAATCAGTGGATAGACCTCGAAAACTTGTGTGACACATTAGACACATCATATCATTTTAGGTACTAAAAGGGTGTTAGAGAACTCAATTCGGGATCATTAGCGTAACCAAGTCCCCTTACTCAGAATCTTTGGTTCAGAGAATCATGGTATTTCTCTCGTACCTCGATTAGATTTCTAGTCAACCTACCAATAATGACTAGTGGCAACTCCAAATCAAAAAATTAGATTGCATAGAAAGATAAAAATTACAACCCGATATCATGTGAAGTATGGTCTGGGAGAGGCTCCCATTTGTCTAGTGATGGGATATATATGGGACGTTTGGGGCGAAATATTTGTATTGGACCCTAGTAGCTCATTCAGGGACAGTTTCCCCATTCATGACAAATGGAAATATCTCCTTAGTGTGCCAAAAGCACGGCGTGACAATGACATGGGCATTTTAATAAATCACTATCGTTACCTTTTAATTCTATAATTTCTTGTAATGAAATTTTTATAATAAACCATTTATATAAGATGCAACTTGTACAAAAAGTTTCTTATCTCAGTTTCATCGTAAGGAAATATAAAATTAAAAGGTACGCAACTTTCGTGCTATCGCTTCATCGCGTACTAATTTCATTCTTTTTGTTTTATTTTATTAAAACCAAGTGCCAAAACTACGACTTCATAGCGATTGCCATTCACACACATTTAAGGGGAGTGAGAATGACTATCGAGTAAAATGTCCATTTCATCGCTCTTGACAACAAATCAATGAGATGACTGCTCAGCTCACTCAGTTTCACCAATGATATGAGGGCTACATTAGCAGCGCCAAATGCTAATCAAGTTGCGCCTAAGGCTGTCCCCGAGCCTATAGAAGGGCCTATGAGGAGGAATGTTGTTGAGGAAATATTGAATACTATACCCGTAGTGGTCGAACTCGACCCCATTTCGGAAGCCGTCATGGACCGTATGGAGGAAGAGCATAAGAAGAGGTATGCACAGATAGAAGAGAAAACTCTGTGCGCTACGAGGATATGAAGAGCACATGATCAAGGATCTATATCTCGATATGCACAAATGAGCTTTCCTGATAAGTTCAATATTCCCGACTTTACTAAGTACGACGGGATCGGAGACCCAAAGATCCACTTGAAGTACTATTTAAACCACATGGCGAGGTATGCCCAGAATGCTTCATTAATGATTTAGACTTCTCAAGAGAGTTTGACCGAGTCTGCATTGCAATGGGGTGTGTTGTCGAAGCCAAAGAAGTTTGAGAAGAGGGAGGAGTCGGCAGAGGCATTCGTCCGCAATACAAGTATAACACCGAGATCGCCCCCAAAATGTGTTGAGTTAGTTCAAACCGAGAAACATTAGAGTGAGACCTTTAGGATGTTTGCTCAATGATTGTGCACCTTGACCGCTCAACTCCGACCTCCTCTAGATGAAAAAGAGATAATGGAATTATTCCTAAAATCTCTCCTACATGAGTTCTTCGTGAATATGATAGGTTCCGGATGTCAGACGTTCTCTCAACTAGTCATTGTGGGTGAAAGAATTGAAAGAGCCATACATGATGGTAAAATGGGCAAGACAGAGGCAAGCAATGAAAAATTTTATCAGAGAAGTAATAAACCAGATGTTGAAATGGACTTAGAATGCAATCATGTTAAGAAAGTACCTCTTGAGCAGAACTTTGAGCATCAGGTTCGTGGAAAGCCAAGAAAGCTTAAGCTTCAACAATTTCCTCATCTTCCAAGATCACTCTCTCAACTTTTACCTATGCTATTGGAAATGGGGTTACTCATTAAAGAGCCACCATGCACCATCGCCAAGCGTTTCCCTGGTTATGACCCCTTTAAGACTTGTGACTATCATATGGGAGAAAGTGGACACAAGTACTTAGGATGATGAAAGGGAAGCCATGTCTAAACAAATCCCTCTAAACACTTTGACAGTTGAGTGAAAAGATTGTGTCTTAGGAGAAATGATTTATTCATGATGAGTACATGGATCTAAATAAGGAGAGGCATTTCATCCATCTATCCTAAACACCACAGTTTATCATTTGTTTAACCCCTTTGAGCCCTACACACTTGTGGAGCATTTTTTTCAAATGACCCCTATCAAGAACCACGGAAGAAGGATGCTAAAAGTGCCAAAAGTTGTGTAAGGCGTTCACTTTAATGTCAAATTTTCTTTCGGACCACTTAAATGCTAACTTTTAAAAAAAAAATGATCACTTTAAGTGCTAACTCGATTTGGGTCGCCGGAAATTTTACGTGGCCATATTTTATTAATTTCTCAGTCCTATGTGGCTCGCCAAAAGCCCAGTCAGCATATAACCCCTAAACGACATCGTCTAAAAATTGTATATAGTGATCATTTGAGTATCAATTTTTTTTAAAGCAATCACTTCAATGTCAGTTATTGTTAAAAAGCAATCACTTCAGTGCTAGTCTTTATTAAAAAGTGTTCATTTCGGTGCCAAGTGTGCACCACCACTTGTGCTGGCACGGCGACAAAGTCAACACAGAGAGCTGGCGAAGGATGGATTGAAAGAAGATCAGTTTATATATCACATTAATGTCGCATCACTCTTGATTCGTCACTGTTGACACCTAAATTTTGACAATCCAATCAGTCATCATTGCATTAAAAAAAATTAGAGATCGATCCTGATCTCTAGGAAAAATATTAATACATATAGATATTATAAGCATTTGCATAGGCTCCTATAGTTACATTTGCATTGGATCGGTGGTGGTTGGACTCGAGTGAACGGCTCTGAACTTAAAGAAATTGGACTAAGCCCTCATTCAGGAAAATTCTTGGCCTAGCCCATAAGTATTATAAGAGCGAAATTCTCCCATTGGATAATTAAACAATTAATCTTGATTATTATTCAAATTTTGGAAGATAATTGTTCGATTTGGTTTGATATTATCAAGATTCTAAGAGATAACAAAATTTTTATATCAGTCTAGTATATCTCTTAGAATTTAAAATTGAGAGTTTTAATCTAAACCTAGCACTATATAAAGGAACACCCATTCACGTTCCGAGGAGAGCTTTCATAATTTCAGAAATCAGATTTTTAGAAAGACGCTTAAGTGATACATGTGAGATTTGAGGGAGAGAGAAAGACTTGGTCGACACGTGCAAGAATAGCCACCAGCGCGCACGCATCCGCCAAGACCTGCATTGCCCCGCACTTACGCCCGTGTTCACCGCTGCCATTTACGCCCCATTACTGCCATTTGTCCAAAAGAGAGGGAAGAAGAATTTTACTAAGACAACACTCATAAGTCTCTCCCTCTGGGTCAAAAGACTGCACATTCAACACAAGAAGACACGTTCTGCACACAAGGGACGACTCTGTGAGATCGAAGGCACCACTTCCAACTCATCGCTCCGTGACTCCTTCACTTTGCCGCTCCAACTATAGTCACGCCCAACCATTACGTGTCGCACGAAAGTCTTCCAGTCGTTGTTGCTCATTCCCCTGCATTGTTTTTACTTGGAAGTTTCGTTGAAGTTGTTGCCAATTAGTCAGTCTATCATTGGTGATTCCCCTCACCAACACAAATATTGTTGCACTGAGATCATCAAGCTGCACTCCTCAGACATTGTGAGCAATCGCAAGGTTAGTTCTTGCCGCCACCACATTCGCCGCCCGTCTGACAGGTCTCTGATACGCAATCCCGATCCGCTGCAAATTCAAATTTGAAAAGAAATCTGCAAATCAGGTAATTATCTTATCCTGATTTGATTTGAATATTTTATTATCTAATTTGTGCTTATTGATATCTAATCTTGCATATTTAGACAATAGGCAATATTTCAATTAGGATTTATTTCCTTTTTTTTTTTGAAATCTTGAATATCTTATCTTATCAAATTTGGATAGAATTTGGAATTTTCAAAATCCTTTGAATATATCCAAGATATTTGAGATATCTAAATTTTTTCAAGATGTGATCGATTAGGAAAATTTCCTAATCCGCAACCGCACATATGGAAATAAATCTATCTATCAGCCTTTATATAGAGTTATTTCCATAGTGGGTATTTGGAATTTTAGAATCGATCTATCGGGGCTTCATTCGAAACTTAATTAGAAAGATTTAGCGGTTATTTGTTTTACTTGATTTTAATTTCGAATTTCGATAAAAAAATACCAAAAAAGATTGCTCTAGAATAGGTTAATTTCTTTAGTTTAAAATTGCATGTTTAGATAATTAGCATTTTTAATTCCGAATTTCATTAAAAAATACAAAAAATAATATGTCCGTCATTATAAATAGGTCACGTCATCACATGACATATAGTTTGCATGTTAGGTTGCATTAATCGCATGTCAATTTTTTGCACATCATTACATATAAGTTAGTTTTCATTTAAATAAGTAAAGATTAAAAAAAAAAAAAATTTCTGCATCTTTGAACTCTAAGTCAAGATTTATCAAAATTGTTAAATTGAGTATTTTTCCTAAAATTGGTACCGAAAGGGCGTTAGGGAATCTAAGCGTAACCAAGTCTCCGAATTCATAATTTCTAGTTCGCAGAAATAAAATAGTACTCCCGCTATTTTATATAGGTTTTTAATCAACCTACCCTAAATGATTAGTGGCAGCTCCCATCGAAAATATTTGCATGTTCATAATTGGACCTAAGTTGCGAATTGGTAGAGTTTGGGAGAACTCGAGCTAGGTTAGTTAATTTAATTGATCTAGTAATCCATTAGCCTAAGATCAGAAAACTTGATTTTTAGGTCGCGACAGCTTGGCTACTCATTTGGGGAAATTAACTTGAATTTTTTTTTTTAAAAAATTTAAGGAGGGCTTAGGACAAAAATTTTTATGGAAAAATCACTCGATTTGACAAAATTTGATTGAATTCTCATTCTTAGGTGTTAAATGGTTTTGTAGGATGGGAGTTATAAGGGGAGTAGTGATTGGCTAACCCTTTGTTTTGCAGGCTTGGTGGAGTGGAATTGTGATTTAATTTTTGTACTATTGAAGTGGTGTTTGCATATAATTGTTGTGCATGATTTACAGTATTTGCACTACACCACACACAACCTGTGTGACCGGACCTGGGTCACACCCATAGTTTTAAGATGGTATTTGGATGGTTCTTTAACCTTGGCGGTAAGACTTTGCTAAAGGTTATTCCATTTGGATCCCGAAAATTTTTTCAAAAAATGGCTCAAGGGTCGTCCTCATGCACGTGAGGCTACAATGCATGGAGGTCACCCATGTCAACCGAACCAAGCCAAGTGATTGGACCCGACTAGTCATGACTATGGTATGCGAGGCCGCAACTAGTCATGATGATTGTACGCAAGGCTGCGGCGTGTCATTCCGTTCATCATTTCACTTTGCAAAAGCCATTAGGATAGATAGATTAAGATTTAAACTCACGTATCATGTGCATGTTTATGTGATTGCCATTATCCTACCAGGTGAAGTAAGTTTTCTAATCCTATGCTTTGTAATTTACTTACATTTTTGTATATTTGGTCGGTCCATGATAGGTCTAGGTCGATCGTCATTTTGAAAGTAATAATCATTGAATTTTTTTTGAAAGGAAAAGAAAAGAAAAATAAAGCTTTGAAAAGAAATTACTTTCAATTCTTATTATTATTTTCCTAGGTCTTTCATAAGTCATTATTTGCTGAGAAATTTGCCATCATTTTCACAAGTACATAGAGTAATGAAAAATGTCATGAAAAATGAGAATAAAAAGGGACAATTAGACTGAGTCATGGACTGATCGCTTTGAGAATGCATACTTACCGTGCTCTATTTTCAAATTAGGTTATTACGGACCGTCAGCGTTTCCCCAATCCATACTACGCTCAAGAACAAGAATGACTAACCAAAATGAGCAAGCTCGTGTTGCTATCCTTGAAACCTAGATGAAGCAAGTCCTGAATGTGCTCGAGAATCTCACCAAATGGACAAGCATTTCCACACCGTCGCACCCACTCAATCGAGTGTAGAGATTGTACTGCCCAATGACTCTCCTCCTGTTGAGTCAAACGATAAGGGAAAAACTGTTGCCATTGGCACTTCCTCGACCGAGAATGGTGCAACTTTAACTGACAAAGCTCGTCCGATCATTACAAATGGGGGCGATGCATCTTCTAAGCCACCAAAGAGTGATGAGGCTGAGCGTATTGATAAGCTTGAAGAAAAATTCCATCAAATGCAAGGCTTTGATGACCAATTCTCACGAGGTCTTGCTCACATTGTCAAGGTTCAAGTCCCTAAGAAGTTCAAAGCGCCTGAGTTTAACAAGTTCGATGGCCTTTCTTGTCCTAAGATCCATTTATAGTACTACACGACGAGGATGGCGCCGTATGCTGATAATGTGCCACTCATGATCCACACTTTCCAAGATAGCTTAACTGGACCCCCTTACAATGGTTCATTTTGAAGAAGATCCACTCGCTCAAGACGTGGGAGGATTTATCTGATACTTTCATCCATCAATACAAATTCAATATTGGCGTGGCCCCGTCACGTGAAGATTTGATTCGCACTGAGAAGAAAAAGACTGAGACCTTCAAGACCTATGCTACTAGGTGGAGAGCTCTAGCTGTGCAAATTACTCCCGAGTTGACTGAGAAGGAGATGCTTGATACCTTCATGAAGACTTTACCATTTGAGTTTCATAATCGAATGTTGGGTTCTAATTTCAATTCTTTAGCTGAGTTGATACCTACGAGAGAACGATTGAGATCGCTTCTGCGTGATGGTTGGGCCACCGAGCGTGCTACCTCTGCTAAGAAGTTCACCTCAAGAAAGATAAGGAACCGCACCAAGTAAATGTAGCTTACTCTCAACAAAGTCGTGATACTGCCCCAATGCGCCTGGGTGGCAAACAACAAGGTGGACGCCAATTCACTAGTCGGCAACAAGGTACTAAAAGGAACTTCACGCCTCTACTTAGACCGTTATACAAAGTTTTGCCTGTTCTTCAAAAGAAAAATTTTCTTTCAAGTGAGCCGAAACGCCCAAACCCCGAAAGCGGTTCTCTAGTTATGACTCCTCTAAGAAGTGTGAGTATCATATGGGAAAGGTCGGTCATTCTACTGATGACTGTTACGTACTGAAGCATAGAATTCAAGACCTCTTGGACACAAAGGCATTCTCTTTCCATAGTGATCAACCAAATGTCCAGCGGAACCCTCTACCCAACCATGCTGGAAGCACGGACGCTGTTATTGGGTAGAGAAATTTCTGTCTTTATACTCCTCTGCGAAGGAGTCTTTCATGCTTTCTAAGATTTCAAGTGGTTTCTAGGATTTCCTGCTTTCTAGGATTTCAATTCATGTTTATGTTTTGATTCGTAGGGCTTTGATTATTTGCATTTCCTCTCCAATAATGTAATTCATGTGACTCTATTCAATGAAATTACAAGTTTATTTGCATTTTGAGGGCATGTTGAAGCATACCAAACTAGTCCGGTGATGATATCCAACCATGAAAAGAAAATATCATCCAAAAGGAAATTCTGAGGGTTGGGCTTCCTCGTGCTTCCTCCCAAAAACCTTTAAATTTTATTTTAAAAAAAAACATTCCAAAGCATGCATCAGATTTACCTTGTTTGTTTTTTGATTAAACACTTTATGTCTCAGAGCATAAATTCTGTAAGTCTTTATGACAAGGGGCATTTGAAAATGACACATCAAGTTCAAATGATGATGAACCTACAGGGCAGAAGATCAACACCTACTTGGGCATGATGTTATCTTCGAAGAATGAAAATGAGTGCTCAATAGTGGGGGATGACGAACTAAGGGGCATGTCGAACTTTGATTATGATAATAGACTGATAAATCCGATTGAAATAATGTCATAGTTCTAATTGGAATCTTTTGAGTCTCAATTCACATTTGTTAGTATCCTATTCATGCACGTTTTTTTTTTGCAGGGGCAAAAGCAACGATGGAGCATTCATCGTCCATTCCTTCTAAATAGGGGCAATCAAAGGGCTCCCATTCCAAAAAATGTCTCTCTGTGTTGATGTTCTCACACCTTTTGCAGGGACCATTTATTTTGAATGCTCAATGCCATATTTTTCATGCTTATGATGAGATTTTTGAGTATGATAAATATGTTCGGAAGTTGCAAACTTTTTTGTGCTTGAAGTTGATAAGCTTGTGAAATGATCACATCTTTCAAGGAAAAGAAATTTTGCTTGGTAAGTTTACCTATTTGACCCATCAATTTCATGTTGAAATTTGTCAAGTTGGACAATTCAATGAATGATGTGGAATTGCTTGAGTATGCTAAATGAGATATGTTGGGATGATGAAAGGCAAGCCATATCCTATACACCGTCCCCTATTCATACACTTGTGAGATGAGTGAAAAATTCCATGTCCACAAGGTAAAGGGTTATCTCGCGAAAGGTACAACTACCGAAATGACGAGAGGCAATTCACTTCTCTATCCTAAACAATACAGGTTATCCATTATTTCACCACTTTAAGCCTAAACACTTGGAGAAGTTTCTTTAAAATTACCTCTGTCAAGAATCATTCCACATCGGGGTAAGTCGACATCATGGGTGAGAAAAATGGGTAGAGATTTTCTTGCTCACACTTGCATCAATCTTCAAGTGTTACTATTGCAAATGAACTCAAACATTAATTCAAGTGCCTTAAGATGATGAAGAGCGGTTCTTTCTCTATCCTACACACTTTATCCATTGCTTAGCCCACTTGAGCCTATATTTTCATATGAACCTAGTTGGTGATCATCCCCCACACTGGGGCAAAACAAAACCATCATTGTCCAAGCAGCATATTTGGAGCACCAACTGAAGACGAAGACCCTTGAGAGTCTAAATTCAAGTTGAAGTGTAATTGGCCAATGTATGCATTGTAGACAGTGTGTGTGTCAAAAAGGTGGAAACTAGGGGGCATAAAAGAGCAATGTGCCTGGTAAAAAGCAAGGCCATTCCCTAAAAAAAAAAAGTCGAGAAAAAAGGGAGAACTTTAAAGAAAAATGTCAAGATACGACATGTCAAAGTCATGAATTACAGTGGAGCAATAGTCCTACAAATCTCGAAGGAATCAAGTGACCAGAACTCTCGGGCCAATAGAGCATCTACCAAGAAAACAATCCCGGCAAAGAAGAAGATTGGTGATTATGCCTAGATGATCATCAACTCTCACTCTTATATACATTTTTGAGCCTGATATATCCTTTTGTTTCTCAACTTGTGAACCTAGCCTACATTACGTCCCTTGCAAAGTTTCTTCTGATTAAGGCACTTGAATTAACGTAGAGTTTCATATGTTTATAAGCTTAGCTCGAAGAAGTGCGAGCAAGTCTATTTCTATCTCATTTTGTAGGGTTCTTGACTTGTAAACCCGGAGACAATTGCGAAGTATTTTCTTTCAATAGCCTTGACTCGAAGAGTCCTCTTTGTTAAGCCATTGACCAAACCGACACTACGGTCCTGACAAAGACCTCTCAGTTTGGTAAGGTTGTACTGCTTATGAGAATACTTGGACCCTTATCAACATGATGATGGTGAGATGGAGTGATTCTCATAAAATAGTCCCTTTCTCGATGAGAGTGAGCTAAAGCCCTTTCTAAGTGAAAGTCTCTCATTTAGCATTCCTAAGAAATCCACGTTATGAATGAAAATTGTCTTAATGATAATTCTCCCCAGTGGAAATTTGGTGATGCAAATATGGTAAAACCATCATGCATAAACCTCAATTGAATTGATGAATTCTGAAATGTGAGTTCTAGAATAGCTGAGATTGCTAATCTCCTTGATGAATGCATATGTGTTTTGCTCTAGTCATGTCTAACAGGTAATGTTTCCTCAAAGACTAAAGAGTTCCCGACGCTACAATTGTTTTTTGAAGCTTCGTGTTCGTCTAAATATTTTTGAATATTCAATTACCTGATTGTAGTTTCAGGTATCATTTCCAAAAATCCGAAGGGAATTTTTGATCCAATTAATCATATCTGATTGCGCCAAATATCTTTCTCGAAGATCCGAAGGGAATCATCGGGCCCATTTAAATATCTGATTGTAGTTTCAGATATCTTTTCGAAGATCCGAAGGGAATTTTCGAGCCCATTCAAATATCTGATTGTAGTTTCAGATATATTTCTCGAAGATCCGAAGGGAATTTTCGAGCATATTCATATTTGATTGCAGTTTCAGTTGCAAGTTTCTTTCTCGAAGATCCGAAGGGAATTTTGAGGCCATTCAAATGCCTGATTAGAGTTTCAAGAATTTTTCTTGAAAGTCCGAAAGGAATTATTCGATACCTTTTATCGAAAATCCGAAAAGGAATTTTTGAGCCCATCTTATCTCAAGCATCTTCTTTGAAAATCCGAGGGAATTTTCAAGATTATTTCAGGTCTTATTTCGAAAATCCGAAGGGAATTTTCGAGCTTTCAAATACTATTGGGAATTCCAGATACTTGGTGGGTTTCCAAAGCTAATCCATACCCCAATTTTGCTTTCCCAAATCTTCAGGTAAGTAAATGCAGGTATGTTTTCTATTTTTGCATTTAGCATCCACATATCACATTAAAAAATGGGTGTGGGCTCATTGAGATCCCATTTACTCGACAAAAAGATTAATTTTTCTCATTGCATTTGCATAGTCAAAATTTAGGTATCATTTTATCTTTGAATGAAACCTCTTCGAGCTCCCTTTCAAAGAGGGGCAGCTGTTGACACCTAAATTTTGACGATCCAGTCAGTTGTTCGTTGTATTAAAAAAATTAGAGATCAATCCTGATCTCTAGAAAAATATTAAAATGCATATAGATATTATAAGCATTTGCATAGGCTCATATAGTTACATTTGCATTAGATCGGTGGTGGTTGGACTCGGTGAACGGCTCTAACTTAATGAAATTGGACTAAGTCCTCGTTCAAGAAAATTCTTGGCCTAGCCCATAAGGATTATAAGAGTTGAAATTCTCCCATTGGATAATTGAACAATTAATCTTGATTATTATTCAAATTTTGGAAGATAATTGTTCGATTTGGTTTGATATTATCAAGATTCTAAGAGATAATAAAATTTTCATATCAGTAAAGTATATCTCTTAGAATTTAAAATTGAGAGTTTTAATCTAAACCTAGCACTATATAAAGGAACACCCATTCACGTTCCGGGGGGGCTCTCATAATTTTCAGAAGACAATTCCTTATAGCAAGAGTGAAACACGTGAGAGAGAGGGGGAGCGAGAAAAGTTTTCGTTTCTTCCTACTGGTTCTGGAGGTCAGCAATTTTTGAGAGAATTCCGAAGCCGCACCATACAGACGAAGGAGAAGAATTCAAGGCCAAGACAGAGAGTTTTAATCGGGACAACACTCATACAGAAGTCCATTGGCCAAAAGGGGACACTTTCAACACATGAAGAATAAATGTTCACGTTGACACGCAAGATGTCAGAGCCAATATGGTGAGGTTGGAAGTCCCAAGTTCAGGCGTGAGGACTCCCACACCTGACTTTGCTGTCTACTATAGTCACGCCCTAACCATTACGTGCCCCGCAGTCTTCCGCTCCACGTTGTTGCTCATTTTCTCTGCATTGTTTTTACTTGGAAGTTTTGTTGAAGTTGCATTAAATTAGTCACCACCATCACCGCAATTCCCTCACCAACAAATTTATTGCTGCACCGATATCATCAAGCTGCACCCTCGCTCCATTGTGAGCAATCGCAAACCATGAGCCCTTGCCGCCACTACATTCGCCGGTCCATTTTTGCAATCGATCCTCTAATACACAATCCCGATCTGCTGCAAATTTAAATTTGAAAGAAATCTGCAAATCAGGTAATTATCTTATCCTGATTTGATTTGAATATTTTATTACCTAATTTGTGCTTATTGATATCTAATCTTGCATATTTAGATAATAGGCAATATTTCAATTAGGATTTATTTCCTTTTTTTGAAATCTTGGATATCTGATCTTATCAAATTTGGATAGAATTTAGAATTTTCAAAATCCTTTGAATATATCCAAGATATTTGAGATATCTAAATTTTTTCAAGATGTGATCAATTAGGAAAATTTCCTAATCCGAATCAAGACATGTGGAAATAAATCTATCTATCAGGCTTTAGATAGAGTTATTTCCATAGCAGGTATTTTGAATTTTAGGATCGATCTGTCAGGCTTCAGATCGAAACTTAATTCGAAAGATTTAGCGGTTATTTTTTTTACTTGATTTTAATTTCGAATTTTAATAAAAAAAATACCAAAAAGATTGCTCTAGAATAGGTTAATTTCTTTAGTTTAAAATTGCATGTTTAGATAATTAGCATTTTAATTCCGAATTTCATTAAAAAATAATAAAAAAATAATATACCCGTCATTTAGAAACAGGTCACGTTGTCGCATGACATATAGTTTGCATGTTAGGTTGCATTAATCGCATGTCAATTTTTTGCACGCTAATTTTTGCACGTCATTACATATAAGTTAGCTTTCATTTAAATAAGTAAAGATTAAAAAAAAAAAAGAGAAAATTTCTGCACCTTTGAACTCTAAGTCAAGATTTATCAAAATTGTCAAATTGAGTATTTTTCCTGAAATTGGTACCGAAAGGGCGTTAGGGAATCTAGCGTAACCAAGTCCCCGAATTCATAATTTCTGGTTTGCAGAAATAAAATAGTACTCCCGCTATTTTATTTAGGTTTCTAATCAACCTACCCTAAATGATTAGTGGCGGCTCCCATTGAAAATATTTGCATGTTCATAATTGGACCTAAGTTGCGAATTGGTAGAGTTTGGGAGAACTCGAGCTAGGTTAGTTAATTTAATTGATCTAGTAATCCATTAGCCTAAGATCGGAAAACTCGATTTTTTAGGTCGCGACAGTCACCCTGGCTTGTAATTGTCCTTTTGATTTTTCTCTATCAGGTTCATTCATGAAACAGGGGTTCAAAATTATTGAATCAAAACAAATACATTAACTGCATTGCGGATACCATGACGGTAGCATTCACATACTGGCTTTTTTATGCTCCGTAGCTCTAAAACAAGTGTTTTTGCATACATATAACTCTATCAGTCGCTTTATGGCTTGTAATATTTTCTTTGCTCGTGTTGGAGCACTGACTGTCAAAATTCTGTTGAAACCAGAAAATCGATTTGGTATCAAGGACACTCAACAGCATTCAGAGTGGGTCTTGAAAATTAGTTAGAAAAGGAAATTCGATCCATGCAGTGGATTGATATATTTAGCCAACTCTTCCTTGGATAAAGCAGCCTATCCATGATAAGGAAGAACAAGATATATCTTGTGCTGCCATAATTATAAGTTGCTACATCTCAAGTTCACTAATCACCTCCCCGATTTCACTACCAACTCATTCCATGAGCATTAAATTCTTGATTCTTTCCCTTAATTTCTCTCTTTCCAACCCTGCTCAATCACTTAACCATCTTGCCTCTTGCCTGCCATTGATTTCTCCTCTTGGCTAGCCGTGATCTCTTTCACGATTCTGCCTCCACAAATCTCCGAAATTTTCTTGTTATAGATTTCAAATAAAATATCTTAAGTTGACACTGAAGAAAAATAGGGAAAAACAGAGCCGCTCCTCTATTGCTCCGAGATGACCAATGGCGACGGTTAGCACTGGCTCCGGGCTTGAAAAAAAGTGAGGAAAGCCGTCATTGGTGGTTGACGCAGTGAACAAGCTTCGGGCGAACCCCAAACTCTTCAAGTCTTTTTTGCCGAAAAACAGAGCAGAAATGGGACGAACTGACCGCAGCTTTGCTGGCGACCAGCGAGGGCTGTGAATGGCAGGCGACTTCGATCTATGACCGGCTTGAGATATTGGCGACCAATGTGCGTTAATAGTGGCCGCCCGTGTCTCTGCTCGTGCTCGGTTGGGTGATGCCTTCAGGAAAATGGCTGAGGTGGTGTGATGATTAATGGTGGCCATGCGTGGGACGACGATTGCTGTGCGTAGGTTGGCGGTGGTTGGGAGTTTTTTCTCTGCGGAGGGGATGATGGATGGCAGGTAGCGAACGGCAATGATAAGAATCGAATGTCAGCGTCTTTCGCCTGGGAGTAGTGCGGAGAGAGCCGGATCGAGTCGATGCGAAGAGAGCCGACAAAGAAGACTGAGTTGCTCGGGACACCAAATTCAACATCCTTGAGCCCAAATCTAACCGTGTTTTCAAATGACCCTAGATCCTGGGTCGCCCGTGCGTCGCAACACCCTCACGATGACGATGAGCTGAGGTCGTGGAGGGGTTGTCGGAGGTTGTGGCGGAGCTGGTGGGTCTGGGTGGTGATGGGGAGTGCCAGACTGCCAGTGAGAATAGCCCGTCTCATGAAGTGTGGAGCACCAGGACGCAAAAGGGAGAAAAGAGAAGAAAAAAAAGGACAAAAAAAAAGAAAAAAATGACGTGGAGGGAGAAAAATACACATGAAAATGACACATTGACTGATTTTTTTTTAAAAAAAGCAATTCAAACTAAAATTTTAATTATAAAGGCCACATAATCAATTTGAACGGAATTTCTCACCGTTAGTACTTAAGTGATAATTTTTTCTCCGATTTGACACTTAAGTAAGTTGGCGAAAAACTTTTGGCACTAAAGTAAATGCCGTACACAACTTTTGGCACTCCTAGTGTCCTTCTTCCGAAGAACCACCTCAAATCGGGCAATATCGGAGGTAAAATAGCATCGGGAGGTGAGAAAAATTGATAAAAATTTTTTGCTTTCACTTGCATCAATCTTTGGGCGTCTTTATTGCAAATAAACTCTCGCGATAATTTAAGTGTCCTATAATGATAAAGAGCATTTCTTTCTCTATCCTATATATTTTTTTTTACCCGTTGTATAGCCCACTTGAGCCTACAAAATCTTTTCTCTAAGTCAAGTTGGTGATCATCCCCTACAATCGACGCAAGGCAAATATCACCACTCTTCGAGCATTATGGTCCTGTCAACAAAGGATGAAGACCATGAGAGCCTAATAACATTGTTTGTCTAAACTTGTCTAGGCTAGTTCTTAAGCAAAAAAAATAAAATAAAAATGATGAAAACTAGGGGACATGAAAAGCAGTGTGCCTAGTAAAAACAAGGCCGATACCCATAGATAAAAAAAAAAAGAGTAAAAAAAGTAAAAAAAATGATGATGGACTAGGGGCATGAAAAAGCAGTGTGTCTGGTAAAAGCAAAGTCAATGCTAATGAAAAAAAAAAAAAAAGAAAAGAAAATGAATGATGATAAATTGGGGGGCACGAAAAAATAATGTACCTGGTAAAAGTAAGATCGATACCCATATATTAAAAATAGGAAGTAGAAATGTCAGGAAGGTATATGTCAAAATTGCAAAGACTTGCCCAATAAAGCAATAGTCATCCTACAAGTCTTAAAGAGCCAAGTGTCGAACTCTCAAGACCAATGGAGCATCTATGAAGATAATCCCGATGACGAAAAAGACCCGTGATAATGCTGAGATGATCACCAACTCCTTCACCCCTCTATACACGTTTTTGAGCCTGGCGAATCCTTTTAGATTTTCAACCCCTGAACCTAGCCTCGTTCGTCCCTTATAGAGTCTCTTCAAATTATGGCACTTCAATTAACGTAGGAAATCATATGTTTATAAGCATTGCTCAAGAAGTGCAAGCATGACTATTTCTTTCTTATTTTGTAGGGTTCTTGACTTGTAAACTCGGAGATAATTGGAGAACATTTCTTTCATAGCCTCGACTTGGACAATCCCCTTAGTTAAGCCACTAACCAAACCGACGCTTTCTGGTCTAGTAAAAGACCTCTCAGATTGGTCAATGTGTACTTATTGCGAATGACTCTCAAAGCCTTTGACGTCAATAATGTGAGGTGTGTTGAGGGATCATATTATTTACCAAATTAATGGATGGGATCAAAGAGCCTTCTTTGAGAGCTTGTGACAAGAACTTTTGACTAAGGTACTTTCATTTGGCATTTTTAACTAAGTTCTTTGAATGAGTCAAGTTTATCTTGTTGATATTTCTCCTCCAAAGGATTTTGACAATTGATGGTATTTGCTAGTGCTGGTTGACAATTTCATGGTATTGAATACATTCATAGTTTTCAAAACCGAATTATTTTGGCTATATTCAATTGTAACAATCCTTTTGAATGACAGTTGTGCTGGCCGTAATCTATACTATTAGTACAATCCTTTTGAAAAAATTTTGTTAGATGTACATGTTATGATCTCCGAATCATATGGTTGTTTGTTAAATTCAGATACTCCTTGTCTCATTCTCAGACCCGGGTGCAAAATCTTAGGTTTTCCAAAAGCCCTAAGTGAAAAAACTTAGGCATTTCAAGACCACAGGTGCAAAACGTTAGGCATTTCAAAATCCTGAGTGCAAAACCTTAGGTATTTCAAGATCTTGAGTGCAAAATCTTAGGTTTCCCAAAGCCCTAATCGAATCCTGAGCACAAAATCTTAGGTTTTCCAAAAGTGCTGAGTGAAAACCTTAGGCATTTCAAAACCCCGAGTGCAAAACCTTAGGCATTCCAAAAACCTTAAGTGCAAAACCTTAGGTATTTCAAAATCCTGAGTGCAAAACCTTAGGCATTCCAAAACCCCGAGTGCAAAACCTTAGGTATTTCAGACCTTGAGTGCAAAATCTTAGGTATTCCAAAAAGCCCTGAGTGAAAAATCTTAGGTGTTTCAAAAACCTGAGTGCAAAACCTTAGGTATTTCAAAAATCCTGAGTGAAAAATCTTAGCTGTTTCAAAAACCTGAGTGCAAAACCTTAGGTATTTCAAAAATCCTGAGGGGAAAACCTTAGGCAGTCCAAATCATCAAGTCCTCACCGAAAACCCTAGGCATTTCAAAACATCAGCTTGTTAAGCTTTTTAACCCGAGTCCCTTTCCTTATCGGAAAAGTTTTTGTAGCTTGAAAAAAAAAAAAATCAAATAAATAAATCATCTTTTGCGCCTTTAGGCCATTCGTTGTCCCATATCCTTCTCGGACAAAATGCAAGTATCATTTTTTATCTTTGAATGGAACTTCTTTGAACTCCCTTCAAAGAGAGGAAAGTTGTTGACACTTGATTTTTATTAATCCAATAAATTAGTGCTTAAAATGTAAATGGGCCAAATTAGGAGGGATAAAATTATTGGGAAATAAATATATTTAAAAAATAGAGAAAGGCTGGCCAGCCTCGGCCTAGCAACCCTGATCCCCATTCTATCACCCTTTTATTTTTATATTAACCCGAACCCTCTTTTTATCTTAATTTTTCTTTATTTTCTCCACTTAGGCCCAGTTTTGGCCCACGTGTGCTCAGTCATGGCCCAAGTGTGCCCAGTTTGTGGCCCGCCTGTGCCCGGCACGCGCTTCCTCCACATCCCGCGGGAACGACAGACTTGGAATAACGGTCGAGATTCCTTCGGAGGAGACAGATAGCTAGAGGCACCGCTTTTGGACAAAAAAAGAAGGTGACCGAGAGAAAAAGGGCGGTCTTTCTAGAAAGAAATCGAGAAGGGGTCCGAGAGAGATAGAGTGAACCGGAAAAGGAAGAGATTTTTGTTCGTTCTCCGGTGGTCCATTTATGTCGCCATCGGTCCCGTCAAGCTTCTAGCCACCGTGCTTTGTCCCGATCAGTCACAAACCAGGTGGTTCATTGTCTTGCCTTGCTCTGTTTTGGTCTTTCTCTCCCCTGCCTCTCGAGAGCCAGGCATACCGAGCCCATTCGATGATTGCGATTGCCTGGCTCAGTCCATGGAGGATAACATTCATTGGGAACCTAAAATAGTTTATTCAAGCATGATTTGTCGAGCTTGTGCCGCGAGCAATGCC
This sequence comes from Syzygium grande, assembly GCA_024733475.1. Classification (NCBI taxonomy): domain Eukaryota; kingdom Viridiplantae; phylum Streptophyta; class Magnoliopsida; order Myrtales; family Myrtaceae; genus Syzygium; species Syzygium grande. The sequence goes on from JAMXDD010000013.1 coordinate 303,764, forward strand.
AAAACCTGACCTACAACTCCCTTTCTCAGCCGCAACTTACATGCTTGATAAAATGTCCCAATGAAACAGCATGGTTTTAAAACATCGAATCTGGTTGTGATAACTTTTAATGTTTCGTTATAAACTGAGACAGATTTTTGGGAAATATGGTCGTCTAGATCTTTACATATCATGTTAGAGCCAAAAATTGCATTGAATCTTAGCCTTAAGCCCTGTTTGAACTCGCCTACCACCTGTTTGACAAAATGCCCGAATGAAGGCCGAGACTATTGCCACCAAAATCTGTTCTTGTTGTCCTCGTTTTATGCTTCGTTTGTGCTTGAATCAACATTTCATGATTGACTTGGTGTTTTTCTTTTGTTTTTTTTTTGCCACAGTTCACACTTGGTCCGAGTTGGCTACGCGTCGCATCCCCTCCTCGGAGACGTTTTCCCACACCGATGAAGCTCATGGTTTGAGGGCGCCCTAGTTAGTCCATTCCTCCTCATTCGTGAGTGCTTATGCTGGTTTGTGTAGCTTGGTTTTGCTTGAGGTTTCTTTTTGTGGTATGTTTGGTTCATCGGTTCTCTAGTGCACCCTGGTTTGGCTCGACAAAGCCCCAGCACGCCCAAGCACTTTGCCAGGCACTGGCCCGAGCATGGCCTGGTGTGACCTGGCAAAGCCCCAACACGGTGCCTGGCCAGTTCCCAGTGCGGCCCTGACGAGTGCCTTGGTCCTTGGTGCAGGTGGCCCTGTAGGGGAAAAGAAAGGGAATAAAAAAAAATAACGAGAAAAATAAATAGAAAGAAAATAGAAAATGAAATGAAAAATTGGAAAAGAAATAAAAATAGAAAAATTAGGATATAATCTGTGCGGATCAAAGCGCTGAATCGGACTGAGTTGTGAGACCCGGTCCGAAGTCCTTTTTATTTATTATTAATTAAAAATATTTAAAAAATTCAGAAAAATTAGGAAAGGTTTAGAAATTAGTTTTTGAGTTAATTTCACTAGATCTTAGTGTTAATTTCATTCTAGATTCAATTTAAAAACTTGTAAAAATTGAGAAAACCTTTAAAAATTGTCCCAAAAATTGAATAAGCATTTAGGGATCTACCTTAGAGTTTTTTGATTTCCTTTCTTTTTAAAGACGATGCTAGATTGCTTTGGTTATTTATTTTCATGCCGATTATTTGGTTGCACACCTTTAATACATTGGTTGTTATTTTCCATTTTTAGCATGGTTAGGATGAGCTTTAGGCTTCTTGATAAATTGCCCTAGTCGTTAGTTAGCGAGCAATCATGTTTAGGTACTTGAAAGGGCACTAGTTAGATCACTAGTGTAATCAAGTCCCCAATCCTTAGAATCTCTGGTTTTGTATGTATCGAGACAATACTTTTACGTCTCGATTAGGGTTTCTGACCAATCCTTGATTATGGCTAGTGGCAACTCCAATTGAATGTGTAGATTAGAAAAATCACGTTGCATGAGGTATGAGGCTTGGGAGGCCTCCGTCCTTGGATTGATGAGCCTTTTGGTTTGTGCTTCGAAAAACCAACCAATGTTCACATGAATTGATAAATACCTCTTAACATAGGCTATATATTATTTATTCCCCTAATCGGGATGGGTAGGTCACGACAATTGCCAAATGAGCACTCTCTCCCGATTCCATAAGTAGCCTTTCTTCCTCTTGAACACACATGATCATGAGATCGTTTAATTGACCATTTACTCATATGTGTTATAAGAGATCTTGAAAGGGGCATATTATTGTGGAAGAGTGTTTAGAATATAATACATAAGAAAAGACTCAGATATTTCAACCACGGGTTCTTCAACTGAGCCACAATGTTCCCCATCTTTATGATGTATTTGCGCACATCTCTAATACTAGTGAGCTTTAGAGATGAAAAGTTCCTAATCGGGGTTATAGCATGTGTCTTTTTGATGTCTCAAACTATGCACCAATAGCCTCTAACAAAGCCTTAGCATTGCTATGCTAAGCGATCAAACCACGAATACAAGGAAATATTTTAGTCTTTATGAACATCACAATAAGGCGATTGGATCGCTCCTATTGTTCATAAATGGTTATTACAGCTACAATGCTCGTATCAGAAGGAGCAGGTGGTTCGTCTTTCCTTATAGCATAGTCAATGTCCATGCACCCCAATTGAAAAAGGATTAGCTCCTTCCAAACTTTATAGTTTTCACAATTCAGCATGAGAACATCATTCTTATATTTAGAGAAATTCACGGGTTGTAAAATTGCATATCAAACATATATGCTTATGTCATAAAATTTGAGGCACATTAAACATATATCATGCTTTACCAATGTAAAACATATCACAAAATATGAATCACATAACATAAAAACTACATATGGGACAAGTTTTTAATTTAAAGAGTTTCATAATTAACTTTATCAAGAAACTATCATATTATATTCTTTTCTTAATCCCTGTGGGTAAATTAAGAAAAATAATATGATATTTCATCCTAATCAATCTTATTAATATAATGAAAATTCCTATGGGATAAATTCATTATATTGATACAATTAACTACAATCAATATCATTTTCTAAATGTATTCTAGAGGCTCTTAATATATAATTTAAGATAATTAGAAATGCTGGAGCTAATCTCTAATTAAATAAAATTATATATGGATCACTAGACATTTAATTACATGCACAAACAATCACCAAATTGCATGCAATGGCGAAACCGTAAATTACAATCTGTTAAGGGTAGAACGGTAAATCTAGAGGCCAAAAGGGCAAAATTGTAAATTCAGTGGCCAAGGGCAGAACTGTAAACAAGCAAAAGGGTCCTTAGACCAAAATAAATGGTGGGTTTTCGACATCATGCCGGTGTGACCACATAGGTCTAAGAATAAGTAAAAAAAAGCCAAGAAATTGGCCCGAATCAAGCAAAATTTTATCAAAACGCAAACCCCTAATCACCACAACTTCGCCAATCAATTCGCCTTTGGTGATCACCGATATGCCAAACCAACTTAGGGCTACTATTGCCCATGGCGGTGCGACAATCATGGTCGGAGGCGGGTGGTGGGTCTCCAAAATTTGGTCGAATCGGCAATTTCTCTCTTGGCCCCAAATTGCCCGATTTTCACTTCAATCAAAATCCAATACAAATTATGCACCCAAAACTCGATAAACACAAGGCAAAGATACTAATCTTGCTCTGATACCAAATGATAGAGAAAATTGAGATAAAATCGACAAAATTGAGAGATTCTAATCATGCATCAAGAATGAAATTCAAGCATTAATTACAATCACATGCGGAAAAAGGATGTGAAATAAATCGACTTCCAGCCATTGTTCGAGTTTGTGTGCAAAGGAAATCCGCCAAGATTTGACAGCAATTTTACAGTAATTATGGGCGTACTCTACTAACCCAATCTCCTCATTTACTTCGATGATGTATTTACGAAGAGAAGGTTTGGTTTAGACCTTGTCATACCCGTACAAAAATGATCAATCATCTTTATAAACCGCCTTCCGTCAAGGCGCGTTTTCAATGGGCGATGGTCAACGAAGAGGTATGGACGTGGAAAACCATATGGTGGAATACCTGCCACTCAAGAGAGAAAAAGTGGATCAATCGAGGTTACAGGTTTTATTTAAAAACTACATCCAAAAAAAAACGTGGGATCACATTATAGATAACAGGCCTTTCACAAAAAGGCAAAGGAGTGTATAGGAGAAAAAGTTAGAAAAGTAAAAAGAAGAAAAAAAAAGTAGGGATAAGTGCATTGAAAGTCATAAAACTTGTCATCAAAGTGTAATTGAGTTTTAAAACTTTTTAAAAGTGTAATTAAGTCCTAAAATTTGTCACAAAGTACAATTGAGTCCTAAAACTTTCAAAAAGTACAATCAAATCCTAAAACTTATCAAGTTAGTCCAATTAAGTTCTTCTTTTGATTGCACTTCTTAAAAGTTTTAGAACTTAATTGTACTTTCACAACAAGTTTTAGTACTCGATTGCACTTTTGAAAGTTTTAAGACTTGATTGCACTTTCATGATAAGTTTTAGGATTTCATTGTGCTTTTTGAAAATTTTAGGATTCAATTGTACTTTCGTCATAAATTTTAGGACTTCTAATGCGCTTTATCCCAAAAAGTAATCTTCTTCCTTGGGTGAGCAAATCCAGAGCCGTGACTTGTGCTGCACCTGAACTCCTCCGTGCCTCCCCATCGACCAACCTGGGCAACATCAGCAGCCCCTGCTTCAGATCAGCGTGCTTCAGGCGGTGCTCGGCTAGCTCGCTCCATGTTCCCCGACACCTCCAGCAAACCACCACCCCGCATCGGCACTGCACCCCCAACAAGTTCCAGCAACTCCAGTGATCTAGCAAGCCCGGTAGTTGCTGCGGTCCAGTGTTGTTCCTGTAGATCCGCACCGGTGAGTCCCTACTGAATCTTCTCAGCCCAACGAGTTCCAAGCAGCACTGGCGAGGCCCCCAAAGGGATGCCTCACAGCCATTAGCAAACTTCGTCGTCCCGGAGCTTCCTCAGTGAGCCAGACCAGCAACTTTGACACACCAGGGAGCTATTAAAATTTCAGACGAAGTCCATGTGTTTTTTTGGTGACTTTTTACAGCTTTTCCGGCAAGCATCGTTGACGTGGGTCTAGCCAGTGTGAGCAAATCACCGTGAATACCACTTCGCTGGCCACATCGAGAACCACATTGACGGAAGCCGAACACCTTGGCTGAGAATCTTGCCAAGCTTCACCACCACTGCGAGCTGAGCTGTCGAGTTAGGAGGTTGCATATTCAAATTAGGTAATTATCCAATCCAATCTTGAATTTGATATTTTATTTCCTAATTTGAATTAATGTGATCTTGAGTGTTTTAGGCATTATCTGATAGGATTTTATTGACAAAAATTAAATATAATCATTAATTTGAGCCGTGAGGTGATTTGGATAATTTTTTAGTTATGTTTGATTTTGTCTCCAAGCTGGGTAGGTGCTCTATTAAGATTGCGATATCTGTTAATATGAGGCGCCATCGACAAATTATTTTTCGGATATCGTAATCTCTTGTTTAAATTTTGGTGGATGTCTTGGATGATTTTTGCTATGTTTAAAATTTTGATTAGATAAAATTGCCAACTTTAATAAATGAAAATACAAAAGAAAAAAAAAATCATTTTTGGACAGACTAGATTCTTAGATAACATGCATGATTTATATAATATCACATGTTTAAAATAGTTTTCCACTATAAAAATAGGATTTGGGTCAAATTATTTCCTAATCTAAATTGGATAACTATTCTTTCTAGATAGTTTAATTAGGATATTCATTAGTTTCGAATTTTAATAAAAATACCAAAATATCATATGCATGTCATATAATTTGCATGTTTGGAAATTGCATGTCATGTAGATTAGAATTTATTTCAAGGTAAAAAAAAACTCAAAAATATTTCATTGTTTTGGTATGTCTGATTTCTTTACTTTCTTGAAATTTGTTTGCTTTGTTATTTGAGTGTTAATTTCATTGATTGTGCATCCGCATGATCACCTCTTGCATGTTAGTGGATAGCTTAAAATCAATTCAAGCTGTTTGCAAAACATTTTTGTGAAAATAAAAGAGAAAATATACCAAAATGGCATATTCTAATGTAATCAAGTCTCCGAATCCATGTAATCTCTGGTTTGTAGAAGTAAAACTAAAACTAATTAGTGGCGACTCCTAGAAAAAATTGATTTGCATGTTAAATAACTTGAACCATAAATTGCAAATTAGTATGGGCTTGGGAGAGCCCGAGTTAGGGTAAACTTAGTAATCCATTAGTCAACACCTAGACGGTGCACTTGCACTAGCTCTTCTTGGCCACCGCCTCCTCAGAGTCGTATCCAATTACTGCCTTGACGGGTGTCAGTTTTTATCATACATTCATTCATTTTGAACGGTCCATCCAAGTAAAGCGACAATTAGCAACTTTAGCATCAAATCAACATTGAATTCGCATCGGGATCGACTTTGGAGTTGATCATGCAATTCGATTATCCCAAGCCACTTCCTAATCCATTAGGGGTTTATTAATTAAGATTAACAACAATTGACCTATCACTTGCATTCACAAAGTGATGAACCAATTATGTTAATCCATAGTTAAAACTAATCACCCACTGAACTATCCACCGATTGACATGCATCGCGAGCCTAAGTCATTCATCTAAAAGTCGATGCACAACTTAACTAAGCATGGATTTAGGTCAAACGACTTTGAATAACCAACAAACAATTAGTGAGCCAAATTTGGATTGCTTATTCAATTTTAGATTGATTCTGGACAATTATGTTTTGACTCAATTGAGTGACCAAATGACCAACCCATTCAGTGATTCATGCATAATTGGAAAGGTTGAAATGTGTAATTTAAAGTTCATTAATAGTACTTGACCCTCTTTGGATCCTATTGACCCCAATTTGACCCGATTTCAACACTGCTCCGAAAATTGACCCAAATTCTGACCCGATTTTGTAAAATCCGGAAAAATATCTAGAAATTTCAAAATCTGGCCAAATTTGACAGAAAGTTAGTTCATTCTGTTATTAACAACTTTCATGTTTTTACTTTTTTCAAATGAGCCCCTCAACTATATAAAAATTGCAGGTTTTCCTAGGGACTTAATCGAAAACAGTTTTGTAGGCCAAGAATGACCTCCGATTATTGGCCCAATTGGCTCCCTAATATTTTCTATCTAGTCCTAAAATTTCCAGACTAATCAATTAGACCACAATGAACAAATTTCTAGTTTTAAGTTTTTCCAGAAAAGGACTCAAAATGTTCGAAATTTGCAAATCAAAATCTGAGAAAACTGGAATCCGATTTTTACATTTGATGTGAGAAATTTTCGTAACTTTGAAAATGAGACATTTTGATCAAAACGTTGCCAGATTTTCATGAAAATTATATCACTTTGAAGCTACGGATGTAACGTCGAGCGATATTGCAAGTGAGATTTTAAAATTCCGACTCTAGAATTTTTAAAAATTTGAGAACACCTAGGTGTCGCTGGAACTCCGAATTTCCATTTTTGCACAAACATGTATAAACTCGAGCCATCACATGCATCTAACAACCATATTTCAGCACAATCAAACCATAGTCAATCTCATTCATCGCCCTTCAACATATTTCCAATAAGGTTCATTGATGATCTTCATCTATTATTAACATAGAGCACCTAGGTTTTCCTACATCTCAACAAATCCTAAGTTTGATATCCTTAATATGCAAGTCTTCACAATCTACTCATTGAACATTGTAAGTACATGAAACCTAAGCATGCTCAGCTAAGGATCATATGAGTTCAATATGCTTACCTTGAATATGAGAATTCTAACATATAATCGAGTGATCCAGCCTTTCCGAGGAACCTCGGACCGAAAATTTTGGTAACAGGGCACTGTAATGGCCTTGAGGATACCACGGATGAACTAATCAATGAGATTAGTCAGCCAAGGATGTTCAGCAATCTTTGAAACAATCCAACGATATTGCTGAGATAGAAAGATTAATGAATTTCTATGAACAAACAAGAGTATTCGGTCAAGTTTAGAAGATCCGGTGACAGTTTTGAGGAACTCCAGCCATGATAACGTCGAGGACACGCTAGGGAGTGGTGTCGTGATGACCAATGGAATGCCAGAGGACGGTTGGAATCCGTGAGGATTCTGATGGAGCAAGGTACCAGCATAGAGCACGGTACCGAGGCCAAGAGGAATCTGGCAAATTCCAAGACTCTCTAGTGAACTTCCAGCGAAACACTAGCCACGAGCACGACGGGGACACCTTAAAGAGGATCGGCACATGTGGAGGCTGCCGGTCAGTGGAAAATGATGAAGATCGGCGCAGCCAAGAGGGAGAGAGAGGGAGAAATTTCGGGAGTGGAGGGGGAGAGATCTCCAGCTAGAGAGAGAGCTAAAATGATGAGTTCTCCTAAATTTTGGAGGGAAAAATCAGGATATACCCCCTCTAGTTCAAATCTTGGCCCTTGCTAGGATTGATTCCTTCATGGTTAAGCAAACCTCTAATTGGCTAAATTTTACCACATGGATTGATGACATGTCAAGATGGATGACCAAGATCAAGTGGGTAATGGATGGCTAAGATTTATTGCTTAATTATTAAGAACTGCTCTTATTGGTTAATTTTTAGTTCACATGGATTGATGACTTGGCTCTAGGGGCAAATTTTGTGATTTCCAAACAAGGGGGTGGCTAATCGGCTTACCAAGGCTTATTGGTCAGCCAGCGGAATTTTGGTCGGAAAACGGCTGGAAAATAAATGCTGGTCAATGCTGGTCAATGCCGGTCAAACCACGTTAACTCAATTGGACTGGGTTGACTCGGGCTTGACTGGGTTGAACCGGTTTAATTTGATTACCTAATTTCCTCCATTTCGGCTTTATATGTGAATTAATGTGATTAATTGATTCAATTGGAATGAATTGAATTCAATTTGGTTAGATTGGATTGAATCAATTTGACATATTTTGACCAATTTGATTTGTCAATCCCTAATTATTTAAATCCCCTTTGAATTGGCTTGAATGGCATTAATGAGCTTGGACCAATGTGTGCAACTGGAGGTTTTTTTTTTTTCAGAAAAGATAACTAATCTTCATTACTTCAAGTAGTTTCTCCGTTACACCAAACTCGGGCCTAAGAGACAATGCGGTGCCATAAAACACTAGGCTGCGTTTGGTCGTCCGAATTTCTAAACAGGATAGAACCGGGATAGGATAGGATAAGAAATCCTAGGATTTCTTCATATCCTGTTCACTGTTTGGTGGACTACAGATTTAAAGTCGGATAGGATAATTTTTATTTTACTTTTTGCTATTCACAGGTCCGGAGGAGTCGGTGAAGGAAAAAAAGCCGAGAAAATTTTTTGGTGAAAGTGCACAAGGTGTGGGGATGAAGATGACGGCGAGTGGAGCGTAGGATTTCTGGAAAAATAAGCATTAGAAATCCTATTCGAGTCTATCCTACCCCTTCCCCGGATTTTTTATCCGGATTATATCCGGTCTATATCCGACTTTATCCTATCCCCGGATCACCACCAAATACAGAATAAAATAAAACATATCCTATCCCGGCTTTTATACGGTGGACCAAACGTAGCCTAGGGGATTAGTGAGCCAATTTCTAGGGAGGTAGTTGTGTCTATGGGCCTTGGCAACCCAGTCTGCGACTTTATTTGCTTCTTGCTCGCAATGGGCTAGACTTAGCTTTTCGAAATGGGCCATCTCCAACTTGCAGGCCTTGATAAGGCCCTCCTCTTCCCACGAAGCCTTCTCTTGATCTGTCAGCGCCCTTATCAGGTTCAAGCTGTCTGACTCCAGCACAAAGCGCAGAGAAGACTTCGACTTCAAATGCTTGCACGCTTGAAGGAGAGCTAGGGTTTCAACTTGTCCAACTGTAGAAGCATAAACGCTTATGGCAAACCCATCCACCGCTTTTCCAGTACAATCTCTGCAAATACACGCTATACTTCCTTTTGATCTACCTTCCGCAAACGATCCATCCACGTTCACCTTCAACTCACTGCTCTTGGGTGGCTTCCATTCCTCAGGTAAAAAACCTTTTTCCCTTCTTGATTTCTTGTTTCCTGGATTCCATCTCACGAAACTTTTGCAAATCACCAATGAAGAGTCCACCACATTCGACGGCTCAGGAGCTCATTTATAAAAACAAAATTGTTTCTTGCTTTCCACATCTCCCAAAGCATCGATGCCAACCACTCCAGTGAAGGTGAGTTTCCCATCCTCCTAACTTGATTAAGCAGCCAAATTTCAAATCGGCCTAGCCCTTTTTATGATATTTCCACTTTTAGGTCTGGGTGTCGCCAAACGTCGTTTGTCCACTTGCATAGCAGAAAGATATGTTCTATAATTTTTGGGCCTTGCCTACATAGAGGACACACCGGTTCAGGAAAAATTTTCCTTTTCCACAAATTCTCATTAGTTGGGATTGCGTTTTGGCATAGACTCCTGACGGAAGTTTTAATTTTTTGGTGTATATGCATATTCCAAACCATACCCCATAATTCTGTTGGGTGCTCATAAGAAGATGATGGCTGGTTTATGTTATGCTTTTTCTCTGATTTCCAAATCTGATTGTACGCACTCTTGATCGTAAAAAGTGCGGGCTTTTGTTCGCGTCCACATAACTTTGTCTTTTTCCTCAGTGACCTCAATTGGGATAGTTAAAATTTCCTTAGCAATTTTTTTATCAAACATTTGAAACAGTTTTTGCTCATCCCATTTCGCTTCCTCTATGTTAATTAGCTCGCTTACTATCTGTGGCTCCCCACTTAGTTCCTCTCCTCAATTGTGCTTGATTTCAGCCATCTATCTTCTCTAATTTTGATATCCCTGTCACTCCCCCACCCTCCATCTCACATTCTTAGCAATTGCCTCTCTTCCCCACAATATGCTCTGCCATCCCCATGAAGCGTGATTTCCCCTTCTAGCATTTTCATAATTTACTATATGGGAAATACAATCCTTTGAGTACCTGTACCCAAATGCAGGAAGGGTTTTGATCTATCCTCCAAGCTTGCTCCAAGCATGGCCTTATTGAAGGACAATAAGTCTCTAAACCCCATTCCACCTTGGTCCTTCCATCCTTTTATAGCATTCCAGTTTTTCCAGTGGATTCCCGACTTTGAATCACCATTCTTCCACAAAAAATTTGCAACTTTTTATTCAATAGCTTGGCAAATAGAGATAGGTAGTTTAAAAAACGACATGGCATATTGTGGTAGAGCTTGTGCCACTGCTTTCATGAGTGTCTCTTTTTCGGCTTTTGGGATCATCCTTTCTTTCCACCCTTCAATTTTCATGTTTACTCTACCCAAAATCCATGTGAACATTTGTTTCTTAGGTTGACCCCAATCCGATGGAATCCCTAGGTACTTTCCAGTTTTTTCTATTCCGGGACTCTCATTTCTGTTGCCATGTTCCTTCTCAACGTTTGAGGACAGTCTTTACTGAAGAAGATGCTGGATTTATTCAAGTTGACGGCTTGTGCTGAAGCAAAACAGTACTGGTTTAAAATTCGTGCTATATTCCGACACTCTTGAACCCTTCCATCTAGAAAGAATAGTGAGTCATCTGCAAACAAAAGATGAGATAGGGTTGGCCAATGTCTATTTAGTTTAATTCCCCTTATTCTTCCTTTCTCCACCACTTTCTTTAAAAGACAGGATAGCACATTGGCCACTAAAATAAAGAGTTAAGGGGAGAGTGGATCTCCTTGACGTAATCCTCTTGAAGGTTGGACGAAGTTATGTGGTTAACTATTAAATTTAAGGCTCACGGATGCCGACGTCACACAATACATAATACGAGCTACCCATTTGGCATCGAAATCCATTTTGATCAAACATGCTTCCAATAAATCCCATTCTACCTTATCATAGGCTTTTCTCATGTCTAATTTGAGCACCACTTGAGAATTCTTCTATCTGTTTCAAATTCTAAGCTGATGCAATACCTCCTGTACCACCATGATATTGTGTTGAATTTGTCTCCCCCCACAAAAGCACTTTGTTTACCGGCTATCAATTCCGGAAGAAAAGGTTCAAGGCGATTCGCCAAAACCTTTGAAATAATCTTATATCCAAAATTGCATAAGCTAATTCGGCGAAATTGGTAAAGACTTTCTGGACTCAGCACCTTTGGAATAAGAGCAATATGAGTTCTATTCAGCTGAGGATTAAACATTCCGGTTTCAAAGAATCCGCCACCATTTTGAACACATCCTGGCTTATTATCTCCCAATGATGATGATAAAATTGGCCGTTTAGTCCATCCAGACCAGGAGCTTTAGTTGCACCTAATTGGAAAACCACGACCCTCACTTCTTCCATGTTAAGATCAGCCATCATTTTTTGTTAATTTCCTCCGACAGCCAGCCTTGGGCACTGTTCTATGACTGGTTGAAAGTTTTTGGGACCATTTGTACTATAAAGCTCTTGAAAAAATTCCGTTATCATACTTTTGAGCTGCTCAACCTCTCGAATCCACTAGTTCTCAGAATTTTTCAGTGTTATAATTCTATTCCTTTGCCTTCGTTGTTTGGTTGTGGCATGAAAGTATCAAGTATTTTTTTCTCCCCATTTCAACCAGTTAATTCGAGAACGCATCCCTCAGTACATTTCCTCCTACCGCCAAAGGCTTTCGATTTCATGCTTTCAGCTCCTTAACTCTTCCCCATTTTGTTCTTCTGCTAACCAAATTTGTTAACTGTTGAAGCTCTGCTTTAAAGGAGTTTTTTGTCGGGAAGAGTTTGTAAATTTTCTCTTGCTCCATTTCTTCAATTCTACTGCTGCACATCTTAGGTTTCCTATCATATTAGCTCTTCCCGATTTTGGTGACTCCCAAGCAGATTTTACTACATCTTAGCATTCTTCATCTTCTATCGAGAAAGCTTCAAACTTCAAATTTTTCTTCCTTTTTGCAAGGGTCAAGAATAAGGACACTAAGAGAGGGCTATGGTCTGAACCAATGGCCGGTAGAGCAAAAACTTCAGCTTTTGGGAATTGTACTCTCCATTCTACGCTATAGAGGACTCTATTTAGTCTCTCTTTCACCAAATCTTCCCCGTCTCTATTATTAGCCTAGATGAAAGCACATCCATTACTTTCTGCATTCATTAAACAACAATCATTTAAGAAATCTTGAAACGCAACAAGGCGGTAATTCTCAGCTACCCTTCTCCCTACTTTTTCCCAGTGATACAAAATTTCATTGAAATCTCCCATTACAGACTAAGGTAGGTCATTACAACTTTTTATACATTTAAACTCCTCCCACAGTACAAGCCTCTCCTGAAAATCATTTGGCGCATGGACGAAAGTAATTCTCATGGCATTATGTCCCCCCCTTCTCCTTTATACAAAGATTGATGAAATATTTCCCACTATAAAACAATTCTGAAAGTTGAGGATTCTCATTACCCTCTTCACTCATTTTTTCATGATTTTTTGTCTCCATTACAAGCACTAAATTAGGCTTTTCTTGAACCACCAGGGTTCTTCTTGTCCAGTCTATAACTTGTGCAATCCCCTATCAATCATTTGCCAAATTGAGTTCAATTGGTGTGATTTTATCAAAATTGACTTGGTTCCACTATAAAACAATTTCACCAAGTTAGTCAAATTGAGTTCAATTGGGTGCGTGATTTTATCAAAATTGACTTTGAAATCAAATTTTGCTCAAATTTTGTTAATTTGGCGCAATTTATGAAAATTTTGAAACCCCTAATTAGGGCTCAAATTGAGAGTTTTTACCTCCACTAAAAAATGATTGAATTTTATATTTGGTCAATCGAAAAAAAATTCTAAATTCCCAATTTTATATTTGGGAAAAAGTCGATTTTTGATCGATTTTTGCAAAATTGATGAGTTCAAAGTCAAATTAAGGTAAAAAGAAATAGATTTGATAATTCTTTTAATTTTTCGATTTAAATCTTGACCGGTGGTTGACTTTAAATGTTGACCAAAAGTCCACTTTAAAGACTTCGTTGGATTATTGGTGAAATCAATGTCTTGATTTAGACAAAATACTATAATATAGAAATTAACTTGAAAAACATTAAAATGACTCTTTTGGCAAGAAATGGGCCTTGTCGCGATCAGGGATTTCTAATCTCAAGTTTTTATCTCTCTATAACCTATCGGCTAATAATCGGATGTCAACATGGACTTTTTGGTGCGTATTTAATTTAGTCTCTAGACTGTATGAAAATAGTCGATGTTCAAGTATATTCTAGGGACTAAATTGAACATGTACCAAAAGTTCGTGGATCATATGAAACAAATTAAAAGTTCAAGAAAAATATTACACAATAGGCTGAAGTTCAAGGACCACATTGAATAAATTTAAAGTTTGGGGACCATATTGTATATTATGTCAAAGTTCAGGACTATTTGTGTCATTTACCCTATAAAATACCCCTCCATATGCAGACTTCAGTTCAGAAGCACTTTTGGTACTTTGGGCCATGGGTTTTAACGGCTTAGGCTATATTTGATTACTTCTTCTTCCCTTAAGATGGATTAATGGGTTTAATGTGAGACCACGTATTTGAGCTCATTTGGACCCAAATGGGGTTCGTAGTATTCTTTCCCTAAACTCGCAGTAGGTCGGCTGAACAATTGCTTCCAGAGTTGGCAAAAACCGCCCGATCCAAAAACTCTCCAAAGATTGGTCCTACTTGACTCAACTAAGAAAGGTCAATAATTTGTAACTAACTTCACTCATGTTTAAATTGCCATCTTGTTGACACCTAAATTTTAATGATCCAAAGAAGTTATTTCTTGCATAGAAAATTAGGGATTGACCACAATCCCTAAGCAAAAATACTAGTTAAATTGCATATAGATGTTATGAGCATTTGCAATAGTAGTTAGACTCATATAATTGCATTTGCATTGGACCGATGGCAAATGGACTTGAGTGAATGGATCTCAGCTTAATTGGACTAAGCCAGCGGTGGCTGAAATCATGTCGTCAAGTTAGGAAAATCTGATGAAAATTTGAAACGATAAAGCTTGATATTATCAAGATTTTGGTCACATAGCAAATAAGAAAAAGCAATTGGCATAATTCCTGTGATATTTGTGAGATCAACTATTTGAGGGAATAAATAGTTGAGAGCAAGATTTAGTCAACAAAGGGAATATTTAATTGAAAGGGAAGAGGAAAGAAAATATGCATGTGTCCAAGGATTAGTCGGTGAAAAAAAAATGTAAAAGGAGGAGAGGGCTCCATTCAAAAAGAGGAGGCCACACAATTACATACACGGCCAAAGAATTGTAAGAGGACGGTCATGATATGAGAGGACAAAACAAAAATCTTGAGTCAGAGCATAGAGAGAGGAGGTGCAGCACGTCCAAAAGAAGAAAAGAATAGAGGAGAACGCATGCGCTAGCGAAGAACAGTGACTTTGTGACAGCTTGCCCCTGTTCTAGGCAACTTCAAGCAGCGTTTTGTGTCTAGCTCATGTCCACGCCTCGCCGCTTGCTGCTGCTCCTACGCGATTCGGTTTGTCTTGCTGCCACGATACCAACTTTGGCAAGGGCAGCCCTGTTCCATCACGTCCAGTAAACCAACGACTCCTGCTGCTGTTGCGCCGCATGATCGTCAGTGCTTCTAGCGCTACGCTAACAACTTCAGCGAGTCCGAGAAGCCCTGCACAGTCGCCACGTCCTTCCAGTCCTTACCATCACTGATCGAGAGTCCAAACCACCGTGACAACGCCGAGACCAGTAACTTCTGCGAACGGTCCCAGTAAACTTACCAGTCCCAACGAAATCCCGCGGTCGCTGTTGCGTTACTCTGTTTCTTCACCAAACTGGGACTCTCCCTTGTTTTGTAGGTTTCACGAGAACTCCCAAGCACCGCCACGCCCACCGCAAGCTTTGGCGAGACACCACATGGCCAAGTCCACCACAAGTAGCCAAACCGCGGCTATCCTCACCACCGCCGCTCACTGAGCTCAAGCCATCCGTCGGTCAAATTCAGAAATATCATCTGTGAAATATTTCAAATAGGTAATCGTTATTCGATTCAATTTCGATATATTAAGTTACCTAATTTGAGTTTATTATAACCTCAATTAGATGTTGTGTTGATATTGTCAAATCCAAAAATCTTTTTGAAATCCGTGAATTGAGATATTTTTCTAATTTCACAACGTGTATACGAATGCCAATCCGATTTTATGCCCAAAATACAACTCGCGATTACACGAAAAATCATCAATTCGATCTCCCACCGGAGATACAATCCACGATTGCACAGAAAATTGGTCATCAATCTGATCTCATGCTCGAGATATGATTTGCGATTGCACGGAAAATTGACCAACTCAATCCTTATGCCCGGATACGATTTGTCAATTTATTTTTCAAATTAAATGGATATGGATGATATCTTGGGTGATTGGATGCTACATTTGATTTGATTCTCTGTTAAAAAAATCCCAAAAGGATTAGATAGGATCAAGGTAAATTTTAATAGATAACATTGCATGTTTAAATAGATTCTAGATAATCTTTCATAAAAATTAGAATACAGGTTAAAATCTTTCCTTTCGAGACAGATTGCATTCTAGGTTAGGGTTTATCTAGTCAAGATAACATTCTAATTTAAATCAGGGTTTGGCCTAGTTTGATTCCCAAAATATATTGGATGATATCTTATTATATGTAATTTATTTTCATTATTTTCAAATTACGAATTTAATTGAAAAAATACAAAAAAATTCGTGTGTGTGTCGCGTCGCACTTTTTGGGCAAGCTAAGGAGGTACTTTCATTTGTCACGAATGAGCTAAGTGTCCTCGAATAAGCTATAAGGTCTGATATGGATATTTTGCTTAAATGTCCCACAGACATCCCATCACTAAACAAATGAGGGCCTCTCCCGCACCATACCTCACGTGACAGTGGGTTGTGATTTTTTTATCTTTTTTACTTAGTCTAAATTCTGATTTGGAGTTGCCACTAGTCATTATTGGTAAGTTGACTAGAAACACAATCGAGGTACGGAGAAATACCACAATTCTCTTTAACTAGAGATTCTGAATACAGGAACTTAGTTACGCTAATGATCCCAAATTGAGATCTCTAACCCCTTTTCAGATCTAAAATGATATGATATGTCTAAAGTTTCACATGAGTTTTCGAGGTCTATCCACTAATTCTAATTATTCTAATCGTGGGAACTCAATCAATCAATATAAGCGGCATAATCAATTACAATCAAACAAAACAATCCTAATTTGGGTTTCTAAAATGAAAACCAATTCACAACATCAAATCCTAGTAAAGCCCTAAAGGCTTATTCATTTGATGATATGTGTCGTTTTAGGATTTAGGGTTTTTAGGGTTAAAAACCCCTAAACAAAGGATTTTCTAAAAATACCATTTAGGCACTTCTTAAAAATCTAATTTCACTTGCACAGGTTGGCCACAATGTTTTTGGGTCATTCTGTGAATTTTTGAAATTTTTGATCTTTTTCGAAATCAGATTTTTTAATTTTTGAAAAAATTAAAATTTTTATGGGATTTTGGGATTTTTTTTTCAAACTTTTAAGAATTTTCTAAATTTTTCTCAATTTTATGACTTTTCTAAGAATTTTTGAGATTTTTGTGGATTTTCTAAATTTTTGATTTTTTTAATGATTTTCCGGACTTTTCTGATTTTTTTAATTTTTCTGGATTTTTCACATTTTTGTGGATTTTCTGAAAATTTTTAATTTTTATGAATTTTTTGGAAAATTTTCAATTTTTTGAAGTTTCCTAAATTTCTAAAATATTTTGAATTTTCTGAAATTTTTATTGAATTTTTAATTTTTAGAGATTTTTTGAATTTTCTAATTTTTATGAATTTCTGAATTTTTTAGATTTTTTTTTTTTTTTGTTCAAAAATTTCTACCGAGGGTTGAACCGGACCAGACCGGTTTAGGCTAGTCCGATCAAGTCAAACCGTTCGGCATCGGCGTTGGCTAGTGCTCCTGCGGGCATACGCAGGTGTCGAAACGGCGTTTTTTGGCCCCATGCTCATTGTGGCATTTCACCGAAAGGTGGTAGGCATAAACCGTGTTTGAAGGTTTTCAAGGCCACGATTTGAGCTGGCCGCAGATGACCTTCTAGTCAGTTTTTACCATTGTTTTAGGTTCTGAGTATTGTCCTAATCATCCACTTTGTCAATCTAGCCTAACCATTACGCCGCCCGAACTATTATCGGCTAGCGAAAAACCGATTTAAAAACCGAACTTGCAAACTTATCTAAAACAAGCTGTTCTAATTCTCAAATCATCATATAGAACGCCCTAGCCATTTAAATCAATTCAAACAACAATCAAAGCAAAGAATAAGGTCGAAAATCAATCGACTTGGATGGCTTAAGCCACTATTGGCACTCCCATGAGGTCAAGGTTGCTCCGGTGAAGTGGTTTAATGGGTGACCAACTCGGTTCATGCAGGTTTAAGCATTCAAATGCAATCAAACAATTAAAAACATGATTAGAACATTTTTTAAGCATCTATAATTGCGAAATCACAAAGAAACACGATGATTGAGCTTGATTAAACTCAAATGCCTATTCTGGAATTTTACCGAACAATGAGCATGATCAAACTTTACCCGCTTGATGGACATCAAGTCTAAAGTTTCGGTGCGAACAGCAATCGTAGGGTGATTCTTTGACACTTTTTCTCGAAATTGATGAGCTTCTTCACTCTGGGAAAGCCCCGGATTGATCAACCGAGGCACCGTTTTCAAGCCTCCACGGTAAGCTTTGTTGTAAGTTTTCCGGTGAGGAAACTCAAAGATAAGACCGATTTGTTGGCACTTTTTCGACCGGAAAAGTGCCGATCGCTCAACCTCGTGGAGTCTCTACTCATGCTTGTGTTCGATCTCTCTTTTCTTGCATTGGTTCTCTCTCTCTTCTCTCTGGAATTTCATCGAATAGCTCCTCTTTGTTTGGTAGTGTTTTGTTAGCTTTTCTTAGCTAAATTTTTCTGCCCAAAGTTTGTTATTTACTAACCTCAAATCGATTGGATTGAATCTACGATGTCACCTGGAATAGGAGCTTATCATGTGTTAAATTGCTCAGATTAAGTCGGCAAAGTCCCGGGCCGGAGTAGATATTTTTCTGGGTTTATTTTGTTTTGGGCGTAGTCGGGCGAAGAAGGAGACCGACACAGGCGAATTCGACAAACCTGAGTTGATCTAAATTTGCAAATTATTCCCGATTTTGACCCAATTTTTCAGATTTGACCCCAAAATTGAATTCCTCATCACATTTCGCACCTAAATATGTGATTTTCTCTAATTTTATCACAATTAAACCCGAGATTTTCAGATTGTAAATTCGGGTCATTGGGGTTCTTGTCTTAATTCAACACCCGGATGACCTGATTGGGAAAAATTGGTGCCAAAATTAGATTAGCCATACCTGATTAACCCTAGAAATGATGGTCTCGAGATTTGACAATTTCAAATTGGTTATGATCCTCAATTTGGGTTTTAAATTCCTAATTTTCAATTGAATTTTGGGGCTTTTTCGATTTATTTGATAAATTGTGAAATTGGATCGACCATTATGTAATTCAACGTCCCATAATCATTTGTTGTGAATACACTTTGACCGAAAAATGACTAGAAATGAATTAATTGAATTTTATATTTAATTTGAGTTGTTTTTATCCAATTTTGGGAAAACACATTACCAATTGAATTTTTTTAAAAATTGACACTGTATTAATGAAATTAGTTTTAAAAGAAGACTAATGACTATTTTTATGGAATTTTTGGATTCCATTTGCTATTTTTCTTGATTTTCACCCTTATTTTGACACGAAGAAATTAAAGAAAAATTCAGAAAAATTTTAAAAATTTTAGTTTTGGTTTAGAAATAGGTTCCTAAGCTTGGCCAAGGTTCCTAATCCTAATTTTTTATTTTTGAAAAATTGAAAAAATGAGCCAAAAATCAAGTGTTAATAGCGCCCTCTTTGAGATTGAGCTCGTTAGAGGTTGATCTCAAAGACAATGTGACACTTGAGCTTTTAATAGACTCTGTGAGGCCAAAAATGTAAATTTCACAACAACTTACTAGGAATCTTGCTTGAAATTCATGATCCAACCCAAATTTTCCTCTTTTGAATGCATCTAAGCGCCCTAATGATTAAGGGATAGAGAAACTATCCTGTTTGCAAGCAATTTCCTTGTTGATTATCTCCAAAGTGTGAATTGATGGTAGTGATGGTGATGATTATGATGAATTAATTTATGATTTCATGGTTTAAGGATATATCCAAAAACCATGAACGCCGAGGTCCTCGCTTTGAGGATTTGATGATTTTTCTAGTGGCTCATCGCTAGTAAGGCTTAGGATTTGCCTAGTGGTTCCTCATCAAGTGGGGCTTTGTATGATTTTTTAGTTGATCAAAAACTATTTGAAACGTGATTTTAAGTTTACTACAAACTACTTGGTCTAAAGTTGACCAAAAATTATTTGAAATGTGGTTTTAAGTTTACCACAAACTACTTGGTTTAAAGTTGACCAAAACCATTTGAAACGTGGTTTTAAGTTTACCACAAACTACTTGGTTTAAAGTTTACCAAAAACTATTTGAAATGTCGATTTGGGAAACATGCATTCTTTGTACTAATGCATTCGGACAATCAAATTTCCTATACGAGGAAGTATTTGAGCAAATTGCTTGTAATTTTTCAAGAAATGTTTGAAACAATCATTTGGAAAACTTCATTAGAAAGGATTTATCTCAATATATGAACCTGGTCTTTTCTTCACTAATTGAAATGGGAATCATCTTGAGACCCTCAATTTATCTCTCTTAATTGATCCTCAGGTATTTGGAGATGTTCGCAATGTATACAATCCGATTGATCCAATAAGGTCTTTCAAAGGATTGTAATGTAGGCTTGGTCAATGGCTATTCAAAGGATAGGCATTTTGAGGCCAAGAAAAGAATTTTATCATATTTTTTCGACTCACTTCGGGTCTACAAGTTAAGAACTTCGAGGAGAAGACAAGATCTTCTTGTATAAACACCTTTGAGTGATGACTTCCAATCATAAAATTATGTTTTCACTCTCAATATCCCAATCTGAAGAGTCTTTGGGGAAAGGTTGTAATGTTGGTATTGGGTAGGCTCAAAAGGCTCATTTATTTTTGAATTCAGGGTTTTTGTAAAATTGGTGATCTACTTAGCATCACCACCCCTTTTCTCTTTGTCCGCTAGGGATCTTTTCTCTTTCATGACCACAAGAGTCTTCTAAATACTCGTCATGATCTTTTTTTCCTTTCTCTTTTTATCGTATTGCTTGTTGTGATCTTTTGTCATTTTGAACTTTCTTTCAAGTGCTCCTTTTCTTTTCTTCATCTTCTCGGGCATTTGGCATTGGTTTTACTTGGGCACAATGCTTTTTCATACCCCTAATTCTTTCGTATTTTCTAAATCTTTTGTCTTCCGACCTTTTTAAATTCTAAGGACTCCGTGTCATGCCTTTTGTTTCTTATTTATCCAAAGTGAATATATGCTCATGCACCAGTGTAAAGATATGATCACCAATTTAGGGTTCTAAAATGAATATTAGGCTTAATCGGGCTTTGCAAAAAGGTAATGTGTTTAGGGATAAGAAATGAAATGCTCTTCTTCCTTTCGGGATATTGCAAGCTTCCATATGACTTTATCTGAAGTTCTCACAAAAATATTGATGTAAGTGTATGGAATAAAATCTTTCTTGATCCTTTTCTCCGTAAACGTCAACTGTAAATCTCCTAGTTTGCCCCAATGTAGAGTGGTTCTTAACATGATTATTTTGAAAAACTCCTCCACTGTTTAGGCTCAAATTTGGTTTGCAAGGAATAATCATATGTTTGGGATAATGAAACGATTACCTTTCATCATTTCAATCCATGTAATCATTGCGAACATCCCCATCTCCTTAGGACAGGTTTTCTAGCACTCATTCTTTTCATTTCCCTTGAGCGTATAATGAATGGGTTTGGACAGGGTTTACCTTTCATCATTTGAAGGTTTTTCCATTTGGTTTCATCCAAACGCTTTCTTTGAAATCTTCCAAAGCTTTTTGTCAAATCATCATTTTTAAGGAATTCTAATACACAATGGATGCTCAAAGAATACATGTTTCAAAACTTTTTGGTTGAAACTCTTTGAGATGATCTTTGAAGCAAATTGTTTTGTTTTGTTTAGCTTTCATGTCAACCTGCTCGGGGAAAAAAGAAGTTCAATTTTTCTAGAAAGGTAAACTCTTTAAAACCCAAACTATTTTTTGTTTTTTTTTCAAATACCTAAACTATTTTGTTTTGTTTTTTGTTCAAATACCCGATCGTTTTGATGAAATTCCTTTTCGACTTGATGAAGGTCATGCAAAATTAGGAATCAAGTGTCAAAATCTATTTGATCAATTCTTAACAACAATTGGAGTGATTACCATTAATTCTCTTGTATGTTTTCATTTTGATTCCACGGGGGATTTTCTTTTCGTTTCTTCCTATCTTTGAACTCCCTGGGGATGACAAAAGAAGAACATATTAAAAGATGACATCAAAGAAAGAAAATTGGGAACAATACTTTCCTTTATCTTTTATCAACTTTGTTGGGGATTTTGGAGATCTTTGACCATCTTAAACTCCTTTTGCTTTATTATGCAAAAAAAAACAAACTTGTTTATGAAATGCATCATATGCATCATATGCACATGTTCTAGAGTGACCCAAATCATTTCATTTCATGGGAAGAATATCTTGACAATATTTGCATTTACAGGATGAGCCAATTCTGCTCTAACCATATCTACAAGAATCAATGCTCCTCTAGGAAGAACTTTCTTGATAGCATATGGACCTTTATAATTTGGGATGAATTTCCCTTGAGGATCTAAATTATTGGGATTGACTTTCTTCATTACCAAATTTTCCACCTTAAAATGCTTTGATCTTCTTAATATTCTTGTTTGCTGCTTCCACTACTCCGTTCATTTGTGGGCGATATGGGGATGAGTTCAAATATCGAACGTGGAAATGTTCAAGTAAATCATCCATAATTTTGTTATTTAGATTTGAGCCGTTGTCGATAATGATTGCTTTTGGAACTCTATATTTGGTAATGATGTCTTGCCTAATGAATTTGTGACATTCTTGGTGATGACATTTGCATAAGAATTTGTTTCAATCCACTTGGTGAAATGATCAATTGCCACCGAGATGAAGCGATGCCCATTCAAGGCCTTAGGGTTGATTGGGCCAATCATATCGATGTGCCACATGGAAAATGGCCATGGCTCTAACATTTGATGCAACTTATTCGGCGGTGCATTGATTCTGTCTCCATAAACTTGACATTGATGACAACATCTCACATGTTGCATGCAATCTGTTTCTATTATCATCCAATAGTATCCCAACCTCATGATCTTTTGGGCTAGGAGATGGCCATTCATGTGTGGCCCACATTCGCCTTCATGGATTTCTTTCATGATCTGTTCAGCTTCTTTAGCATCAACACATCTTAATAGGACTGAATCAAATGATTTCTTGTAAAGAGTTTGACCGCTGAGGAAGAATTTGATGGCTATCTTCTTTATAAACTTTTTGTCGCCTGGTTGGCTTCCTTCAGAAATTCTCCAGTCGGAGATACTTCTTAATGTCATGGAATCACGGTTCGTTATCAAATTCAGCTTGAATTACTACCATGCAATGAGTTGGTTGTTCAAGAATGTCAATTCTCAATGGTTTTACATCCATACCATCTTCAGCTTATAGTAGGGATGATAACGTTGCAAGAGCATTTGCGAAATGATTCTGAGCTCTTGGAAGATAATCAAATGTTATTTCTTCAAATTCCTCCACCATTCCTTCCAAGTATTTGTGATATGGTATTAACTTAGTATCTCGAGTTTGCCACTCACCAGTTATTTGCAATATGATGAGCATAGAATCTCCATAAACTTACAATCTCCTTACCTTCATTGAGAGAGCTAATTGTAAGCCAAGAATACATGCTTCATACTCAGCAATGTTATTAATGCATGTAAATGTTAATTTTACAGATATGTTGGCCTTCAGGCTGCTCCAGTTCTTAATCTAGATAAATTGATTGCATCGTCAAAATACATGGTCCATTTATCGTCAACCAATGCTAATATGTCACGCCCGAACCCCATCAAGCACGTGACATACTTCTCTGGTCGAATGATGTGACATCCCAGGGTATCGCCGATCTCATTTCAACCGATCATAGATTTAAAATGACCAAAGATGTACCCAAACAATAATAGCTAGGGTAAACAGGAGAACAAACATATTCATTGCTCATCCAAATTTATATAATATTCACAATTTACAAACCACCATATACACAAGCACACGAACCTCTACATTATAAACTACCGATATCTAAAATGATCGATAGCCTGGGTACCCTATCGCCTAAAAAAAAACACCTCAAAAAGCCTTTCTCAACCCCTCGCTAGCCCCACGCCCTCTGCTTGGTGTCCATTCCGAGTCGATTCTTCGTCATCCGAATCCCAATCCCCCCAGACTCTCTCTGCTCCTCGAGGACTTGGCTTGGCCTCGATCTCGATTAGTTTGTTTATATCACCTGACTCCGCTAGAACCTCGACCAGCTCCTCCTCGACCGGCTCCTCATCGGACTTGTCCTCTAGCACAAACTCGGGGTCAATCCATTGCTCATACTCGGGTACATGTGCGGTTCTTCTTGAGCTCTTCTTCAAGCTCATCTTCTAGGGCCTCTTCAGGTTCTTCTTTGGGTATTACCTCGAGGTCTCTCGTCCATTGGATAGTACCCGCCTAGAACTCTTCCCCGCTCCGGTTCATGCTCAGCCCTTGAAGGCTCAAGTCTTTGTAGGGCGCTTCTTTGGTCCGAATTGTGCGGACTAGTCTCCAAACTAGTTATCTCACCATCGGGAGGAGGTACGACGATGGGTCCCAATCCTCAACTCCATTAAAGGGGATGTCAAATCCACCGACGGGGCCAAACTCATCTACCCCATCTCGAAAGAACCAAGCGGTAGAGGAATGGGCCCGCCAAAGGGGTAACCCTACGTTTATCTAGACTATTGTCGATGCTTAACCCATGTCATATTTTCATCTATCGGATACTCTACAACATTATGGTCGGTGTGCATCAAGATCCAAAATGCTCGGTAGAGGCGGTGGAAGATTCATTGTTCAAGCCGGGATTCTGAAATTATTGGTTGAAATAACCATGAGAATACATCTCGATAAGCACACACCCTAAACCCCACTTAAGCTATCACGTACCTCCGGATAGTCACAATCACAATCACAATCACAATCACAATCACAATCACACTCAGCCATCATATCGCGCAGCACACCATTTACACTTACAGGCCTTTCCAAAGGTGCAACAACTTCTTGCCGCGTTAGCTACAATAATAAAATTTCTAATCACATGCACGTTCTAATTCGTTACATGCATTCGTTACGGCCTTATCACATTCTTTCCACCCAACTCACCAACTGACCAGCGTAATGGTACCGCCTCGGGTTCATTGCGCCTAACTCATTCTTGACTCGCTAGTGACTCGTGTAGTGGTACCACCTCAAGTTCACTGCAACTAACTCAAAACAACACTTCAAGGCCAGCGTAATGGTACCGCCTCGGGTTCACTACGACTAACTCATTCTCGACTACTTGTTGACTTCGGCGTAGTAGTACCGCCTCGAGTTCACTGCGACTAACTCAAAACAACACTTCAAGGCCCGTGTAATGGTACCATCTCAAGCTCAACACCCACCACTTATGACACAACTAAGCGTAATGGTACCGCCTCAGGGTTGGCCGTCCTCCGATAATACCGAGCATCGTCCCCGTAGTCGTACCGCCTCGGGATGGATTAATCCCCGTAATGATACCACCTCGAGGATTTCCATTATCACACGCATCACACCACATTCGCTTTCTCACGCGTTCACGTTCAACACCTACATGCCAACACATTGGCCAATCACGCTTGGCCCGTGCACGCATCAAAACCACGCATTTCTCAAGCCCAATAAACACCCAACACGGCCAATTGATAGTCAATTTCAATTTGGCCCGTCGTGCACACAACGGCCCACATTTAATTCAACCAACACACATTTCAACAAACATACAAGGCCACCAACGGGCCCACAATCACAGCCACATTCACAATCACAAATTCAACATTTCCATGCTCATTTCAAGCCATATCAAGCCCTACCAACCAGCCACATCACAACCGCCAAACCGACACCATATGCCCTTAAACCGAGCCACATGCTCGCCGATTCAATCCACAATGTCTAGCACTTTACTCGGCCTCAAATTAGTCCCAAAACCTCACCATTTCAACCTTGATTCAGCCAATATCAATCCTTAATCAATCCACTAAATTAATTCCAAAACAACCCCTAATTTAGCCAAAACCACGTCTAATTAAATCCGATTCCACCCCTAATTGTGTCTATCGATACCAGAAGTCCTAAATAGAGTTTAGGGCGTGACTTACCCAAACTCTAGACTAGCTTGGCTAGAGTGGGAAGGGCGGTAAGTCAAGCAAGTGGCAGCGATGGCGTGTGGCTCAAGGACAGCGTCACGGCGAATGGTGGTGGATAAGCGGTCTCGCTGGTTGTCCATAAATGAGCAAGGCCCAGGAAGGTGATGGTGGTGCTCGGTGAGGCGCAGGGAGAGAGAAAAAGGGATGGTGGGGGAAGCGGGGCTGGTCGGGAGAGTTGCTACGGTGAGCGATGGCTTTCTTCGTATTTACTACTCGCTTGGATGGGCGGACAAAGGGCGGCGACCGGCCTTGTGGGCGTGGGTCATGGTGGGAGGGAGAGGAGTCTCGGCCGGGGAGAGTAAAAGGAGAGAGTTGCCGAGAGGGGTGAGAGAGAGAATGAAGAGAGAGAGAGGGAAAATTGGCTTAAATAATCCAAGCCAATAATTGAGTCCCAATTGACCATCTTGCCTTTCTCTCACATAACCAATCGACGGTCGAGATTCGATCTTGAGATCGACGGTCCGGATCGAATCTTTTCCAAAATATCCAAGTCCAAGGCCAAAATTATCCAAAAATTTATAATTTTAGGGCTGAGGCGAAATTACCAAAATACCCTTCCCAAATTGCATTGGCCTTATCCAATCTCCAAGGGTAAAATAGTCATTTTTCATTTATTGTCAAAATTGAATTTTTCTCAAGGATTCGGACAGATCCGAGGCTACTCGAGCAAATGACGACATTGTCTAAGAGATCATCCGTGACTTTCTACAATTTCTAGTGCCCAACTCGGTCTCTAATTAATGCCTAAGTTCCGAATAACGAACTTACGCATATCTCGTACTAATAGGTGGCTTTTGGGGAAATTAGCATTATTGACCCATGACCGATACTAAATCATGCCACGTACAAGTTTACTCGGATCGTGACGACCTTGGTTGTTACTTAGTTGCGAGGATCGATTGCTAGATCCGACGGGGCACGATCATTTGGTATGGGTTTAGGGTCATTCATCAATTGATTTCATGGTCTAGCGGAATCACCCGCGATCCACTACTATGACAAAGGGTGAACTGATCCCCGCTATCCTTAGATCGGCCTACAAAGGGCTCAAAATGTCACATCGATAATTTTTGTGATCGAAAGTCGGTTCACAATCGAGTTCTTTAGTCACGCAATTTAAATCCCTAATTAGCCTTTCCCTAAAGGTCAAGATTCCAAGTGAGCAATGCAGGCGAGATCTAACTACAAGCACATCCATAAACTATTCATTTCATAAATCACAAGTGGGTTGGATTTCAGAATGTCACATAATATATGTTCATCGAATAATTCATCCTCAAGATTAATAGTATTCTAGAAATTCTCTACCAGCATGTTTGCTATTGCTCATCCATTGACTAATTTTTATGGTGAACTTCTAATAACAAGATTTGCTACTTTACTAACTTTCCAATCAAAGGGGATTTCTCAAGTAAATACTTGATTAGGTTGTTTTCGATTACCAGCCAGATTTGGTGATGAATAGTGTATTGCCTTAGTCTGTACAACACCCATATCAATGCAACACATGTCTTTTCGACTGCTGAGTAATTCATCTATGATATTGTAAAATTCTTGCTTAGGTAATAAATGGCTTGCTCCTTACCATTGTCTGATATTCTTTGGACAAGCACTGCTCCTAATGACTTGTGATGAATTGTCAAGTATAAGATCAATGGAATCCCGAGAATTGGTGGTACAAGGACCAACAGACATACCAGATATTCTTTGATCTTGTCAAAGGCTTACTCGACATTCTTCGTCCCACTTCACTTTAGCATTTTTCTTCAGCAATTTGAAGAATGGCTTTGTAGTGCTAGAAAGCTGATGGATAAATTGGGCAATTTAATTTAATCACCCCAACAAACTTCTCACCTCTTTTCTTTGTGGAAGAAGTCCCGAGATCATATATTGCCTTGATTTTTGAGGGATCTATTTTGATGCCCCTATTATCGATCACAAATCCTTGCAACTTGTCGATTTTGCCCCAAATACACATTTATTGGGGTTTAACCTCAACTTATATTTTCTAAGTCTTTCAAACAATTTCCAAAGCACTTCAACATGATCTTCTCTTTTTTGATTTTGCAATCATGTCATCCACATATACTTCAATTTGTTTATACATCATATCATGGAACAAAGTTACCATTATCCTCGATACGTAGCTCCAACATTTTTCAAATCGAAAGGCATCACTTTGTAATAAAATGTGCCCCATGGCGAATGAAAATGTTTTTCACCTTGTCTTCTTTCTTCATGAGGATTTGATTATATCCGGAAAAGCCATCAATAAATGAAAATGTTTCAAATCCTGCAGATCTTGTCCACTAGTATATCAATGTGTGGAAGTAGAAATCATCCTTAAGGCTTGCTTTATTCATGTCACAATAATCGACGAGACCCATACCTTCCTATCTTACTTTAATATTGAAACTATGTTAGCAACCCATTCTGGATATGGTACTACTTCAATGAATCCAACCTTAAGCAATTTCATCACTTCCTCTTCTATTTTCTTTTTGCCAATTTTGGCTTAGTTCAATTGAAGTTTCTGTTTTCTTGAATGATACTTAGATTGATTGGTAAAGCATGTTCAACTATGTTTGGATCAAGGTATGGCATGTCAGCATAGGACCATGCAAATATATCTTGATATTCTGAGTAAATCAATAATTCTCTTTGCTTCTGTAGAAAAAGACTTTCTCCAATGTTAACTTCTTTGAGATTCTCTTTATCACCCGCATTGATGATAACTGTTTTCTCTAAAGTAAGTGGTTTTGATTCTTCATGACGAATCTATTCCTTCTTGACCCATTCTTCATCCTTGTTACCTTCTTTGATATCACAAGTGACTTCTTCCAAAGGACTTGGGTCACATGAGAACCTATTATGAATATCTAATGCTCATGCCCCGACACACAACAAACATGGTTAGTAATCACATATGAGGTATAACAATGCATGAGTTTTCATGAAAAGCCTTTTTGAAATCCATTTTGAAATCCATTTAAATGAATGGAATGATAGAGCTAGTTCTTATATCCTTGGACTCCCTTGCTCTTAAAACCACTTTCAAAACTAGGAGCAATATAGAAACCCAAAGCCTCAAGCCTCACAAGTGAGAGCAATTTTCATCATAGGTTTGGTTTTGTTTCCATATGTTCTTAACAAAACATTGAACACTTTTATTGAATTGAAAAGTGTGATTACAACTACATCATCAAGAATGGAAATTGCAACTAAATTTGAAATTGCAAACAGAACTATTATGAAACTAGAAACTATGAAAGCAACAATGCAATGGAAAAGACAACAAACAAGTAAAAGCACGAGAGAATCTTTTCTGCTCCAAAGGCGTAAGTATTTTTGCTTCAGTTATGATGCCGTTGATAACATTCTCCTCAAATAAGCCAAGTAAAATAGATTCTTCTTCTATGCATAAATCCTACTCTTGAAGTAGCTTGGAGGGTCCAGAAAAGTCTCCTTAATATGGATCCGTAATAAGAAAGCTCTTTAACTTTACCTTTTCATAGAGAGTTCTAGGGACTTTATGATACTTCCGGTGGGGATTTGCACCATTGAAATCATTTCAAGGAATGATAGCTCGGTTCCTCTTTACCTCAAGCTTAATATATGGTATCGTACTTTCCTTGTAAGTGGTGATCGGTCTCTTCATGTACAAAGGATCATTTTGCCATTAATAACGAATCTAACCTTCCGTGAAGACTTGAAGGATAGCACTAGCCATATGAATCCAAGGCCTTCCTAGCAACTGTAACATTCTCAAATCCGACCCACTTGGGATTTATAAAATGAATAGTTTATAGATGTGCTTTTAGTTAGATCTCGCCGGAATTGATCACTTCGGGAATGCTAACCATTAGGGAAAGGCTAATTAGGGATTTAAATTTGCATGACTAAAGAAATTTGATTGTGAATCGACTTTCGACTATAGAATTGTCGAGGCGACATTTTGAGCCAATGTAGGCCGATCCCATGATAGTTAGGGGATCGCCTCTCCATTGTCATACGAGTGGATCGCGAGTGATTCCGCTTTGATCATGAAATGAATTGATGAATGACGCCAAACCTATACCAAACGATCGTGCCCGGCGAACTAGTGATCGATCCTCGCAATTAAATGACAACCAAGTCGTCCCACCCAAGTGAACTTGAACGTGGCATGATTCAAGATCGGCCATGAGTCAAATGTGCAAATTTCCTAAAAAGCCACCCGTTAGTTTGAGATATGCTCAAGCTACGTAAATTAAATTTGATCATTAATTAGAAACTAAGTTTGGGTATCGAAAATTATGAAGGTTAGGATAGGATAATTGGACGATGTTGACATTGACTCGGTTAGCCTCGAATTTGTCCGAATCCTTCAAAAAATCGAATTTTGATGAGGAATGGAAAATGATCGTTTACCCCTGAGATTTTGTTAAGGCTAAGTGCAATGGGGAAGGGCATTTTGGTCATTTCACCTTAGCCTTAGAAATAGAAATTTTTGGATAATTTTGTCCTTGGAAATTTTGTGAAATTCTAATTATGCCCTTGGATATTTTTGGTAAGAATTAATCGGACCGTCGATCTTAGGATAAAATCGAATATTGACCGTTGATTAGAAATGTGAGAGAGGGGCATGATGGTTATTTTTCATGGGCAAGACACCAATTATTGGTGTTCTTTCTATTTAAGCCAAAATTCTCTCTCTCTCTCGTCACTCTCTCACCTCTCTCGGCCACATTCATTCTCTCTCCCCTTCGATAGAACCAGCCTCCTCCACCATGACCGTGGCTGCTCGCCTAGCTAGCAAGAATGCCATCGCTTCTCCGCCGCCCGCCAACATCGCCGGAAGGGCCACCGTCACCACCATTTCTCTCTCCCCCTGCTTTTTCCCCACCAACCACCACCAACCATCACTTGGCCCAGCCCAAATTGGAGATGCATCAGCCCCGCTTGCCCAAGCCCACCATGTAGCCACCGGCTATCGCCCCCGCCGAGCCGCTATGCCACCATACACCACCGTGAGGCCGCCGATCAGCCTCCTTTCTCACTCTAGCCTAGCTAGTTTGGAGTCCAAGTAAGTCACCTCTAAAACCCTATTTAGGATGTTAGGTATCAGTAGACCGATTAAGGCTGAAATGACTTAATTAGGGGCTATTTTGGCTAGATTAGTGGTTGTTTATGGCTGAATTTGTGGCTATTCGAGGACTGATTTGAATTGGCTGAATTGAGGCCTAAGTGGTGATGTTTTGGGGCTGATTTTAGGTTGAGATGAGTGCTAGATGTCATGAATTAAATTGACAAGTTTATGACTCAATTTAGGGGCAAATGGTGTCGGTTTTGGCGTGTTATGAGGTGGCTGGATTATGGCGCTATTTATAACTTGAAATGAGTATGGAAATGCTGAAATTGTACTCATAACGTGGCTGTGATTGTGGGCCCGTTAAGCGGCCTTGTATGTTCATTGAATCGTGACTTGATTAATTGAAATGTGGGTCCTTATGTGCACACATGAGCTGAATTGAATTGATTGTTAATTGGCCGTGTTTGGGTGTTTATTAAGCATGAGAAATGCATGGGTTTGGTGCGTGCACGGGCCAAGTGTGATTGGATAATATATTGGCATGTTGGTGTCGAGCAAGTGAACAAGTGAAAAATTGTGTGATGGTGTTGTATGTGTGGTGACAAAAAACCCCGAGACAAGTACCATTATGTGGGGAATTGATCCATCTTGAGGCGGTACCATTACGCGAGACGATGCTTGGTATTACCGGAGGATGGCCAACTGAGGCAAAGATTATTATGCGGGTTGTGTCGAGGTGGTGGGTGTTGAGCCCGAGGCGGTACCATTACGCCGGCAAGATACATAGCCCGAGGTAGAGGTGTCAATGGGTCGGGTTTTTATGATACCCGACCCGACCAAAACAATGAATATATGTGCTTGGTCCGACCCAAAACAAGACCCAAACATTATATAGCCGCACAATCGGGTCGTGTTCGGATCGGGTCGGGTTCGTGTTTAGAGGTTTACTAATCAACCGGGTGGATTCACATGATATTGAGGCGTTTGAGAGTACTACACCTTATGGATTGGGGCTTCGACTACGGTTTCCGGCAATTCAAGTGAAGGCGGTTCGAGGGTGGTCGAGTTAGAAATGCTTCTAATCATGGTTTACTAGTAGGTTGAGTTCTGACATGATTTGCATATGGTTGGGGAGAGAGGAGGAGGGAGGACGAAGAAGGATCAAGCTTGTGTTGCCGCCGTAAGACGAGGATTCGATGTATAATCATGTTCGATGATGAGTGCAAGAAGGATCTTTCTTACTTAAGGAATGCACAGCATATTCAGAATCGGGAAACAAAGGACGGGATGTGAATCCATCGGTTATGAACTCCTCTTGCCTTTGGCGCAGATGACCGGGATGAAACAGGGAGGACAAAAAGAGAAAGAAGGTCCATTTTGGTGCGTATGATTGGGATGAAAGGATGGTTTTACTTTGATTATTGTTTGGGTTGGCTTATTGTTTGGATTAAGTTTGGGTACCCAAGCCTACTAGATCCAAACAATACCCAATTCTTTTTATTGTTACCCAAACAAGTTGAGATCTAATCCGACCCAATAAGAAAATTTTGTGTTCGGGTCGGGTCGGTTTGTGTTTCGGTTCGGGTATTGTGTTTGGTTTTGACACCCCTAGCCTTTGGCGGTATCACTATGTGGGCCCCAAAGTGTTGTGATTATGAGTTGATTGTAGTGAACTTGAGGCGGTACTATTATGCGGGTCACTAACGAGTGAGTGAAATTATATGAGATGGTCGAGTGAACTCCGAGGCGGTACTACTACGCCGGTCACTAGCGAGTCGAGTGAAATTTACTTGTGAAATGTATTGGGAATGTGCATGTGGTTGGCAATTATGTTAGTGTGGCTAACATGCAGTGTACGCATAAAAAGCCCAAGTAAGTACAATTGTGTGAATGATGTGTTTCTTGGGTGATGTCATGTTTGGTTTTGTCCGGAGGTACGTGATAGACTAGGTAGGGTTTAGGGTGTGTGCTTATTGAGACGTGTTCTCATGGTTGTTTCAATCAACAATTTCAGAATGCCGGCCCGAGCCATGAACCTTTTCGTCATCCTTGTCGCAGTTGTTTTGGGATTCCGATGCACACCGACCATGATGTTATAGAGTACCCTATAGATGAAAATATGACTTTGGTGAAGCATACTACCGTAGTTTGATAGACGTAGGACTACCTCTTTGGTAGGCCTACACCTATACAACGGATGTTTGGAGATGGGATAGATGAGTTTGGCCTCGTCTGCGGGCTTCGATGTCCCTTTGATGGAGATGGGGATTGGGACCCATTAGCCATACCCCTCCCAACGGAGAGATGACTAATTTGGAGACTAGTCCGGCACAAACCGACATCAGCCGCCTCAGTAGCACCCGAACCTCCCTTGGCCGAGCCTCGATCCGGAGCCAAGCAGTCCCAGTGCGGTACGACGCCTATGGATGTGGACCTCGAGGTAATACCAGAGGAGAAACCAAAGAAGAAGAATAAGAAGACCTTGAGAACGAACTCAAGAAATGTTTGGAAGAAGAACCCAAGAGGAGGTCAAGAAGACCCAGAGAACATCCCCGACTACGGGCCCGAGTTTGTGCTAGAGAACAAGTCGGATGAAGAGCCGAATAAGGAGGAGAGGGTCGAGGTTCCAAGAGAGTCAAGTGATATAGACAACCTGATTGAGATCGAGGTCGAGTCGGAGTCCTCGGAGGAGCGTATAGCTTCGAGGATTCAAACTCGGGTCCCGAGGAATTGAACTTTGAGTGGACACCATCTAGAAGGTGTAGGGGCTTGTATAGGGGTTGGGAATAGGCCTTTAGAGGTGTTCCATTCTTGGTAGATAGGGTACCCAAAGCTATCGATCTTTTGACATCAATGGTGTGTAGTTTAGATAGTACATTGTGCATGTATATGATATGGATTATATCGATGGACATTGTATAAAAGCTGGATAAGTAATGGATATTTATTCTCCTTTGTACCCCTAGTCAATTATTGTCTAGGAATTTTGTGGCTTTCGCTGATTGAGTTAAATCTTTGATAAGTTGAATTGGATCGGGCGATTTTCGGGACGTTATGATATTTGACCGTAGATGGGTGTTGTGTGCTCGATGGGGTTCGAGGCGTGACATCACGGTTTGATTTGGTATCAGAGTGAGGACAGCTCGATCTAAGTTGATCGAAGTCTGGAGTGATAAGGAGCAGAGACCCTGGGGTAATAATCTAGGGAGACCATAGCGAGTCATAGGGTGGAATGAGCTACGCGCGTGCCTCCGTTGTTTGTTGTGATTGTTGAGTGAATTAATTGTATGATGATTGAAATGCAGTACGCCCTGGACTGAGGTAAGTGCGTACGCACCTTATTGATTGTGGCCTTGTGCTGTGGTTATTAATTATCTCGCTAAGTGAATTATTGTGTTAATTCACTACCTAGGACTAGACTGGTATAGTTGGCTTAGGTTTCTAATTCCCGAGTGAAATTATAGTAGGCAATCGGTGGTAGAAATCGTGATGATGAGTTCACAAGGTAGAGGAATTGGGGATTCATCCAGCTCTCAAGCCCGATTTGGCGGAGATCCGAGAATAGATGCGGTCATGAGGACCCTAGAAGAGATTGGTAACTTGATACAATAGCGCACTCGGGAAAGAGCTGCCACTATTTCCTAAGTTGCCGAGGCCGCAATGGCCACCGCTAATAATAATAATGGAAATCAAGGACAGGGGAAGGTGAATGCGAATAGGCAAATGCGCCAATTAGTGGAGCAGTTTTTGAAATTAAAACCTCGTAAGTTTGATGGTAAAGGTGATCTTGAGCTTGCATTACTTTGGGTAGAGGAGTTGAAAAAGCCTTTGAGGTATTAGGATACACCGAGGAAGAGAAAGTGACTTTGGCGGTGTACCAACCTCGGAAATGCGAGTGACTAGTGGAAAGCCACCAAAGGAAGGGTATTCCCAAATCGGGTACCGCCGGACTTGGGCAATGTTTGTGAAAACCTTTAATAGTAAATACTTTTTGAGAGTGCCTAGGAAATGTAAATTATCCGAGTTTATGAGGCTTCATGTGGGGGAGGATAGTGGATCAAGACGAGGCTAAATTTGCTCAATTATCTAAGTTCGCCCTAAAGATGGTCGAGGACCCATTGGATAGGGCTCGAAGTTCCGAGATGGCTTGAAAGCCAAACCTTCGCAGCCAAATGATTTCGTTAAATTTGAAGGAGTATAACGAGATCTATGATAGGGCTCAAGCCATTAAGCGAGACTTAAGCGGATAGGGCTGTTGCTTCGGGTCAAGATTTAGCCAGGAAGGACAATCGCCAATTAGGGAAGAGGCTAATGACGGTAATCTACATTTCGTCCCTCTTGCTAGAAGGAATATAGGAAATCGACCCGTTTTAAATGGTCCATGTCGGTGTGGGGAAATACATAGAAATGGACCTTGTCCAATCGAGGGTGGAGCATGTTTCGGATGTGGCGAATTTGATCATCATATAAGGTTTTGCCCCAATCTCGTGCAAAATAGATCGCCTAGGTTACCGCCACCACAAACGGGAATCAAACTAAAGCCGCCCAAATAGCTAATCAATCTAGGCCATGTGCCCAAGGACGGTGTACACCATGGCTAGAAGAGATTGAGAACGCTGGGGTTGTCACAGTACGCTTTCTATGCGACCATCTGCGTATGCTTTATTTGACCTTGGGGCATCACATTCATTTATATCCCGAGCAATTTGTTGAGTTGACTGCATAGGACTCCGGTTATTTGATGTTGTGTTGTGTGTTACAACTCCCTTGAATGATAAGATGCTAGTTTCGCTTGGGTGCCCGAATTGTAAGATTGTGATTGGTGATAGAGAAGAAAGGATTGATTTAGCGCTTCTAGTCATGTATGATTTTGATGTGATAATGGGTATGGATTGACTGGCTAGCAGAGGGGCCATAATGGATTGTAGTAGCAAGGTGATCCAATTTAATCCTATTGGACATCCGAATTCAAATTTGTGGAAATTGATGGGGACTCTCAATCTCATGGATTTCGTTGTAAGAAATGACTAAGTTGTTGAACGAAGGGTGTCAAGAATTTCTAGCGACCGTAGTTGATTCAATGGCTGAGGAGCCGAGGCTAGAGGACATAGCCGTGGTGTGCGATTATCCCGATGTTTTTCCTTAGGAATTGCTGGGATTGCTACCAGAAAGAGAAGTAGAGTTTGTAATCGAGTTAGCCCCTGGAATTGAGCCAATCTCAAAAGCACCTTATAGAATGTCGTTGTCGAGTTAAAGGAGTTAAAGGTGCAAATGCAAGAGTTATTGGACAAAGGATTTATTCGTCCAAGTGCGTCTCCGTGGGGAGCGCCAGTTTTATTTGTGAGGAAGAAAGATGGATCGTTGAGATTATGTATCGATTACGAGCAACTAAATCAGGTGATGATCAAAATAAATATCTCCTGCCGAGGATAGATGATTTATTTGATTAGTTACAAGGGGTTTCGATGTTTTCTAAAATTAATTTGAGAACGAGATATCATCAATTGAGGATTAGGAAGGAGGATATACTGAAGACGGCATTTAGGATGAGATATGGACATCAAGAATTTACGGTGATGTCATTTGGATTGACAAACGCCCCTACTGTCTTTATGGACTTAATGAATCGGGTGTTTAAGGAGTTCTTGTATCAATTTGTGATTGTTTTCATAGACGACATATTAGTGTACTTGAAAAGCTTAGAGGAGCATGAGTTTCATCCGAGTAAAGTTTTACTGACCTTAAGAGAGAACATACTAAATGCTAAGTTTAGCAAGTGCGAGTTTTGGCTCAATCGAGTAGCATTTCTTGGACACGTGATCTCTAGAGAAGGAATCTTAGTAAATCCATCAAAGATTGAGGCAGTGATAAAGTGGCGAAACCAACGACGGTAACAAAGGTTAGAAGCTTTTTGGGTTTGGCAGGGATATTATCGACGCTTTATGGAAGGGTTTTCGATAATAGCAATACCGTTGACACATTTGTTGAAAAAGGAAACAAGGTTTGAATGGACCGACAAATGTGAAAAGAGTTTTCAGGAATTAAAATATAGATTGACAACGGCACCGGTGTTGACTATTCCATCAGGACTCGGAGGATACGAAATTTATAGTGATGCGTCGTTGAAAGGATTGGGGTGTGTACTCATGCAAAATGGACAAGTAGTGGCCTACGCATCAAGGCGCTTAAGACCGCATGAGTTGAACTACCCGACGCATGATTTGGAATTAGCCGCTATAGAATTTGCCCTTAAGATTTGGCGATATTATCTATCTATGGAGAGAAATTTTAGATATATACAGATCATCAAAGCCTTAAACTTCTATTTTCTCAAAAGGAGTTGAATATGAGACAGCATCGGTGGATGGAATTGCTTGAAGGATTACAATTGTGATATTTTTATATCACCTCGGAAAGGTCAACCGGTAGCCGATACATTAAATCGGAAGTCAAACATCGCACACTTAATGGTCAAGGAATGGGTTTTGTTAGAGAAAGTGTAGACTCAGAGTTTAAATTCAAGTAAGTCAAGTCTCGAGCTTGCTAGCCACGCTAAGAATTAAACTAGAGATTCAGGGCTAAGATTAGGACTTTACATCTATGGATCAAGAAATCCAAAGGATTATAAAGATGAATGATACCAAGAGGAAGCCAGACTTCTAGATATCCGAAGACGGGATATTGAAGTTCCGTGGACGATTGTGTGTGCTCGATGATGCGAAACTTAAGAAAGAAATTTTATCGAAAGCACATCATAGTAGTTATAGCATCCACCCGTAGTACCAAAATGTATCAAATTTAAAGGCAGTATTATTGGTGAAAGGGCATGAAGGTGGACATAGCCGTGGCATGTGGCCAAGTGCCCGACGTGCCAACAAGTGAAGGTGCAACATTATAAGCCCGGAGGATTATTGCAACCTTTAGAAATCTCGAATGGAAATAGGAACATATAACTATGGATTTGGTGACAGGATTACCGAGGAGCCAAAGAGGCCATAATACTATTTGGGTGG
Source organism: Syzygium grande (assembly GCA_024733475.1). Classification (NCBI taxonomy): domain Eukaryota; kingdom Viridiplantae; phylum Streptophyta; class Magnoliopsida; order Myrtales; family Myrtaceae; genus Syzygium; species Syzygium grande. The sequence goes on from JAMXDD010000013.1 coordinate 342,022, forward strand.
TTATCAATAGATTGACAAAGTCGGCACACTTTTTTGGCCGTCGAGAAAGGACTTCGCATTAGATCAATATGCTGAGTTGTATGTTCAACAAATAATCCGATTGCATGGAATACTAGTGTCGATCACTTTAGATCATGATCCTAGGTTTACCACCAATTTTCGGAAAAGTCTGCAGATTTGCATTAGGATCAAGCTGTAGTTTAATACAGCTTATCATCCGCAAAACGGATATAGTCGGTCCGAGAGGACGATTTAGACTTTAGAGGATATGCTTAGGGCATGTGTATTGGATTTTCAAGATAAGTGGGAAGAGCAATTGCCCTTAGCAGAATTAGCGTATAATAATAGTTTTCAGTGTGGAATATTGGAATGGCACCCTTTGAAGCACTATATGGCGAGCATGTAGGAGCCCATGTGTTAGAACGAAGTGGGAGAAAGGAGTATAACCGAGGCGTAATTAGTTTAACAGTCAGTTGAGGCTGTTAATATAATTCGTGAGAGACTGAAAATAGTTCAAAGCCGTCGGGAGAGTTATGCAGACAGAAAGGCGAAGACCTTTGGAGTTTGAAGTAGGGGATCACGTATTTCTTAAGGTATCGCCCATGAGAGGACAGTCCAGATTGGCAAGAAAGGGAAGTTGAGTCCAAGGTACGTGGGACCTTTTGAGGTTTTAGAAAGGATTGGAGATTTAGCTTATCGCTTTGCACTTTCGTCAAACTTGTCGCAAGTGCATAATGTGTTCCACATATCAATGCTGAGAAAATATGAACCGGACCCAACTCACGTATTGAATTTTAAGGAGATAGAAGTAGACGGCTATGGGTGTCATATGTCGAGAGACCAACAGGATCAAGATCGGAAAGAGCGAGTATTAAGAAACAAGATGATTCCGATGGTCAAGATTGTTTGGGAACATCACGGACAGAAGACGTGACCTAGGAAAGTGAAAAGCAAATGCAACGTCAATACCCCCCACCGGTTTGAGTAGTTAGTTTGATTTGTAAATTTTGAGGACGAAATTTTTATAAAGGGGGAAGAGTTGTGACATTCTAAAATCCGACCCACTTGGGATTTATGAAATGAATAGTTTATAGACGTGCTTGTAGTTAGATCTTGCCCGGAATTGATCACTTCGGGAATACTAACCGTTAGGGAAAAGCTAATTAGGGATTTAAATTCGCATCGACTAAAGAAACTCTATCGTGAACTGATTTTTGATCATAGAATTATCAAGGTGACATTTTGAGCTGATATAGGCCGATCCAAAGATCGTTAGGGATTAGTTCACCATTGTCATACGAATGGATCGTGGGTGATTCCGCTTGACCACGAAAATGAATTGACGAATGACCCCAAACCTATACTAAATGATTGTGCCCGTCGAAACTAGCGATCGATCCTTGCAATTAAATGATAATCGAAGTCGTCCCGACCAGAGTAAACTTGAACGTGGCATGATTCAAAAAGATCGGCCACGGGTCAAATGTCTTAATTTCCCCAAAAGCCACATGTTAGTTCGAGATACCCTCAAGTTACGTAAATTAAATTTGATCATTAATTAGAAACCAAGTTTGGGCATAGGAAATTATGAAGGTCGGGATAGGATAATCGGACGATGTTGACATCAACTCGGTTAGCCTTGGATTTGTCCGAATCCTTTAAAAATCGAATTTCAATGAGAAATGGAAAATGACCGTTTACCCCTAAGATTTTGCTAAGGCCAAGTGTAATGGGAAGGGCTTTTGGTCACTTCACCCTAGCCTTAGAAATAGAAATTTTTGGACAATTTTTCCTTGGGAATTTTGTGAAATTCCAATTATGCCCCTGGATATTTTTAGCAAGAATTAATTCAGACCGTCGATCTTAGGATAAGATCGAATCTTGGCCGTTAATTTGAAATTTGAGAGGGGAATGATGGTCATTTTTCATGGGCAAGACACCAATTATTGCTGCTCTTTCTATTTAAGCCAAAATTCTTTCTCTCTCCCTCACTCTCTCACCTCTCTCGGCCACATTCTCTCTCTCTCCCCTCCCGACCGAACCAGCCCTCCCCACCGTGATCGTAGCCATCCCCAGCCCAATGTGACCGCCTTGTAGTCCTCTCGCCTAGCCAAATCAGCCACTGAGCAGCTCATTCGCCCGCTCGCCCGTGGCTGCTTCCTCACCGATTCTCTCTCTCTCTCTGTTTTCCCTCCACCGAACCACCACTAGCTATCACTTGGCCCAGCCTCAGGGAGACGGATCGCCTTCCATTCACCCAAGCCCGCCATGCAAGTCGCCATCACTTGATCCGGGCCGAAAGTCGGCCACCGCCAACTGACGACGGATTAGCCGCCTTTCTCACTCTAGCCAAGCTAGTTTGGAGACCAAGTAAGTCGGCCCCTAAACCCTATTTAGGATGTCGGGTATCGTAAACACGATTAGGAGCTGAATGGACTTAATTAGGGGTTGTTTTGGCTAGATTAGTGGTTGTTTAGGGCTGAATTTGTGGCTATTCAAGGACTAATTTGAATTGGCTCAATTAAGGCCCTAATTGGTGATGTTTCAGGCTAATTTGAGGTTGAGATGAGTGCTGGATGTCGTGGATTGAATTGACAAGCTTATGGCTCGATTTAGGGTAAATGGTTGTCGGTTTGGCGGTTATGAGGTGGCTGGATTGTGGCGCTGTTTATAACTTGAAATGAGTATAGAAATGCTGAAATTGTACTCATAACATGGCTGTGATTGTGGGCCTGTTAGCAGCCTTGTATATTTGTTAAATCGTGACTTGATTGATTGAAATGTGGGTCGTTATGTGTACGCATGGGCTAAATTGAATTGATTGTTAATTGGATCGTGTTTGGGTGTTTATTAAGCATGAGAAATGCATGTGGTTTGGTGCGTGCGTAACGGGCCAAGTGTGATTGGCTAATATATTGGTATGTTGGTGTCGAGCAAGTGAATGAGTGAAAAATTGTGTGGTGGTGCTTTGTATGTATGGTGACAAAAATCTCTGAGATGGTACCATTACGCGGGAATTGATCTGTCTTGAGGCGGTATCATTATGCGGGACAATGCTCGGTATTACCGGAGGATGGTCAACTTGAAGCGGTATCATTATGCGGATTGTGTTGTAGGTGGTGGGTGTTGAGTCTGAGACGGTACCATTACGCTGGCAAGATACTTGGCCTCAAAGGTATCACAACGAGGGCCCCAAGTATTGTGATTATGAGTTGGTCACAATAAACCTAAGGCAGTACCATTCATTGGGTCAACAAGGCGAGTGAGTGGAAAAAATATGAGATGGTCGCAGTGAACTGAGGCGGTACTACTACGAGGGTCATTTGGCGAGTTGAGTGAAATCGTGTGTGAAATGTATTAGGAATGTGCATGTGGTTGGTAATTATGTTATTGTGGCTAACGTAGAGTTGGCGTGCATGAAAAGCCCGTAAGTATAATTGTGTGAATGACATGTTTACCGGATGATGTCATGTTTGGTTTTGTCTCGGAGGTACGTGATAACCTAGGTGGGGTTTAGGGTGTACGCTTATTGAGACGTGTTCTCATAGTTGTTTCAATCAACAATTTCAGAACCTCGACCTAAGCCATGAACCTTCAGCCCACCGCCGCCGTAGCATTTTAGGATTCCGATGCACACCAACCATGATATTATAGAGTACCCTATAGATGAAAATATGACTTTGGTGAAGCATACTACCGTAGTCCGGGTAGACGTAGGACTACCTCTTTAGCAGCCCACACCTATACGGCTGGATGTTTGGAGACAGGATAAATGAGTTTGGCCCCGTCGTGGCTTCGATGTCCCCTTTGACAGAGTTAGGGATTGGGACCCATCAGCCATACCCTTCCCCGATGGAGAGATGACTAGTTTGGAAACTAGTCTAGCGCAGATCTAGACATCAAAATGCTCTTGCGATTTGAACCTCCCGTGGCCGGGCCTGATCCGGAGCCGGAGGAGTACTAGGCAAGGTACAACCCCATGGATGTGGACCTCGAGGTAATACCGGAGGAGGAACCAAAAGAAGAAGAAGACCCCGAGAACGAACCTAAAGAGGCGCCGGAACAAGAACCCAAAGAGGAGCCTAAAGAAGACCCGGAGATGGGACCGGAGGACATCCCTCGGTGCGGGCCCAGTTTGTGCGGAGGACAAGTTGGATGAGGAGCCAGATGAGGAGGAGCGGGTCGAGGTTCCAGTGGAGTCGAGTGATATAGATAATCCGATCGAGATCGAGGTCGAGTCGAAGTCCTCAGAGGAGCAGACAGTTCAGGAGGATTCAGACTCGGGTCTTAAGGAATCGGGACTACGAGTGGACACCATCTAGAGGGCATAGGGGCTAGTGTAGGGGTTGGGAGTAAGCCTTTAGAGGTGTTCCATTTTGGCAGATAGGGTACCCAAAGGCTATCGATCTTTTGACATAGGTGGTGTGTAGTTTAGATAGTATGGTGTGCATGTATATGATATGGATTATATCGATGGATGTTGTATAAAGCTGGATAAGTAATGGATGTTTATTCTTCCTTGTACCCCTAGTCAATTATTGTCCAGGAATTTTGTGGCTTTTGCTGATTGAGTTAAATCTCCGATAAGTTGAATTGGGTCGACGATTTTCTGGGACGCCACGATAATCGATCATAGATGGGTGTTGTGTGCTCGATGGGGTTCGGGCCGTGACCGTAACGGGTTGAAAGTTCTCGAAATATCCACCACTTGAAAATTAATTAAGAAAGACATAGAGCCTATATTTACCTCAAGCTCAATATCACCAATGACATCTTTCTTCATTCTGTCAAACGATCGAACAGTTACCTTAGAAGGTTTAATGAACTTTTCACCGATCCCCAAATGATGTAGCATGCTTAGAGGATACAAATTAAGCGAGAGTCATTATCAATCAACACATGTGATATTTCTTTGCCTTGGCATCTAACGACAATGTATTGGGTCTTGTTGTGTGAACGTCTATCCATCGGGTAATCTTCATCGCTGAAAGCGATCTGATCTTTCAAAAGAATAGTGCCAACGAAATCCTCCAACTGCACTTCGTTGATTGTTTCCGGGACATGTACTTCATTAAGAAGTTTCATAAGCACCATTTTATGACTCTCTGAGGTTTTAAAGAGATCCAACAAGGAAATCTGTACCGGCATCTTCCTTAGCTGCTCAATTACTTCATACTCGATTATTTTCATGACCGATGGTTGCTTCACATCTTTTTCTTGCTACACCCTTTTTCTCATGTTCAACTTCGTTTGAGACATAGCACCTTCCCGATCAAGTTATGGCATCAACTTTTTAGGCGCGTAATCCCAGGGCACACACTTAGTGTCAAACATTTTTTTTTTGAGGCAAAGTAATGAACACAAGCTATGTCTCCTTTTCTTCGATCACTAGCTGATCAATTGGAAGTTGAATGGTAATTGGTTCGACATGACTTTTTTTTCTTCCTCATACTTATCTACTTCATGAAGTTTGATTAGAATTGGTGTGATCATGGACACTATGCTTCTATTGACTTCATCGGTATCCATTTCACCATAATCATCGGTGTGATTATTTCGTTCTTAAAAACCGTGAAGGGGTGTGTAATTGACACGGTAATTTTACTGGCCACTATCTTAACCCAAGAAGTCCATAAGTTCACCTTGTTTCTGTGCTTTGCGCACGAACCGCCTATTGCCTTGGTGAGTCTTTTTCTTCTTTTTCTCTTTTCGATCTTCCTTTTCCTCGAGACTTAATTTGTTAATTGAAACCTCGTCCATACCGCACCATCCGTTAGGCATGATAACCTAATTTTTAAATGTCCATGGAGGTGGGGAGTATTTGACACAAGAATTATATTTGCCACTATCCCGACCAAGTAAGCTCATAGTTTCACCCTGCTTGAGTGATTCTTGGGTAAAATGATTTTCATCCTAACGGATTCTTTCCTTCTCTCTTTCGTATTGATCCATTTTATCTTGAATGGAATTTCATTCTCGTGGATTCAGCTCATCATCTATACCACCCCAACCATCGGGCATAATTACTTCATCCTTGAATGCCCATGGTAGTGGGGGTACATTTCACTTGGAAGTTATACTTGCTGGAGTCTTCTCCCAAGTTATCTACAATTTCACATTTTAGGAGTGCTTCATGATGAAAATAGGCATCTCTTAATCGAGACGTTTTCAACTTGGCTTCATATTCATTTTCATCATCAGACCTAATTATTTCTTCTTTATCCTGAATCATGTTTACTGCATTATGCTCGTGGAAGAGGATTCTGATGTATATTTGGTTTGGGCTCTTGAAAGTTAAGTATCTTCTTGTTGATGAGTTGCTGAACCTCTTATTTTAGAGTGGGACAATTATTTACGTCATGTCCTATTTCTCTCATGTGGTACGCACAGGTTTTTGATTCATCATATCAAGTAAACTTTGCAGGATTGTTTCTTGACACCTCTTTTGCCACCAAATATCTTTCTAAAAGCATCGATAATAGCTTTGACAAGGGACGTGGCAAAGGTATGAATTGCCTTACAGGCCTTTTCTTTGGCTCAAACTGCCTTGGATTCTTCCAAGCGATGTTGAATTGCTTTGGAAATGGTGTTTGATGAACGTTCGGGCTAGACACCATAGCTACCTCACGAACAAGCTCTGTCTTTCTACCTAGGATAAGGCCTCCGTGTTGTCGTTTCTTGGGCTTTCTTCTCTTTCAATCCCCACTTAATCCTTTTGCCTACTTTTACCAGCATGGTGAATGTTTGATAGCCCCACACATGTAGCTTGTCGGAATATTCAATTGGTAACGATTTCAAGAAGAGTTCAATTAGCTCATCCTCGCTTATAGTAGGTTTTACTTGCGGGCGACAGCTTTCCATCTCTAAGCATAAGCTCGAAACCCTTCATTCTTTCTTTTCTCCATTCTGGTGAGATCCTCTCTAGTTAAGAGTAGTTCAAAATTAAATTTGTATTGGCGGACCGAACCGAACCGGTGGAAATGACAACATGTATCTCATGGTTCCTATTTGGTTCGGTTTTGTATAGCCCGACACATGTATCTCTGGGTTTCGGTTCAGTCCTTGTTAATCACAAGAAAAATCATACAATTGAAAGAATATAGGATTTCATATTTGCTTCATCATGCTAACACCTTGTCTTTCTATAAAACAGGTAACATAGCAACGGAAGAAAAAAAGAACCCAAATCCGAACATGTTTACAAACTAAAATGGCAGAAGAGGAAACTAGTACCCGACTAGCTGAAGTTGAGAACCAAATGACTCAAACAGTCATCATGATGGCGGAAATGAAAGCTTTTATTATTGCTTCACGAGGATCTTATTCTACCATTCCTAATGTTGGAACTTCCAATGCCATGAAAACTCCTATTGAAGAACCAATTAGAAGTAAAGAACCAGTTCAAGAAAATCCTCCAAACGCTACCCTTGAAGTAGTAAATTTGGAAGAAGAGAATCTAGCTAAGAAGACATCTAAAGTGAAAGATGAGGAAGAGTCCAAAAAAGATTGGCCAAAATTAAAGAATGTTTGGAAAGTTAGGGATATGAACTGCAAAGGTTCGACAAATTCTCACTACATGCAAATGTAGTTGTTCCAGAAAATTACAAGGAACCAAAGTTCATGAGTAAGTATGATGGAATTGGTTATCCTAAAAGCCATTTGAAGTGTTACCTCCATGAAGATGGCGAGGTATTCAATTAACACACTACTTCTTATTAGTACGTTTCAAGACAACTTGAGAGGAGCGGCCCTAGCATGGTACATTGCACTTGACATAGAAGATTTTACAGAATGGGATCATTTGGCTAGAGAATTCCTCCGCCAATACAAATTTAATTTTGAACTACTCTTAACTAGAGAGGATCTCACCAGAACGGAGAAAAAGAAAGAATGAAGGGTTTCGAGCTTATGCTTAGAGATGGAAAGCTGTCGCCCATAAGTAAAACCTACTATAAGCGAGGATGAGCTAATTGAACTCTTCTTGAAATTGTTACCAATTGAATATTCCAACAAGCTACATGTGTCGCTATCAAACCCGAACCAAATAGGAACTACTCTGGTTCGGTTCCTATTTGGTTAAGTCACCGAACCCGAACCGAACCGTTAAAAGTTCCTCTTTGAACCGAACCAAATAGGAACCGAACCGAATTGGAACCGAACCAATAAGCCGATTTGGTTCGGTTTGATTCGGGTTTGGTTCGGTTTCTTCTTTTTTTTTTTTTTTTTTTGCTTTTTATGCATGGCTTGGTTTTCTATTTTTATGAAAAAAATTTCATGATAATATTTTTATGATAATTTTGTGATAATAATATGTATTTATGATAATTTTATGATAATTTTTTATGATAATAATATGTACCCTTTAGTCTTGGACCCCAAAAACCAAAAAGAAGAGAAGAGCTGGACCCCACAACCGCCACCACAGTCCATGGCAAGCGCGTGCATCGTCAGATGCTCTCCGCACCACCGCTGTGTGCTCTACAAAAGAAAAGCCCCACATCACGTTTTTCCGCCTTCGCTGCGGAATTCGATCCGTTTTGGGTTATCGCCGTCTTGGCATTTCCGGTGCGGAAGGGAGGAGATGGGTAGCTTGGATTACTTGGAGCAAAGGGTCTCGCATGGAGGTCACCAGCAAGGAGCAGGGGCTTCAAGGGCGCCTGTTCGACGCGTGGTGGGGAGCCCCCGGTACCACAAGTCCAAGTTCAAGAAGAAGCGGCTCACCCTAATCGAGTACACCAACCTCCGCCTCCCGAGGACGGCCACACCTCACAAGGGAGTACAATGACGCCATCTTCATCCGCCCTTACCTCCGGGAGGAGGAGGAGGGGAAGTGGACATGGAGGAGGACCGCGACGCCATCTTCATCCGGCCCTTTGCCTCCGGGAGGAGTAGGAGGGGGAAATGGACATGGAGGAGGACGGGCGAATGAGGATGTGGAGGGCCGTGAGGAATGAGGATGGTCTCGGCAAAGGAAGAGTGTTTATTTTCAGTTCGGTTCGATCCGAACTGATCCGAACCGAACTGAAATAAACCGAACTGAAAAAAGAAATGGTTAATTTTGATGAACCGAACCCGAAACCGAAACCGAAACCGAACCGAAATGCACGAAATTTTCAGTTCAGTTTGGTTCGGTTCAGATCTCGGTTTGGTTTTCTGTTCGATTCGACACCCCTAGTACCTATCAATAGGATTGATGGTTGAACAAATTTCTTGAATGCACGTGTTGTTCCCAAGGTTGAATATGTGAAACGAACCATATAGAAGGCAATCCGGCTGAAACTTAGATTACACCTTTCTCTTGGCTTTGGTACTTATTCAAAGAGATAATAGTTTCCGCTAAAAGCATATTGGAGAAGTCCCACCTTAGGTTAGCTTGCTTAGGAATTGCTGCAACTAGAGGATTCAACCCTGTTCTTGATGTAGGGAATAAGACGAACCCAAGAAAGCAAGAATAAAAACCCTTGCAGAAATATTCTCGGTTTCCTTTAGCAATTTGGAGTACTTCGCCATTAGAAATGATAAGGGAAATCTCCCAAGATTCGACTTAATCAGCTTTTCCACTTAAGAAGTCTTCAAGTTAAGGAATTCAGCTGTCACACTTGCAGGCTATAATCCAATTGGAGGTTCTATGATTCTTGATTTGAAATCAATCCCAATGGTAGCTTTATACTCTTCTAACGTTGGCACCATTTCGTGTTCTCCAAGTTGAATTGTCATAGTGGTAACTTCCCAAAAATGGGCTAACGCCTGAATTAAGCTCACTTGAGGTTTAAGGTTGATAAGCTCAAATAGGTATCCAAGTTTCTCCTTAATATAAACTTGGTTGTCTTTGGTCATATATTTTCCACCGTGTCAAAACCTCCTTCCGGGGACCTGGAATGACTTATATATCTAATTTCGCCATGTTTGATCTAAAGCATTCAAAAGAAAGTTTTTATCAATTACCATGGATTACCAATTAATTTTAATGCCTCCATTTCAATCATATGTTCTTTTAGGGTAAAATGGAGGTAAAATGCATTTGCATACTTAGGAAGTGATACAAATGTCACCTTTAATCCATTTAAGTCTTAAAAGATCATATACTTGAAAATGGGGATGAAATCAATGGTTGATACAAATGCCCTTTTGTCATGCTCCATTTAGACCATAAAGGCTTAGCCTATGGTTTACAACTTCAATACATCAAAATGAACATTCGCTCATTGAATTGTACATGTCACATTTTGGGCACATTGTCACTCGAATCATATTGAAAATTCGTCATGAACCTATACATTCCATCTAAAAAAATCGATCAAATGGAACATGTTTCCCTAATCATTCATTCTAGTATAAAAAGCGGATTTAGATCAACCATTGATTATCATTTAGGCATTTCATTCAAATTGTGTCAACTAATGCATCATTGAAAGAGAAAGGAATGGAACGATACTTACTCACCAGGACATTTTTGTATGGTTTTAGGTATACCAACCACAAAGACATGCATATGCAACAAGTGAGGTTTTGACACCTAAAAAGGGTAGTATATACTAAAGGCTCGAGGTCACCATCTTAATAGACAAGGGATTCCATTCCAATAGGCAATCGGCCTAAAGTAATGGAATATTATATCATTTCAGTGATCGGTAGGGCATTCTGACAATCCCATGAGCAATCGGCTCATAGTTTCGCCCTAAACACATTTCTCTTAAGAGTAATCCAAAATGTAGCGGGGAATTGGGCCATAGGTGGTGTGTGTGAATGGTGTAGTGCTAAAGCAATTTAAAGGCATGAATAACAATTTAATAACCAAACAACACTAAAAAATTTCAATTAAATCACATTCAATCCCAACACCATCCCCGCAAAAACAAAGGTCAACAAAGACAACACCCCTATATATTTCCGCCTACAAAACCATTTAACACGATCATTAGGGGGGCGTACCTAGGATCCTTCTTGCGAGCACAAAATACATATATATCGTTCTATCTAGGCCTAAGTCCACTTAGAATTTTTATCATCCCTAGCAAAGTTGCCAAGCTTGTCGCGCCCGTGCTTTTTGGGCACTCTAAGGAGTTACTTCTATTTGTCACGAATGGGGAAATTGTCCTCGATGAGCTACTAGGGTCCGATATGAATATTTCACTCAAACGTCCCACGACATCCCATTACTAAACAAACGGAGACCTTTCCCAGACCATACCTCACGTGATAGCGGGTTGTGGTTTTTTTATCTTTTACTTAGTCTGAATTCTGATTTGGAGTCACCACTAGTCATTATTAGTACGTTGATGAGAAACCTAATCGAGGTACAGGAGAAATATCACGATTCTGCTAACTAGAGATTCTGAATCACGAGGACTTGGTTACACGAATGATCCCAAATTGAGATCTCTAACGCCCTTTCGATTCCTAAAATGATATGATGTGTCTAACGTGTCATACAAGTTTCCGAGATCTGCCCACTAATTCTAGCCAATCTAATTGTGGGAACTCAATCAATCAATATAAGTAGCACAATCAATTGCAATCAAAAAAATCCTAATTTGGATCTCTAAAATGAAAACCAATTCAAAACATCTGAACCCTAGTAAAGCGCTAAAGGCTTATTCATTTGATGATATGTGTTGTTTTAGGATTTGAGGTTTTTATGGGTAAAACCCCTAAACTAAGGATTTTTCTAAAAATACCATTTAGGAACCTCTAAAAATTTTAATTTCACTTGCAAAGGTTGGCCACAATATTTTTGGGTCATTCTCAGAAAATTTTTAATATTTTTGATTTTTTTTTAACGTCAGATTTTTATTTTCTAAAATACATTTAGAAATTTTTATAGGATTTTGGGATTTTTTTTTCAAACTTTTAAGAATTTTCTCAATTTTTCTCATTTTTATGAATTTTCTAAGAATTTTTGAGATTTTTTTTTGGATTTTCTAAAATTTTCGATTTTTTTATGATTTTCTAGACTTTTATGATTTTTTTTTTTTTTTCTGGATTTTTCATATTTTTTTGTGGATTTTTTGAAAATGTTTGAATTTTTATGATTTTTTTTACAGAAAATTTTCAATTTTTTGAAGTTTTCTAAATTTCTAAAAAATTTTGAATTTTCTGAAATTTTTATTGATTTTTTGAATTTTTTTAGAGATTTTCTGAATTTTCTAATTTTTATGAATTTCTTAATTTTTTTAGATTTTTTTTTTCAAAAATTCCCGTTGAGAGTTTAATGGACAAGATTGATTTAGGCCGATCCAACCAAGTCGAATTGGCGGTCTTGGCTCCGACAAGCATAAGCGAAAGCGGGCGCCTTTTGGCCTCATGCTCATTGTGGCATTTTGCCGAGCAAGTGGTGGGCACAAACCGGGTTTGAAGGTTCTCAAGGCCGCCGGCTTGAGCTCGCCACAGATGACCTTTCGGTAAGTTTTTACCATTGTTTTAGGTTCTGAGTATTGTCTTGATCATCCACCGTTAATCTAGCCTAACCATTACGCCTACCGACTACTATCGGCTAGCGAAAAATCGATTTAAAACCCCGAACTTGTAAACTTATCTAAAACAAGCTGTTTTAATCCTCAAAGCATCATATAGAATGCCCCAGCCATCTAAATCGATTCAAACAACAATCAAAGTAAAGAATAAGGTCGAAAATCACTAACTTGGATGGCCTAAGCCACTGTGTAGGCACTCCAAATGAGGTCAAGGTTGCTCCGGTGAAATGGTTTAATGGGTGACCACTCGGTTCATGCAGGTTTAAGCATTCAAAATGCAATCAAACAATAAAAACATGATTAGAACATATTTTAAGCATCTATAATTGCAAAATCACAAAGAAACACGCATGATTGAGCTTAATTGAACTCAAACACCTATTCTAGAATTTTACCAAACTGTGAGCATGATCGGACTTTGCCTGCTTGGATGGAGATCAAGTTTGAAGTTTCAGTGTGAATAGCAATCGTGGGGTGATTCTTTGACACTTTCTCTAAAATTGATGAGCTTCTTCATTCCGAGAAAATTTATGTGGGAAAATTTAGCTAAGAAAATTGGGTGGGAAAATTTAGCTAAGAAAATTGATGAAGTTTCTGTTTGTTAGTGTTTCTTCAACTTAATCCGATCATCGGAGCTTATCACAAGTTAAATTGATCGAATTAAGTTGGCAAAGTCCCGGCTAGAGTAGATATTTTCTAGGTCTATTGTGTTTGAGCGAGTCGGGCGAAGAAGGAGATCGACTGGGTCGGGTCGGGTCGACCCAAAGAAACCTCGGGTTGATCTAAATGCGCAAATTAAGCCCGATTTTGACCCGATTTTTCAGATTTAACCCCAAAATTGAATTCCTGATCACATTTCGCACCCAAATATGTGATTTACCCTATTTTTTTTATCACAATTAAACCTCAGATTTTTAGATTGTAAATTTGGATCATTGGGGTTCTTGTCTTGATTCAATACCCAGATAACTTGATTGGGCAAAATTTATGCCAAAATTAGATTACCCATACCGATTAACTCTAGAAATGATGGTCTCGAGATTCGACAATTTCGAATTGGTTATGATCCCCAATTTGGGTTTTAAATTCCTAATTTTCAATTGAATTTTGGGGCTTTTCGATTTCTTTGATAAATTGTGAAATTGGACTGATGATTATGTAATTCAAGGTCCCGTAATCATTTGTTGTGAATACACTATGATTGAAAAATGACTAGAAATAACTGCTCGGGCCCGTTCATGGACTCATCGTTTTCTTTCCTTCGCTGGGCGGATTCAGCTTATTAAATCCGTTCTCCACTCTATCCACATCTACTGGGCCTCGATCTTTTCCCTTCCAAAGAATGTGCTGTATAATATCGAGGCTATCCTTCGTCAGTTTTTATGGAAGGGTCCTGAGTTAGGCGTGGGCAGGGCTAGAGTAACGTGGAAGAACGTTTGTCTACCTAAAGAGGAAGGAGGCTTAGGGATTCGGAGACTCACTGAATACAATAGAGCCTTGATTCTTAAACATATCTGGCTCCTTTTTTCGGATAAGGAATCCTTGTGGTGTAAGTGGATACATTCAACCTTCTTAAAGAATTTCAACTTCTGGGTTGTATCCAAACCTACATTTTGTTCTTCGACTTGGAAGAAAATTTTAGATATGAGATCCTTTGCTCAGACTACCCTTCGTTGGAAGATAGGTAATGGTCGCATGGTCTCCTTCTGGTTTGATTGGTGGCATGACAAAGGCCCTTTCCACCTTCTTTTCAGCAATTCCGAAATATACCAATCCCGGATACCTCGGAATTTATCTGTACGGGATTTTTTTTATCGTTCTTGGCAACATTCATCCACTCTGACCACCATTCTCAGCTGGATGGACTCAACGCCAGTCTTTCAGGAAAATTCTCTGGACAAACTTTTATGGGTCCCTCATCCATCTGGATCCTTCTCGGTTTCGCAGGCTTGGGACTTCATCAGAACTAAAAAGCCGGCTGTCGCTCGCACTCTTTCATCTGGGACCACCATGTAGTCCCTCGACACTCCTTCCTCTTATGGTTAGCGACTCTTAACCGTCTACCAACCCAGGTATTTCTCATACAAACCCGTAGGATCGACACAGCTTTATGTCCCTTCTCGTGCCACAACACCTAACTTTCGGTAAACCACCTTTTTTTTTTTGTACGACACTAGTCGTTTGGCTTCCTTTTGGGCTACAAAGTGTAACCTTCCTTGGTGTAACCGTCCTTGGCAAGACAACCTTAAGTGGCTAGTGAAAATCTGTGGAGGTTCATCCTTTACCCATTGCCTCTCCGGTACTCCTCCTTTGCGGCTTTATGTCACATTATATGGATTGAGAGGAATCATTCCTTATTCAGAAACAAGAGTCTTTTCATCCCCGGTATCGTAAGCACTTGCTCAAAGTGGTGAAGGACAAAGCCATTTCTTTTGGGCGTGTTGCGGATACCTACATGAATCGAAAAATGCTAAGGAATTGGGATCTCCATTTGTCACTCATTGTAGCATCGCCGATAAATTCTTAGGACCCTTTGTGCTCGGTTCGTGGACAAGGGTTTCTCCTCCTAACTTTGCTGTTTTGTTGCTTTGATCATGCGGCTGGTTTGGAGTCCCACGCCCCTTGCTTTTGTTATTCTGGTGTTTATTCTAGCAATTTGGGCTTTGGCCGTCAAGGTGCTACTTCCGGCTGGTGTGATGACTTGGGTTTCAATACCCCACCGCCACCGGGAACATATGGAGCCTTAGATAATTTTTGTTCTTTTGCCACCTGTCCTTTGGTGTCCTCGGCATTGGGTTGAAGCCATGCTCTTTGCTTCGGTCCCTCGGTCGTCCACCAAACTTGAGAGTCCCGTTGACTAGTGTTGCTCCCGTGGTGCGGCCTGGTGTTTTGCTGCTGTTGATGGCTGATTTGGTGTCCTCGGCTTCCATCTTTGCTGTCTCGCTGCTGCTCCCCAAGTCTTGAGCTCTCCTTCAAGCTTCGGTTTTGGCTCTCCTTGTTTCTCGGTTTGTCGTTCTAGTTGTTGCTTAGCTTCTTTAGTTGTATAGTTCACGCCATTCCTTTCCGACCTTGTATGGACAAGTTATCCTAATAAGGTCGGTGTTGGTTTGTGCTCTAGGTTGTTATTTGGTGTGTGAAAAGTCTATATACTCTTACCTCTACCCAAAAAAAAAAAAATGACTAGAAATGAATTAATTGAATTTTTGATTCAATTAGGGCTTGTTTTTACCTAAATTTTGGGAAAAACACATTCCCAATTGAAATTTTCTAAAATTGACATTGTATTAATGAAATTGGTTTTAAAATAAGACTAATGCTATTTTTGTGGAATTTTTGGATTCCATTAGCTATTTTTCTTGATTTTCACCTTATTTTGACACGAAAAAATTAAAGAAAAATTCAGGAAAATTTTAAAAAATTTATTTTTGGTTTAGAAATAGGTTCCTAAGCTTGGCCAAGGTTCCTAATCCTAATTTTGTGATTTTTGGAAAAATTTAAAAAATGAGCTAAAATCAAGTGTGAACAAAAAGTGCCATATAGTTTAGTTCTCATTATGCTTTCATGTCATCTTGCCACGTCATTCATAATTTTCCATGTGTCATTGCTTGTTTGTCATTTAGCAATTGTATGTTAGGTCCATGAAATTGTGTGTTCTATGGGGATTTTTGTTCGCCATTAGAATTAGGACATTTAGGTAAATCATATGTCGGATGTCATGTTAGACTAGTAACATGCATTGCATATAGTTTAGATTTCACTAAATAAGCGAAAACCCTAAAAAAGATTTACGTGAAATTGCATGTTAATTAGAAATCATATTTAGGATGATGATGTGATTTTCTAGTTAATATTACGGATGCTTTCATTTTCGAGGTAAGTCTCTATCTTGCAATTTATTTACTGCTTCATTTATTTGGTGTTATATTATTGGTTGCGCACCTGCATAATCACCTCACATGTTAGTGACTAAGTTAAAATGAATCCAAGCTACTTGTCAAAATATTTTTGAAAATAAAAGAGAAAAGGTACCGAAAGGGCATTTGAGTAATCTAGTATAACTAAGTCACTTTGAATCCATACTCTCTAGTCGGTGGAGTAAAGTATAACTCCCGATACTTTACTTGAGTTTGTAATCAACCCACCAAAAATATATTAATAGCAACTCTAAAATGAAAAAAGATCTTGCATGTTAAATAATTTGAACTTAAGTCACGAATTGGCATAGGCTTTGGAGAGCCCGCGTTAGGTCTAAGCTTAACAACCCATTAGCTGAACCCTTAAGTGGTGCACCCCGAGGTAAGGTTCACGACACTCCTAGAGACACTTCCTAAGGTGACCTTTCTAGGCACCTTTAGGGGAAATTTTTAGGGAAAATTTTAAATCGGCCTGAAGTGCCCTCATTTTCTCAAATAAAGGTGTCAAGTAGATTTTGTATCAAATAAGGACTTGAATTGGCCATGGTAGTTTCAAATAAGGGCTTAACCTCATCGGTCGTTGGCCGACGAAATATTCTGCCCGATCAAGGGCATTTTCATCCAAAAACAATTTTAATTTTAAATTACTATTTTCTTTTTCATTTAATTTCTTTTTCCTTTTCTAATTTTCTCTTTGTCTTCGCCAATGGTTGCCCTCGCTTGATTTAGCGAGGGCTACCTAACAGGGGCAAGGCCGCCCTCCCTAGCCATAGGCAAGGCCAGCCATTGCTAGATTTGGGCGATGCATATCGAAAGCCACGGTGAGGATGCCCTCATCGAGGCGAGACCGCCCGCCTAGATCTAGAGAGGGGCTAGCTTGCCATGGTTGGTGAGGGCTGTCCCTTGCTGTTGTCGTCGAGGGTGGCTCTTGTCCGTATCTAGTGAGGGGCGACCCTCGTCCGACCCTTCACGGGTTGCGTCGGTGACCCGGTCACTAGCCATTGGAACCCCGCCACTAGTAAAGAATAAAGAGAATACTAGAAAAGAAAAAAAAAAAGACCCTTACCATATGAAAAGTCGGACCCTTCTTTGACATAGACATAGCCACTTCATGCCCTTCTTTTTAACAAAATCCACTTGAACCTTATTTGAGAAAATATGGGTACTTCATACATTTATTTGACACAAAGTCCACTTCATGCTCTTATTTGAGAAAATGAGAACACTTGAGGCCCTTATTTGAAATTTTCCCATTGTTTTATGCTTCGGAGCATTTGAGTGCACTCCTTCTCAGCCATTGAGTATTACGGGCCCCATGTGAAACCCATATGAGGCATGGCAATTGAGTTGACGAGAGCTCACATGGATCGGGTGCATACAATACTTACTCCGTCTTTTGAGACACATTGTTTTGAGTGGGACAACATGACGTTGTTTGTGGTACATCTTGGATGAAATTACCTTTTGAAGCATATAATATTACGGGTGTGTTGGTTTTATGAAAAATAAATGATCTAAAAATATTTTCCTAAAATGAATACTTGTATTGCTTACAAAAATAAATGAACAAATTTTTTTTTTATCATTTATGAATATATTTAGACATAAATTATTGTCAATAATGAAAATATTTTTCGGTGAAATTATTTGAAGCGATAAAAATGATCATTTATAGAAATTTTTAAAATTATTTATTTTTTGCGAAATAAACAAGGCTTATAAGTCACTATTTGAGGTTACCACCTATAAATCACTAAAACCAGGAAGATTGGGAGACCTTGCTTGACCCCCAATTTGTTTACGAAGCCCAAAAAATCTGATAAGGAGAAAAGAAACCTTGTCGAAATTGATTAGCACGTGGACCAAAATCGTGATGCTTTTACCTACAACACGTCGAAATAATGTCAAAAAATGAAATATCTGAAAGAATTAATGAAACAAATGGAAAGCTAGATAGTAGATATTTGCTCAAGATTACACAAATTTAGAGAAAGACTTTGTATATTATAGGGATAAGTGCACTAAAAGTCCTAAAACTTGTCACGAAAGTGCAATTGAGTCCTAAAAATTTAAAAAGTGCAATCAAATCATAAAATTTATCCTGAAAAATGCAATCGAGTTCTAAAACTTTCAAAAGTGCAATCAAGTTTTGAAACTTGTTATAAAAATGCAATCCAGTCCTAAAAATTACAATCACTAGAAAGAACATATATTTGTAACTATATGATATTTCTTTAAAGAATCTTGTTAACAAGTGCCTCCAATGTTTCTTAAACATACTTAATAGAAAAATTTTCAATTTAAATAGATTGATTGAACGTTAGTAAAATTGCAGGTTAGTATTTCTTAATTAACTTCGTAATAAGTGCTCCAATGGCACTTTAAATAAAATCCTTTTAAATTTTTTTTAGTATCTTGTGAATTGTTAAATGAAAATTATAAGCAACTTTTCATATTCCTTCATTTTATATGTGTTTCGCTAGAATTTCTGCCACACGAAATATCTATCACCGAAAGTCATTCTTCGGCTTTTAATTAAAGAAATCAAGGTGTTGCGCTAACTTCAAACAGAAAATATCTCAACACAAAAGAAAGGAATCAGCACCCTAAAATTTGAACGGGATTGTACAAACCCAAACTGTGCTGAAATTGAATTGACGACAAGATTCAGAATGTATAGACTCAATAGAACAACTAGACATAGCCAAGTTGTGCCGGAATCTAATCAATGACACAATCTAAAAATGTAAAGATACTATGCTAGAATTTAATCGACGACGTAGCATCCATGATAGAAATACATGCAAGAATTTAATTGACAACATGGATTGGAAGACTATAGCTAAGGAAATTTAAAGTGCAATGCAGGAAAGTTAAAGATAATTGAAAGATAACATTTTGTTTCATTTGTATGCGGGGGGGGAGGGGGTTTCCTCTTATGAATGACCGATGATATTTATAATGATTTTGAAGTAACTACTTTACGATGGTTTTCAGCGGTTGTATTCCTTGAGTAATTTCCGTCGATAGCCTTCACGTTCCTATATCTCCACATGCTTCGCACTCATGTTCTCAAACGGTTGTCTTTGTCGTATGTGACCTGCTCCATGATCCCAACTGTTGTCCCACGAGCGTATTTTCAAGTGGCAACTGTTCCCTCCAAGATACGTATCCTTGACTCAAATGTCTTGCTAACTTCAAGTTTCAAATGGCATTTCAATATCCCTTAAATAATTGTTCATCGCCGATGCCCATATTAGCAGCTACCAACTGTCGGTCATCATATTTCGATAACTGAACACATGGCATTGATAAGTGCCAAAGTTGATTAATACATGTTAATTTTTATGTCTGTCGATAAGCTGGCACATGTGCAGAAGCACTCACATGCCGTGACGTGATTATCCGTATTCATGTGCTATTGCCGTGCTAGTTCTCATTCATGTGCTAAGCATGTGCTCATCGATGACTAGATTGTTTTTGGTATCAACATATGCCCTCTTTACCTTGATGGCATGCATTTTCCTCTTGTATGTAATTTTGACATCCAAATTGTCCCTCTAATGGTTCGTACTCTAGGTGCCTAAGTTTAGACAGAACACCATGGAACTTGAAAGACTCTAAAAAACAATAGAATGATTCTTTTTGGCCGAGAAACGGGCATTGTTGTGATCAAGGACCCCTCATCTCGAATTTTTACCTTTATCATACTTGTCGGCTAAAATTAGGTGTTAAAAAACATCAGACGTGCGAAATCTAAAAGATCTAATGAAACATATCATCTTGAGATAGGAACCGGATGAGGTTTAGGGGTAACGGTCCTCCATCGGCGTGGGTCTCCCAAGCCCATACCTCCTCGTCTGACGTCAGATTTCATTTTAAGTTCTTATCAACCTAAGTATTTCTAGAAGTCGCCACTAGCTATATTGGGATCGACTACAAATCAATCGAGACGCTGGAGTATTATATCGATTTATACGTGACCAAAGATTCTAGGGTTAGGTATTTGATTACACTAGTTATCTATCTAATGTACTTTCGGTATCTCAATATTATCATTTATCAATCAAAGTGTCCAGGCAGTCTTTTTACTAATTACGAAACCTAAGGTTCCCATCCGCTAAGTGTTCATACAATTGTTTTTGCAGGTTTTTTTCTTCATTAAAGTCAAAACTAGACCTAGCCTAATCTAGAAAGGAAATTAATAAACAATTTGTTGAAAAGCGCAGGAAGTAATTATTCAAGATATTGAAATGCAATGCAGGAAAATTGGACATTTGAAACAACCATCAAGAAAACAAGCAGGGGCACTAATTACACCAAAAAGACAAGGAGCAACCTTTCCCTACCCATTTTTAGTTTTTTAATTTTTAATATTAAAAAATATATAATATTATATTATATATTGTTACCTTTTCCTACTTTTCTTTTGCTTAAACATTCGTTGTTGTTCAGTCCCCCACGCCTCATGCTATTTACATCATGATCATGAAAAGAAAAAGGAAAATAATGGTGTGGACCTGGCCATGTGATTCCTTTTCCTTAAAGATTCGTTGCTCTTCAGTCCTTATGGGCTCTCCTAAGCCCATACCTCGTGCGACGTCAGATTTTGTTTTAAGTTCTTATCAACTTGAGTATTTCTAGAAGTTGCCACTGGCTATTTTGGGATTGACAAGAAATCAATCGAGATGCGAGAGTGTTATCTCGATTTATACGTGACCAAAGAATCTAGGATTGGTTAGTTGATTACACTAGTTATCTATCTAATGTACTTTTGGTATCTCAATATTATCATTTATCAATCAAATTGTTCAGGCAGCCTTTTTACAAATTATGAATCCTAAGGTTCCCATCAGCTAAGTGTTCATACAATTGTTTTTGTAGGTTTTTTTTTTTAAAGTCTAAACTAGACCTAGCCTAATCTAAAAAGGAAATTAACAAACAATTTGCGAAAAGCGGAGGAAGTAATTATTCAAGCTATTGAAATGCAATGCAGGAAAATTGGACATTTGAAACAACCATCAAGAAAACAAGCAGGGGGCACTAATTACACTAAAAAGACAAGGAACAACGTTTTCCTAACCATTTTTCTTTTTTTAATTTTTTAATATTAAAATAATATATAATATTATAGTATATATTATAACCTTTTCCTACTTTTCTTTTGCTTAATAATTCGTTGTTGTTCAGTCCCCACGCCTCCTGCTATTTACATCATGAAAATGGAAAGAAAAAGGGAAAAGAATGGTGTGGACCCGGCCATGTGATTTCTTTTCCTTAAAGATTCGTTGCTCTTCAGTCCTTATGGTTCCGCCGTGATCATTGAAAAAAGGAAAAGAAAAGGTGAGGACCGAACGTGCCATTTCTTTTCCTCAAGTATTCGTTGCTTTTCAGCCCTCATGGTAACTCCATCGTGATCATGGAAAGAAGAAGGAAAAAATAAAGTGTGGAGCACTCGCCTCATGCTACTTACATCATGATCACAGAAAGAAAAAGGTGAAAGAAAGGTGTGGACCTGGCTATGTGTTTTCTTTTGAGATAAATACACCGAAAATCTTAAAACCTATCAAGAAAGTGCAATTGTTAGGATACACATGCGAGTTATACTAGAGAAATCCTATATAGGATAATTGATGTGGTGTATAGCAATTAATATATCTCAATTGGCCCATAACTCATTAGATTAAGTTTTTTAGTAAAGGTGGATCCAACTGGATATATTAACAGACTTGGACTTAGACTCTCTCTTAATGATCTCCCCGTTCGAAAGGTATCGGGCTTCTACTGTGCCTTCCTAACAAATTGATATCAGAGCTGTGTTTGGTGAATGAAGTTTGGCCTAATTTCTAGGTAGTGGACATTGTGGTGTAAGAATGCAGGCTGGGTGGCATGACTTCATATCTTCATGTAAATAAATATACCTAAATTAAGGGGGAGCTCACACATGAGGAGGAGATTGTTAGGATGCACGTATAAGTTATGTTAGATAAATTCCACATGAGATAATTGGTGTGGTGTAGAGCAGTTAATATATCATAGCTCGCCAATAAGTTATTAGCTTAAGCTTTTGAGTGAAGGTTGGTCCAATTGGATATATTAATAGGCTCGGACTTAGGCTCTCTCCTGGTGATCTCCTTGTCCAAAAGGTATCGGACTTCTGCTATGTTTCCGTAACAGTAATTAAGTCCTGTCAAGACCTTTCTTTTCTGTTATAGGGTAAAGGAGAAGGTTTAGGGTAACGGTCCTACATTAGCATGGGCTCTCCCAAGCCTATACCTCGTGCGACGTTAGATTTTGTTTTAAGTTCTTATCAACCTGAGTATTTCTAGAAGTCGCCACTAGCTATTTTGGGATCGACAAGAAATCAATCGAGACGCCGGAGTGTTATCTCGATTTATACGTGACCAAAGAATCTAGGGTTGGTTATTTGATTACACTAGTTATCTATCTAATGTACTTTCGGTATCTCGATATTATCATGTATCAATCAAAGTGTCCAGGCAGTCTTTTTACTAATTATGAATCCTAAGGTTCCCATCAGCTAAGTGTTCATGCAATTGTTTTTGTAGGTTCTTTTTTTTTTCATTAAAGTCTAAACTAGACCTAGCCTAATGTAGAAAGGAAATTAACAAACAATTTGTCGAAAAAGCGGAGGAAGTAATTATTGAAGCTATTGAAATGCAATGCGGGAAAATTGGACATTTGAAACAACCATCAAGAAAACAAGCAGGGGCACTAATTACACTAAAAAGACAAGGAACAACGTTTTCCTAACCATTTTTCTTTTTTTAATTTTTTAATATTAAAATAATATATAATATTATATTATATATAATAACCTTTTCCAACTTTTCTTTTGCTTAATAATTCGTTGTTGTTCAGTCCCCACGCCTAATGGTATTTACATCATGATCATGGAAAGAAAAAGGGAAAAGAATGGTGTGGACCGGCCATGTTATTTCTTTTCCTTAAAGATTCGTTGCTCTTCAGTCCTTATGGTTCCGCCGTGGTCATTGAAAAAAGGAAAAGA
The DNA here is from genome assembly GCA_024733475.1 of Syzygium grande. NCBI lineage: Eukaryota > Viridiplantae > Streptophyta > Magnoliopsida > Myrtales > Myrtaceae > Syzygium > Syzygium grande. The sequence continues at coordinate 365,439 of JAMXDD010000013.1, forward strand.
AAAGGTGAGGACCGAACGTGCCATTTCTTTTCCTCAAGTATTCGTTGCTTTTCAGTCCTCATGGTAACTCCATCGTGATCATGGAAAGAAGAAGGGAAAAAATAAAGTGTGGAGCACTCGCCTCATGCTACTTACATCATGATCACAAAAAGAAAAAGGTGAAAGAAAGGTGTGGACCCGGCTATGTGTTTTATTTTGAGATAAGTACACCGAAAATCTTAAAACCTATCAAGAAAGTGTAATTGTTAGGATACACATGCCAGTTATGTTAGAAAATCCTACATAGGATAATTGATGTGCTATAGAGTAGTTAATATATCCTAAACAGCCCATAACTTATTAGATTAAGTTTTTTAGTAAAGGTGGATCCAACTGGATATATTAATAGACTTGGACTTAGACTCTCTCTTGGTGATCTCCCGTTCGAAAGGTATCGGTCTTCTCATGTGCCTTCCTAACAAATTGATATCAGAGCTGTGTTTGGTGAATGAAGTTTGGCCTAATTTCTAGGTAGTGGACATTGTGGTGTAAGAATGCAGGCTGGGTGGCATGACTTCATATCTTCATGTAAATAAATATACCTAAATTAAGGAGGAGCTCACACATGAGGAGAAGATTGATAGGATGCACGTATAAGTTTTGTTAGATAAATCCCACATGAGATAATTGGTGTGGTGTAGAGCAGTTAATATATCATAGCTGGCCAATAAGTTATTAGCTTAAGTTTTTGAGTGAAGGTGGATCCAATTGGATATGTTAACAAGCTCGGACTTAGGCTCTCTCCTGGTGATCTCCCTATCCGAAAGGTATCGGACTTCTGCTATGTTTCCGTAACAGTAATTAAGTCCTGTCAAGACCTTTCTTTTCCGTTATAGGGTAAAGGAGAAGGTTTAGGGGTAACGGTCCTACATTAGCGTGGGCTCTCCCAAGCCTATACCTCGTCGACGTAAGATTTTGTTTTAAGTTCTTATCAACCTGAGTATTTCTAGAAGTCGCCACTAGCTATTTTGGGATCGACTACAAATCAATCGAGCTGCGGGAGTGTTATCTCGATTTATACGTGACCAAAGAATCTAGGGTTGGTTATTTGATTACACTAATTATCTATCTAATGTACTTTCGGTATCTCAATATTATCATTTATCAATCAAAGTGTCGAGGCAGTCTTTTTACTAATTATGAATCCTAAGGTTCCCATCAGCTAAGTGTTCATAAAATTGTTTTTGCAGGTTTTTTTTTTTCATTAAAGTCTAAACTAGACCTAGCCTAATCTAAAAAGGAAATTAACAAAAATTTGCCGAAAAGCGGAGGAAGTAATTATTCAAGCTATTGAAATGCAATGCAGGAAAATTGGACATTTGAAACAACCATCAAGAAAACAAGCAGGGGCACTAATTACACTAAAAAAGACAAGGAACAACGTTTTCCTAACCATTTTTTTTTTTTTTTAATTTTTTTAATATTAAAATAATATATAATATTATATTATATATTATAACCTTTTCCTACTTTTCTTTTGCTTAAACATTCGTTGTTGTTCAGTCCCCAACGCCTCTAGGAAATTTACATCATGATCATGAAAAGAAAAAGGGAAAATAATGGTGTGGACCTGGCCATGTGATTTCTTTTCCGTAAAGATTCGTTGCTCTTCAGTCCTTATGGGCTCTCCTAAGCCCATACCTCGTGCGACGTCAGATTTTGTTTTAAGTTCTTATCAACTTGAGTATTTCTAGAAGTTGCCACTGGCTATTTTGGGATTGACAAGAAATCAATCGAGATGCGAGAGTGTTATCTCGATTTATACGTGACCAAAGAATCTAGGGTTGGTGAGTTGATTACACTAGTTATCTATCTAATGTACTTTTGGTATCTCAATATTATCATTTATCAATCAAATTGTCCAAGCAGTCTTTTTACAAATTATGAATCCTAAGGTTCCCATCAGGTAAGTGTTCATACAATTGTTTTTGTAGGTTTTTTTTTCATTAAAGTCTAAACTAGACCTAGCCTAATCTAAAAAGGAAATTAACAAACAATTTGCCGAAAAGCGGAGGAAGTAATTATTCAAGCTATTGAAATGCAATGCGGGAAAATTGGACATTTGAAACAACCATCAAGAAAACAAGCAGGGGGCACTAATTACAGTAAAAAAAGACAAGGAACAACCTTTTCCTAACCATTTTTCTTTTTTTTAATCTTTTAATATTAAAATAATATATAATATTATAGTATATATTATAACCTTTTCCTACTTTTCTTTTGCTTAATAATTCGTTGTTGTTCAGTCCCCCACGCCTCCTGCTATTTACATCATGAAAATGGAAAGAAAAAGGGAAAAGAATGGTGTGGACCCGGCCATGTGATTTCTTTTCCTTAAAGATTCGTTGCTTTTCAGTCCTTATGGTTCCGTCGTGATCATTGAAAAAGGTAAAGAAAAGGTGAGGACCGAACGTGCCATTTCTTTTCCTCAAGTATTCGTTGCTTTTCAGTCCTCATGGTAACTCCATCGTGCTCATGGAAAGAAGAAGGGAAAAATAAAGTGTGGAGCACTCGCCTCATGCTACTTACATCATGATCACAGAAAGAAAAAGGTGAAAGAAAGGTGTGGACCCGGCTATGTGTTTTCTTTTGAGATAAATACACCGAAAATCTTAAAACCCATCAAGAAAGTGTAATTGTTAGGATACACATGCGAGTTATGTTAGAGAAATCCTACATAGGATAATTGATGTGCTATAGAGCAGTTAATATATCCTAAACGGCCCATAACTCATTAGATTAAGTTTTTTAGTAAAGGTGGATCCAACTGGATATATTAACAGACTTGGACTTAGACTCTCTCTTGGTGATTTCCCGTTCGAAAGGTATCGGGCTTCTCACTGTGCCTTCCTAACAAATTGATATCAGAGCTGTGTTTGGGAAATGAAGTTTGGCCTAATTTCTAGGTAGTGGACATTGTGGTGTAAGAATGCAGGCTGGGTGGCATGACTTCATATTTTCATGTAAATAAATATGCCTAAATTAAGGGGAGCTCACACATGAGGAGGAGATTGTTAGGATACACATATAAGTTATGTTAGATAAATCCCACATGAGATAATTGGTGTGGTTTAGAGCAGTTAATATATCATAGTTGGCTAATAAGTTATTAGCTTAGGCTTTTGAGTGAAGGTGGGTTTAATTAGATATATTAACAGGCTCGGACTTAGGCTCTCTTTTGGTGATCTCCTGTCCGAAAGGTATCGGACTTCTGCTATGTTTCCGTAACAGTAATTAAGTCCTGTCAAGACCTTTCTTTTCTGTTATAGGGTAAAGGAGAAGGTTTAGGGGTAACGGTCCTACATTAGCGTGGGCTCTCCCAAGCCTATACCTCGTCTTGAAGTTAGATTTTGTTTTAAGTTCTTATCAACCTGAGTATTTCTAGAAGTCGCCACTAGCTATTTTGGGATCGACAAGAAATCAATCGAGACGGGGAGTGTTATCTCGATTTATACGTGACCAAAGAATCTAGGGTTGGTTATTTGATTACACTAGTTATCTATCTAATGTACTTTCGGTATCTCGATATTATCATGTATCAATCAAAGTGTCCAGGCAGTCTTTTTACTAATTATGAATCCTAAGGTTCCCATCAGCTAAGTGTTCATGCAAGTGTTTTTGTAGGTTCTTTTTTTTTTAAAGTCTAAACTAGACCTAGCCTAATGTAGAAAGGAAATTAACAAACAATTTGTCGAAAAGCGGAGGAAGTAATTATTGAAGCTATTGAAATGCAATGCGGGAAAATTGGACATTTGAAACAACCATCAAGAAAACAAGCAGGGGCACTAATTACACTAAAAAGACAAGGAACAACGTTTTCCTAACCATTTTTCTTTTTTTTTAATTTTTTAATATTAAAATAATATATAATATTATATTATATGTTATAACCTTTTCCAACTTTTCTTTTGCTTAAATATTCGTTGTTGTTCAGTCCCCCACGCCTAATGTTATTTACATCATGATCATGGAAAGAAAAAGGGAAAAGAATGGTGTGGACCGGCCATGTTATTTCTTTTCCTTAAAGATTCGTTGCTCTTCAGTCCTTATGGTACTTCCGTCGTGATCATTGAAAAAAGGAAAAGAAAAGGTGAGGACCGAACGTGCCATTTCTTTTCCTCAAGTATTCGTTGCTTTTCAGTCCTCATGGTAACTCCATCGTGATCATGGAAAGAAGAAGGGAAAAAATAAAGTGTGGAGCACTCGCCTCATGCTGAAAAAGGTAAAAGAAAGGTGTGGACCCGGCTATGTGTTTTCTTTTGAGATAAATACACCGAAAATCTTAAAACCTATAAAGAAAGTGTAATTGTTAGTATACACGTGCGAGTTATGTTAGAGAAATCCTATATAGGATAATTGATGTGGTGTAGAGCAGTGAATATATCCTAAACGGCCCATAACTCATTAGATTAAGTTTTTTTTTTAGTGAAGGTGGATCCAATGGATACACCTTAACAGGCTTGACTTAGACTCTCTCTTGGTGATCTCTCCGCTTGAAAGGTATCGGGCTTCTACTGTGCACTCGTAACAAATTGATATCAAAGCCGTGTTTGGTGAATGAAGTTTCGCCTAATTTCTATGTAGTGGACATTGTGGTGTAAGAATGCAGGCTTGGTGGCATGACTTCATATCTTGATGTAAATAAATATACCTAAATTAAGGGGAAGCTCACTCGTGAGGGGGAGATTATTAGGATGCATGCTTGAGTTATGTTAGAGAAATTCCATATCGGAGAAGTGGTGTGGTGTAGAGTAGTTAATATATCATAATTAGCCCGCAACTTATTAGCTTAAGCTTTTGAGTAAAGGTGAATCCAATTGGATATATTAATAGACTCGAACTTAAGCTCTCTCTAGTGATCTCCTTGCCCGAAAAGTATTGGACTTCTGCTATGTTTCCGTAATAGTAATTAAGTCCTGTCGAGACCTTTCTTTTCAGTTATAGGGTAAAGGACAAGGTTTAGGGGTAACGGTTCTCCATCAGCGTGGGCTCTCCTAAGCCATGCCTCGTGCGACATTAGATTTCATTTTAAGTTCTTATCAACGTGAGTATTTCTAGAAGTCGCCACTAGTCATTTTGGGATCGACTAAAAATCAATCGAGGGCGTGGGAGTGTTATCTCGATTTATCGTGACCAAAGATTCTAGGGTTGGGTATTTGATCACACTAGTTATCTATCAAATGTACTTTCGGTATCTCAATATTATCATTTATCAATCAAAGTGTCCAGGCAGTCTTTTTACTAATTATGAATCCTAAGGTTCCCATCCGCTAAGTTTTCACGCAATTGTTTTTGTAGGTTTTTTTTCATTAAAGTCTAAACTAGACCTAGCCTAATCTAGAAAGGAAATTAACACACAATTTGTCGAAAAAGCGGAGGAAGTAATTATTCAAACTATTGAAATGCAATGCAGGAAAAAGCTGGACATTTGAAACAACCATCAAGAAAACAAGCAAGGGCGCTAATTACACTAAAAAGACAAGGAACAACCTTGTCCTAACCCTTCTTTTTAATTTTTTTAATATTAAAATTGTTAGGGCCAGTGCTATCACCTAGAGGGAGGTGAATAAGTGATTTTATAAATTAAATGATATAAATGTGCGGAATGAATATAGTTGAGGTCAACAACTCGTATGATTCATATTAGATGGATGCATATGACAAACTTGTATATAAATTATCGTCGATGATTGTGTTTGATGAGTAAGGCGATGTTTTGATGAGCTTGTTTGACAGATATTTATATAGTATAATAACAGCAATAATAAATAAAAGTTTAGGGATAGAGAATACTGTACACGGATCTTTATAGTGGTTCGGCTTTTATCGAGCCTCGTCCACTTTCCACGCCGGCAACTGTTGGCTGTATTTCACTATTGAGTCACCAAGATTACAAGAGTAGTGCTTTTCAGATGATAGACAATACTATGATGTACACTCTTCACTCAAGTAATTTTCTTTCTAAAAAGCACAACGTGGAAAATAGTAATCACAAGTGTCTAAGATTGAAGCTCTATTCAGACTTTGAAATTCTCGATTCTGGTTCTTCTCTCTTTGTACGTCGTTTGCATGTGACATTCTGAAATCCGACCCACTTGGGTTTATGAAATGAATAGTTTATGCGCGTGCTTGTAAGTAGATTTCGCTCGGAATTGATCACTTGGGAATAGTAACCGTTAGGGAAAGGCTAATTAGGGATTAAAATTCGCACAACTAAAGAAACTTGATCATGAATCGACTTTCAACCATAAAATTATCGAGGTGACATTTTGAGCCAATGTAGGTTGATCTAAGGATAATTAGGGATCAGTTCGCCATTGTCATACGAGTGGATCGAGGGTGATTCCGCTTGACCACGAAAATAAATTAACGAATGACCCCAAACCTATACCAAACGATCGTGTCCGTTGGAACTAGCGATTGATCCTCGCAATTAAATGACAACCAAGTCATCCCGACCAGAGTGAACTTGAACATGGCTTGATTCGAGATCGGCCATAGGTCAAATGTGCGAATTTCCCAAAAGCCACTCGTTAGTTCGAGATATGCTCAAGTTACATAAATTAAATTTGATCATTAATTAGAAATCAAGTTTGGGCATCGAAAATTATAAAGGTCGGATAGGATAATTGGACGATGTTGACATTGACTCGGTTAGCCTCGGATTTGTCCGAATCCTTTGAAAAAATCGAATTTCGGTGAGGAATGGAAAATGACCGTTTACCCTTGAGATTTTATTAATGCCACGTGTAATGGGGAAGGGCATTTTGGTCATTTCACCTAGCCTTAGAAATAGAAATTTTTGGATAATTTTGCCCTTGGGAATTTTGTGAAATTCAATTATGCCCTTGGATATTTTTGGTAAGAATTAATCCGAACCGTCGATCTTAGGATAAGATCGAATCTTGGCCGTTGATTGGATATGTGAGAGGGGCATGATGGTCATTTTTCATGGGCAAGACACCAATTATTGGTGTTCTTTCTATTTAAGCCAAAATTCTTTCTCTTTCTCCTCACTCTCTCACCTTTCTCGGCCACATTCTCTCTCTCTCTCCCCCTCCCAGACAGACCAGCCCTCCCCCACCGTGACCATGGCCATTCGGCCCCCCGCCAGTATTGCTACCGCCCTCCCTTTGGCCGGATTAGGCTGCGCCCGGCAGCTCGCCACTCGCCATGGCCGTTCACTTCACCGTTTCTTTCTCTCTCCCTGTTTTCCCCTCCACCGAACCACCACCAGCCATCCTCGACCCAGCCCAGCCAAGACAGATTAGCTGCTCACCCAAGCTCGCCATGCAACCGCCGCCGGGTCCGTCGAGCCCCTTGCCGTCGCCAGATGCCCCGTCGAGGAGGCCGCTGATCAGCCGCCCTTCTCACTCTAGTCGAGCTAGTCTAGAGTCCAAGTAAGTCGACCCCTAAACCCTACTTAGGATGTCGGGTATCGAGACATGATGAGGGACCCTGAAAGGACTTAATTAGGGGGCCGTTTTGGCTAGATTAGTGGCTGCTTAGGGCTGAATTTGTGGCTGTTCGAGGACTGATTTGAATTGGCTAAATTGAGGCCTAATTGGTGATGTTTCGGGGCTAATTTGAGGTTGAGATGAGTGTTGGATGTCGTGAATTGAATTGACAAGCTTATGGCTCGATTTAGGGGTAAATGGTGTTAGTTTGGCGTGTTACAAGGTAGCTGGATTGTGGCGCTATTTATAACTTGAAATGAGTATGGAAATGCTGAAATTGTACTCATAACGTGGCTATGATTGTGGGCCTGTTAGTGGCCTTATATATTCGTTGAATCGTGACTTGATTGATTGAAATGTGGGTTGTTATGTGCATGCATGAGCGAATTGAATTGATTGTTAATTGGGCATGTTTGGGTGTTTATTAAGCATGAGAAATGCGTGTGATTTGGTGTGTTCACGGGCCAAGTGTGATTCGTTAATATAATGGCATGCTGGTGTCGAGCAAGTGAGCGAGTGAAAAAATGTGTGGTGGTGCTGTATGTGTGGTGACAAAAAAATCCTTGAGACGGTACCATTACGCTGGGAATTGATTAAATCCCGAGGCGGTACCATTATGCGAAACGATGTCCTGTATTACGGAGGATGGTCAACCTAAGGTGGTACCATTATGCAGGTTGTGTTGTAGGTGGTGGGTGTTGAGCACGAGGCGGTACCATTACGCTGGCAAGATACATAGCCTAAAGGCGGTATCACCACGAGAGCCCCAAGTATTGTAATTATGAGTTGATCGCGGTGAACCTGAGGTGGTACCATTACACGAGTCACTGGCGAGTTGAGTGGAAAATATGAGATGGTCGCAGTGAACTTGAGGTGGTACCATTACGCCGGGTCACTAGCGAGTGAGTGGAAAATATGAGATGGTCGCAGTGAACCCGAGGTGGTATTACTACGTGGGTCACTAGCGAGTTGAGTGAAATTTATGTGTGAAATGTATTGGGAATGTGCATGTGGTTGGCAATTATGTTATTGTGACTAACGTGCAGTGGCACGATGAAAAGCCCAAGAAAGTACAATTGTGTGAATGACGTGTTTACTTGGGTGATGTCATATTTGGTTTTGTCCGGAGGTACGTGATAGCCTAGGTGGGGTTTAGGGTGTGTGCTTATTGAGACGTGTTCTCATGATTGTTTCAACCAACAATTTCAGAACCTCGGCCTGAGCCATGAACCTTTTGCCATCGCCCTTAGCTGCTTTGGGATTCCGATGCACACGGACCATAATGTTATAGAGTACCCTATAGATGGAAATATGACTTGGTTGAAGCATACTACCGTAGTCCAGTTAGACATGGGACTACCTCTTTGGCGGTGCCCACACTTACACACTGGATATTTGGAGATGGGATAGATAAGTTTGGCCCGTCCGGTGGCTTCAATGTCCCCTTGATGGAGTTGAGGATTGGGACCCATCACCATACCCCCTTCTAACGGAGAGATGACTAATTTTGGAGACTAGTCCGGGCAGGTCTTGAAATCAGGTGCTCTTGCGAAAGACCTGAACCTCCCGTGGCGGGCACGATCCGGGCCGGGAGGTCCCGGCGGTGCGACCCCTATGGATGTAGACCTTGAGGTAATACCAGAAGAGGAACCGGAAGAAGAAGAAGACCTTGAGAACGAACATGAAGAGGCGCCGGAAGAAGAACCAAGAGGAGCTCGAAGAAGACCCGGAGATGGGACCAAAGGACATCCTCGAAGTCTTGGCCCGAGTTTGTACGGAGGGACGAGTTAGATGAGGAGCCGAATGAGGAAGAAAAAGGTCGAGGTTCCGGTGGAGTCGGGTGATATAGACAACCCTTTCACGCCCCGAACCTGCGACCGCGCCCACATCCTTCTCGCGGTCAATTCAAGTCGACGTCTTGGGGCCAGCGTCACCGATCCAACGCCCAAGTAGAGTACAAGGCACATGCAAAAGCATTATCACACCCGTACAAATTAAATACATGACTAAGGATAGAACAAATAATATGACTACAAATATACACTTGTATTGATAAGGAGAATATATACAATACCCATTTACAGTCCATGCTCAAAAAATCAAAAAGCGGGTCAATGGCCCTCTTGACAAAAGGGATAAGTGGCCGGGCGGTCGAGGTTACTAAGACTAGAAGGGGCACCGGTCAAAAGGTACTAGCTCGATTTAACTAGGACTAAAGCTAAACCTATGGGACCCAGGTCCGAGTCTGATCCCGATGACTCGGAAGAGCAATCGAGACAGCTCGACCTCCAGTCTAAGGAATCCAGCTTGAACTCGGCCTCGCCTAGCTCCTCCTCGGAATCCATAGGCTCGATCTTGTCCTCCTACTCCATGTCCTGCTCCATGGGCTCTAGTTCCTTATTCGCGTCCATCGGGCTCCGACTCATCTACTTCCCGGACAACAAGTGTGGCGCGGTAGCCTCGAACTCCCATCAGACGAAGCCTCGGAACTGACTAAGTCTCCGTCGAGGCATTGCGGGTCTACTCTACCTAGTCCGTTAACCGGGACATCAAAAGTTCGAAGAGGTCCATGCTCTCCAAATCGGTCCCTAAGACACCAAGCCACATACTCGTGGCTTTAAGGGTACCTCTCTCCTACATCTACCAATACTACATAATGATACCTAACATGTACATCCCCATTCCATAAGGGGTACTCGGTCGTCAATCCGCCCTAGCTGGCGAAATCCTAATCCCAAAACATACAGAACATCCTGCATCCTCGAGGCTGGGGGTCCGAAAAGTTAGGTTTACACAACAAAGTGAGAATAAATCTCAGCGAATAGGCCTCCTAAACCTAAGCTAGACTAACATGCACCTCCCGACGAACACCAAACAACACACAATCCAAAATACAAAAGGCTTAGGCCCTCGGGTCTAGATCCAATACTTACTTGGCTCGCGCAAGTTAGGCACTTTATAAATATTTGCAACAATGGCACGAGAACTCAACCACGGTACATATCGCATATCACTTAGCCACGACGCATGTCATGCATATGCTCGTGCTCACACTCATGCTCATGTCTCATCAATGCACTTTCGCACACTTGCACTCTTGCACACTTGCAATTTATCAATTCTCTTCCGACCCACGAAAATGCATCAAGTTTATTACTTGAGATCAATCTAAAGCCCGTGTACAACGATCGGGTTGGTCATCTTCCGGTAATCCGGGCATTGTCCTGCGTAACATGACTCGGGACGGGTTTAATACCCGCTTGAAATGCATTAGGGCTTTATGTGATCACACATTCACAATCACCAATTATTATCTGAACCCTGCGTAAAACGCATCAGGGCATTTTAGGTGATCACATGCTCATGTCATTCGTGCACACTCGTATATGCACATGCTATGCCAATGCTTGAGATGCACACTCATGGCCACGATATCCGCACTCGACATTCGTGAAAATCACATTGGGCACTCAATATGATTTGGCTATTTATCCAAATAACGCCACAACATGTTCAATTTACATCTCACTATGCCCAATAGGCCAATTAGTCCAAATCAATCGCAACATGTACTTAAGCACCCAATTTCACACAATTAACACATTAAAACTACTAATGCCAATAGTCTACCAAGAATCTCATGAATTGGCCATGCCAAGCACATCATAGGACATTACACAATCACAATCAAGCCATACTTAATTCAGCCTCTTCAAGGGTCGATCGAAAATCCCTAAGCAATTCACCCTAAAACCTCGATTAACCAATTATGGCCCGAATCAACCCAATACCAAATCAGCCATGGACAGCCCACCTTAGGCCACTAAATCACCTCCAATTTATCACATTATACCACAAAATCACCATGAAAACAGCCACCACTCAGCCCATAAATTACACACGCCAAATTCACATTTTTGCCCTAATCAAGGCGTCTATGCTCACCCACTGTACAGCATACTATAGGCCACTAAACCTCGATTAAAATATCACACTAAGCCTCCAAATTAGCCACAATATCAGCCCCCCTAACATCTTTCACAAGTTAACCCCTAAATTACCCTAATTAACCCCTAAAACTTATCTAAAAATGTAAATTAGCCTACCTAGGGTTTAGGGTTATACTCACCAAGGTTCCTAAGCTCCTAATGAAGGCTAGGTAGGTGGCAAGGGTGGCTGAGCGAAATGCGGGCAAGCGACGGCGACGGGCGGCTTTCACAAAGAAAGGCTGTGGCGGGCGGCTTGAGGACGGTCCCATGGTCGAGAGGGAGAGGAAAGGGGATGGGATGGTGATGGTGGTGCTAAGCGGGGTGAGCAGCAATGATGAAGGGTGGGGCCGACATGCGGCGGTGGCAGCCCTCTGGCGGGCGGGCTATGCCGAGAGGGAGAGAGAGAGAGAGAGAGAGAGAGAGAGAGAGAGAGAGCTCGCAGGAGAGGGAGAGGGAAATGAGAGGAGAGTGGGCTAACTTGGGGAGGAGGAAATGGGAAGGAGAGAGAAAGACTAGAGTGTATATGGACATTGTTTAGTGGGGTGGTTGACTAAACACCCAAAAATGACCATCTTGCCCTTTAACTAAGGGCTTGGATCATCTCTAGACAAAATATTTAAGGGCACTAAGGTCTAAGGATTCTAATAATAATAATAATAATAATCAAGACCATAATATCCAATAATAAATCTCCAAAATTCGGAATCCAAGCTTAGGGTCCAGGGGTAATTTGGTAATTTTTGGTCTTGGGTCAAATTTCCAATTTTCGACTTCTGCCGATCCCAAATATAATTGGCCACATAAAAATGACGTCGTCCTTGTAAAAATAGTCGCGCATGCCCACGAAACTCGACACGAAGTTCGAACTCAATTCCACAATCGATTTCGTTTAATTTGCGGTTTAAGCGTCTCTCACTAACAGGCGGCCGTTTAGGGGTTCGCACGACCAAGGGTTACTCGAGTCGCGATGGTCTCGATTCCCAAGAGAACGCGAGGATTTATTGCTAGTCCCGAGGGTCGCGATCGTTCAGAATAAGTTCGGGATCGTTCACCATGCGCACTCTCGGTTCTTGCAGAATCACCCGCGATACGATCGTATGTTATTGGTCAAACCAAATCCGTCCTCTCCTTGGATTGACCCACATTGGCACAAAATATTTTCTCACCGTTTCTCGAAATCGAACTCAATTCACAATCGAGTTCTTGGGCCCACATACCGTTTTCCTAGTTAGCCTTTTTCTATTGGTCAATATCCCGAGAATGATCGGCCCCGGCGAGACTTACTAAAATGAAATGAGAAATACATCAATTTCATTGATCACAAAAGTGGGTTGAATTCGGGATGTTACAAACTCGATTGAGATCAAAGCCGAGTCGGAGTCCCTCGTGAGGACCGAGATAGTTTAGGGGATTAGAGTCTAGTCATGAGGAATCGGACTGAGTGGACACCATCTAGAGTCTTGCAGGGCTAGTGTAGGGGTTGGGAGTAGGCCTTTAGAGGTGTTCTATTTTTGGTAGATAGGATACCCGTGGCTATCGATCTTTTGACATCGGTGGTATGTAGTTTAGATAGTGCGGTGTGCATGTATATGATATGGATTATATCGATGGATGTTGTATAAAGCTAGATAAGTAATGGATGTTTATTCTCCTTGTACCCCTAGTCAATTATTGTCCAGAATTTTGTGGCTTTTCGCTGATTGAGTTAAATCTTTGATAAGTTGAATTAGGTCGGTGATTTTTGGGACGTCGCGATATTCGATCGTAGATGGGTGTTGCGTGCTTGATGGGGTTTGGGGGCGTGACACTGCAGTCCTTGATCTCCTTAATTCCTTCTTTCGATTCTTTCTTTGAAGGAGCTGCTTCTTGTGCATTCGATTGTGGTCCTCCCCAGTATGTTAGGTAGATGAAAATCATTGTCCTCAACATCTCGAACATTTTCTTCTTCAAACTCTTCCTGCATTTCAGCTAAATTAATGTTGTGTTCCTCACCATTGCGAGCATGTTCTTCCTCAAACTCCTCATGTATTTTTGCTTCATGATCATGTTCAAACTCCCCCTGTCTCCTAGAGGGGTCTTCCTCAACCTCTTTCTCAGTAGTGGCCATTGTCTTTTATTGATTATCCATGACTACTTTGTTGATAATGTCACTAAGTGAATTCATCAAGTATTCCTCCTTTTCTCATAGTCTCCGAACTTCAAGTCGAGTGGCAACATGTCTATCTCTGCACGGACTTTATACTTGGCATCTTGAATAGTTAGCCATTGCATAAACCTTGACTCCTTAAGGCTTTGTTCATCAGCTTGAGACTGTTGGCAGATTGGTCATCGGATAGCTGCATCTCATTAGAATCACCGGTCAAGGCTTGAGTTCTTTTGGCTGGTCTTTCGGTTCGAGACCGCCGGCTTGCACTTTCCTCTTTCTTATTAAGGGTTCAATTGATTCCTCCTCGTCGGAATCATGAAAATGTTAACAAAGCCCTTGTTCTATGCATTTATAACTTCTACAGAATAATCTTACCCTTCTTATGCTTCCAATTTTCACCATCAAATCTACATCCTATCTTAGTCATCATGAGTTCTCCAACGGTCATAGTTTGAAGAGGTTTACCTTTGAGTTTTGTAGGAATGGAGATTTTCAAATACTCAAAAATAGCGGTGATTAAAGCTTCGTAAGGAAGCTGACCTTTACTCTTCTTGACAGTTCTATACATTTGAAGAAAAATCATATGTGACAGAGAAATGGGAAATGTGGTTTGAATTGCCCAAATTAACTTGGCCTCATAGCGAGAGACATCAGTTTTGGAAGAACCTTTGGGTCGAGACAATTGATGATGATTTTATGCAGGACAATTGAATTTAAAGGAAAGAGAGTGAGATACATGAGATGTGGAGTCTTTGATGAAAGAAGAGTCACCAAACAAAGATCGATATGTCAAATCAAGTGATGAGAATAAGAGAAAATTGTGTATGTTTTACTCCTAGAATGACAAATGAGATCAAAGGCTAATAACTTGTAATCTTATTGAAAAATAGATAACTCTATTTCAGCAAGAGAGATGAATGATAGATTTGAATAAAAGTAAGCCATGAGTTCTGGGTAGACTTTGTGAGAGAGCGAGTATATTCTATGAAAACCAAGACTTTCAATCAGAATCATAATTTTGATATTGAAATTTTCAAAGAAGTTAAAGTCTACATTCATTATTCCTCTAGCTAGAAGAGAGTTGTAAGCAACTTGATGAGTTCTGTTTTTAAACAAGCTATCACTTTTCTTGTCATAAGGAGGAATTCCAGAAATAGGCAAAAACTCAACAAATAGTTTTTCATCATTATACTCCTTCCTACTATCAATGTTTCTACTTTTCTCCAAAGTCTACCGTTCCTCTTCACCAACAAATTCTTCTCTTTCCACATTCAAAAGTTCTCCTACTTTCTCTTTTCCTTTTCAAGAAACTCCTTTCTTTATAGTCACAAGGGTTTCCTAAATATTAGAGGATTCTCTCAAAACTATCCCCTTTTCAGCAATAGGCGATCTTCCAAGCCTTATACCCTTCTCATATTCCTCCATAACTTCACGCTCAAATAGAAAACCTAAGGTTTTACACACGGCATTTACAGTACTCTGGTCACTCCGATTTTCTCGAAGTACTCTAATGGTTTTTACTAGTCGTCTTGCCATAACAAAACGATCACGTTCTTGAACAGGTATATGTGGAGATTTGTTACCTGCAGACGACTCTTGCTCTGAGCTCGAGTTAGAGATATCGATTTTCTTTGCTTCTCCATCTTTGTCTGCTCTGGTGAACATTCTCGCGATTCTGTTTGATCATCTGGAACCCTTGATTTAGTGGTCAATTTTGGTGCCAATGAAGAGATTTTTGAGTTTCTAAAGAGAAAGATGAGATCTTTTAGGGTAAAACATATGTTTGGAGATCTTTAGGGTTTCTAGAGAGTAGAATGTGTGTTCGGAGAGAGTGTGAGAGTGAGAGAGAAGATGAAAAAGGTTTTAAACTAAGGAGTACAATATATCGGATTTTTATGAAACCCTTTTTGGAAACTGTCAATTGACAAATATGGGAAATTTCGAAATTATATTTCGAAAATTTTGGAATTATAATTCTCAACCAAAGATCAATCAAAGCAACTAATTTCAAACAATCATGATATTTAAAATATATGATATATACATACCTTTTATAAGATGAGTTGCGTGCCAAAATCGAGACACTTCAAATATATGCTTGATCACATAAGTCATTAGATGTAATGAGAGTTTATTCTGCACATCTCAATAAAGTGGGTAAATGATGTTTAATTTATCTCTAATAAGCTCAAAACGTTTCTTCTTTAATGGTTTTGTAAAAATGTCAGCTAATTGATGTTTAATGTCTATAAATTGAACATGTATATCTCCTTTTAAAACATGATCACGGATAAAATGATGCTTAATATCAATATGCTTAGCTCTGAATGCAGAATAGGATTTTTGGTCGACCGATGGCGCTGGTATTGTCACAATTAATCTCCACAGTTAAGCCTTTGACGTTGAAGTCTCTCAATTGTTATTTCATACAAAGGATTTGAGCACAGCAACTACCAAGTGAGATATATTTAGCTTCTGCTGTTGAAAAAGCTATAGTTTGTTGCATCTTTGAATACCATGAAACAAGCATGTGTCCTGATAGTTGACACATTCCTGAGTGCTTTTCCTGTCTATCTTGCAACCAGCATAATCAACATCGGAATATCCAATAAGAGTAAAATTTGATCCCTTAGGATATCTCAACCCAAGTGTAGGATTGGTTCTAATGTATTTGATAATTCTTTTGACTACGCAGAAGATGAGATTCTTTTAGTTCGATTGAAATCTTGCATACAAACAAATCTTGAACAAAATATCTGGTCGCTAAGGAGTTAAATATAAGAGAGAACCAATCATGCTTTTATATAATTTTTTTTATCTACTGGTTTTCCTTTTTCATCCTTGTCTAATTTAATGGAATATGACATTAGAGTATTTGTCTTCTTGCAATTTACCAAACCAAAATTTTTTGTAATTTCCTGTCAAACTTTTCTTGACAAAGAAATGTGTCATTTTTGGTTTGTTTAATCTGTAATCCAAGGAAGAAAGTTACTCTCCCATCATGCTTATTTCAAATTCACTTTGTATCATTTTAAAGAAATTCTTACACAATTTTTTCATTTGTAGAACCAAAAATGATATCGCTACATAGATTTGAACAATTAAAATATCTTTATCTTTTCTTTTGATGAATAGGGTAGTGTCTACATTTCCTTGTGTGAAACTATTTTGTTCTAGAAAGCTGCTCGGTCTTACGTACCAAGTACATGGTGCTTGTTTGAGACCGTATAATGCTTTCTTGAGAGTATATATCTAATCAGGGCTTGTGAGGATCTTCAAAACCTGGAGGTTGTTCTACATATACTTCCTCTTTGATGTAGCCATTTAAGAATGTGCTTTTTACGTCTATTTGAAACAGTTTAAAATTGCAGAAATAAGCATAAGCCAAGAAAATTCTTGTTGCTTTTAACCTAGCCACTGGAGCATAGGTTTCATCGTAATCTATTCCTTCCTCTTGTGAATATCCTTTGGCCACAAATCTTGCTTTGTTTCTGACGACTTTTCCTTGATCATCTAGTTTATTTTGAAATACCCATTTTATTCCAATAACTGAATGATTTTTGGGTCTAGGAACAAGTTCCCATACTTGATTGATCTGGAATTGTAAAAGTTCCTCTTGCATTGCTTCAGTCCAGCTTTGATCTTTTAATGCATCTTCAATGTTTTTTGTTCAACTCGGAGATGAGAGCCATTATATTTATGACTTCTTTTGCCATTGCTCTGTTTT
The DNA here is from genome assembly GCA_024733475.1 of Syzygium grande. Lineage (NCBI taxonomy): Eukaryota > Viridiplantae > Streptophyta > Magnoliopsida > Myrtales > Myrtaceae > Syzygium > Syzygium grande. The sequence continues at coordinate 382,797 of JAMXDD010000013.1, forward strand.
GATTCCTTCATCTAAATTTCCAATGATGAGCTCTTTGGGATCACTAGATTTTTGCTTCTAGTTTCTATTGGGTCTTTCATCGTTTTCATCATTGAGATTTGATGATTCTTCATTGTCATGTTGCTTTGATGATTCCCCGAGCTTCATCGGATCTTTGATTCTCGATCATTATCACTTGCCGTCAATTCATTAGATGCTATGTCCGGTTCTTCATATGTTGGGTTTTCGATTATCGGAATCATCATATTGAGTCTAAATTGTGTCTTCAAACTTGACATTTAATGATTTTTTCCATTGTTTGAGTATTTTTATTATAAACTCTGTATGGCTTGCTTGTTGTTGAGTATCCAAGAAATATTCCTTCAAATGACTTTTCATCGAACTTACCGACACAATCATTAGGATTTTTAAGAATGAAACATTTACATCCAAAAATCTGAAAGTACGAAACATTAGGAATTTTACCTTTGACCAATTCATAAGGGGTCCTTTCAAGAATTTGTCTTGGAAAAATTCGATTTGAAATATGACAAGCTGTTGAAACAACTTCAGCCCAAAAATGTGTTGGAGTTTTGTTTTCAAATAAAAAAGTTCTAGCCATTTCTTGCAAAGTTCTATTCTTTCTTTCAACTACTCCATTTTGTTCGGGAGTATAAGGTGAGGAAAAAATATGTTGAATACCATTTTCATCATAGAAGTAAGAAAAATTTTGATTTTCAAATTCTCTTCCATGATCAGATTTAATGCTCAAAATAGTGTAACCCTTTTCATTTTGTACCTTTTTGGCAAATTTTTGAGAAATATTCAAATGTTTCACTTTTTATGAGCAAAAAAGAATACCCTAGTATCTTATCCAAAAAAAAAAATACCCAAGTAAATCTTGAATAATCGTCTACAATAACTAAACAGTATTTCTTATCTCCAAGACTTAGAGTTTGAGTAGGTCCGAAAATGTCCATATGAAGCAACTGCAAAGCTCGGTTAGTGCTGACATAATTTATTGATTTAAATGAACTTCTTACCTACTTACCTTTAGAGCAAGCTGAACATAATTCTATGCTTTTAAAATTTCGCTATGGCAATCCTTTGACAAGTTTCTTGGAAGCTATTTTGGAAATTAACTTGACACTAACTTGTTTAAGTTTCACCTCGCATCTGATCGATTCTTCTTTTATGGAAATGAGACATTGCAAGTCATTAGACTTTGTGTCTAGTTGGTAGATGTTTCCATGTCTTCGACCCGTAAATGATTGTTTGTTGTCTTTACTTATCCTAGAGCATTTGTTTTCTTGGAAAGTAATTACGTAACCAATATCACATAATTGACTAATGCTAATTAAATTGAAATTCAAACCTTTAACAAGTGAGGTTTCATTGATGATGAGATTATCGATTCTGACGGTTCTCTTACCAATTATATTTCCTTTGTTGTTGTCTTCAAAGGATACACTTCCTCCTTTAATTCTTTCTATCTTAATGAATTTCAGAGGATCTCCGGTCATGTGTCTTGAGCAACCACTATCAAGGTACCACTTGTTTTTTCTTTTCTTTGGTACTTGCAAAAGATAAGCAACTCACTTTTTCTTTGGTAACCATATTTTTTTTGGGTTCATTTTGGTTAGGATTAGTCATTCTCAGAATATCTCTCTGAATAGGTCTCCAAACCTTAGGACAGTCACTCTTAAAGTGATTTGAATCACCGCAATTTGAACATTTTTGGGAAGTTTGACCATTGAATTTTACAAACTGCTTTTGAAAGTGATTTTTATAAGCAAATTTAGAAGGTTTTTTCTTTAGTCTTTCTTTGACATTCGGAAAAGTATTTTTCAATTCAATATTTTTCTCAAAACCCAGACCTGATTTATTATAATAAGGAATTTGAATTGACAAAATATATTGAAGATTTTTAGAACCCACTGAGAATTTCTTGGTTATATTAGAAATGCCATTTTTCAAAAGTTCTTTTTCATTAGAGATGTGATCAAAACTTTCCTTAGAAATATTTTTTAGATTAGAAATTTCCTTTTTAGTGAATCATTTTCCTTTTCAAGAAAATCTTTACTCTTCTTGATAAAATTAAACCCTTTTTGCAAGAAATCAATCTTATCTTTTTATGAAATATCTTGCTGCCTTAAAAAGATTATTTTCCTTTTTAAACATTCAATTAACTGATCAATTTCCTTATTTTGAGTCATACTTCTTAAAGACACAATCTCTTTCTTCAATACAAAAATCTTTTTAAAGGCAGTTTTATTAACAGAGATTAATTCATCAATATAATTTGTAACTCGCTTCAAGAATTACTTACCTTATCTTCTTCATCGAAACTTGATTCTGAGTCTGATTTTTCCATTAAAAAATATTGGCAAACTCTTGTTCTCTTTCATCATTCTCTGAATCACTTTATGTTTCAGCTTTGAAAGCCTTCTTATATCATTCATATTTTCCTTTGTTTTCTTGAGACAGGGGACATTTGGGCTTTATGTGTTGGTTCTTTTGCAAAGGGAAACATATCGCATCTTTGTTTTCTTCGTCTTCAAAGACTGGATTTCTTCTGAAAATTTAGCTTCTTGGCTTTTGATGGCTCGAATTCTTGGATCACTTCTTTGACTTATTCATCTTAACTTTCTTTGCCATCTTTCTAAGTTTCTTGACCATTAGAGCCAACTCTTCATCTCATCTTCATCTTCATCTCATGTCCGTGTTATCGGAATCAATGTTAGTTTTTAAAGCAATGGACTTTTTACCCTTGGGTTCTTCAATTTCTATGAATTTTTAGTTTCATAGGATTGAAAAGTTCCGATAAGTTAAGTCCATCGTGAGTAGTCCGATCCCCTAAGTTTCTCGAATAGAAACTTTAATGTTGTTCTATTCTTTTGAAAGAGCTCTCGAAGAACTTGTTCACCTTCATAGGTTCTGAGATGGGATTGTTTTGGAACTCAAAAGCGCATTTTACGATCTCAAGTGAATCTACTCTGCATCTCGAAATTGTTTCATTTGGTTTCTGAGTGAAGGACTCGTACTACCCAAGGAGAATGTTGAGATTTGTCTCCTTGACTCTTTCTGTTCCTTCATGGACAAGCTTGAGACGATCCCAAATTTCTTTAGTAGTTTTGAGATTTGCAATTCGTTTGTATTCAACACTTGCTAGACCATTATATATGGCTGTTCTGATCTTTGCATCCGGATGGATTTTCTGGAAATTTCCATAGCCGAGTGAGGTAAAGCTTGAGGTCTAATTTGCTCTCTAACTCCTTCAGAAGAAGGTGTCTCATTTTGCCCTTTTGAAGTTTCTAGGATTTTGTTTCATTTGGGATGATTCCATGTTCAACAATGTCCCATATGTCTTAATCTATTCCCAAGATGAATATCTTCATCTTGTTTTCCCAGAACTTGTACTCGGTTTCATTGAAATAAGGTGGTCTGTTGTTGTGACTGACTCGGCATTACTAGCCATCAAGAATCATTATCTCATAAGTAAAATAACACCTCAAAGAAAAATGAGCACTAGGCTCTAATATCAATTGTTAGGGCTAGTGCTATCACCTAGAGGGGTGAATAGGTGATTTTATAAATTAAATGATATAAACGTCTTGAAATGAATATAGTCGAGGTCAACAACTCGTATGATTCATATCAAATGGATCGTTTGACAAACTTGTATATAAATTGTCATCGGATGATTGCGTCGATGACTAAGACGATGTTCGATGAACTTTTTGATAGATATATATGTAGTATAATATCAACAATAATAAATAAAAGTTTAGGGATATAAAATACTGCACACAGATCTTTATAGTGGTTCGGCTTTATCGAGCCTACATCCACTTTCCATGCTAACGATCTGTTGGCTATATTTCACTATTAAATCATCGAGGAAGATTACAAGAGCAGTGTTTCTCAAATGATAGACAACACTATCACGTGCACTCTTCACTCAAGTAATTTTCTTTCTAAACACACAACGTGGAAAACAGTAATCACAAGTGTGTAAGATCGAAGTTCTATTTAGACTTTGGAATTCTCGATTCTGGTTCTTCTCTCTTTGTATATCGTTTGCACTCCTTTTATACTCCTCTACTTCTAATATATCCGTTAGACAGTCATTAGAGGATTGATCTCCAAATCAACCCGTGGGAGAAACTTCCCAAAAGAAGATACATAGCTGTTAGAAGAAGAACCATTATCTCTCGAAAGTGATTTGATCGCCCATACAATCAAATTAAGGTTTCCATAAATGTAGTTCTTCATGTTTGAGGAATGATCTTGTGATTACCAATTAGGATATCTTAAAATATCATTTTGATTATCTTGCATAAACTACTTAAAAATAGCACTCATTGAAACTAATGAGTTATTTTTGAGTTTGATGACAAAATCCTTTTATCGACTAAATCTAATGACTCAGCATTTACCTGTATCAAATAACTTAAGTGTAATTCTGGTCAATAACAGATAGTTTTGTCATTCCTTAAAACTTATTAGGAATTTTCTCAACAAAAATAATATTTAATATTATATTATAAAAGGAGCCGGGTCAAATTTCTAGATTTGGTCCCGGTCGAGACCAACCAGGGGTCCACCCATAACATCCTCAATTTCAGTCCTTGGGAAATGGTTATGGGTTAAGTTTGGAGGTTTTTCCCAATCGAACTAATTTTACTCTTGTTTTGGAAAACCATATTCGGGTCCTCTGTACACCTTTCATTTTGTTATTTTTGTGGAGACTTTTGTGATCCGAATTTTCAAATACTTCTTAAAAGTTTTTCCAAACATTTTAAAGTTTTATATACTTTAATTTCAGAATTTTTGGACATAATATGAGTAATCTGGTAGCCTAATTTTGGATCATATAAAACTGCCCAGAATGGGTATTTCGGTGATGTTCACACTTTCTCTATTTTCTACAAACTTTTCTGGGCCGATTTTGAACAAACTTCCTTCACAAAAGTTGTTAAGAACTTCTTTTCTATAACATATATAAATTTTGGAATTTTTAGAGATGATTTGGATCTAAAAAGAGCTTACTTTGAGAAACAAGAATTCTGTTCCATCGAATTGTTTTTAGTCTATATTTGCGCTATTAAAAGTTGTATTTATAGAAAGATTCAGATTTCATGTTCTTTATGGCATTCAAATTTGGAAATTTTCAAGTTCATTTACTATGTTTTTAAGCCCGATTTCTAGAATATTGCAAAACTTGCGGTTTTATCAGATTTCAAAGATTCACCATTTTCTATATTAGAACGTTGAAATCTTGTGACATTTTGAAATCGATCCACTTGGGATTTATGAAATGGATGATTTTATGGACGTGCTTGTAGTTAGATCTCACCCGAAACTAATCACTCTTGGGATACTAACTGTTAGGAAATGACTAATTAGAGATTTAAATTGCCGCGATCAAAGAAACTCGATCGTGAACCCGACTTTCGACCATAAAAGTTGTCGAGGTGACATTTTGAACCAATGTAGGCTGATCTAAGGATAGTTAGGGATAATTCACCGCCGTAATATGAGTGGATCGTGAGTGATTTCACTCGACCATGAGATGAATTGACGAATAACCTTAAATCTATACCAAACAATCACGCCCATCGGAACTAGCAATCAATTCTCGCGATTACGTGACCACCAACATCGTCATGACTTGAGTGAACTTAAACGTGGCTTGATTCAAGTATTGACCATGGGTCGAATATGTGAATTTCTCGAAAAGCCACCCGTTAGTTCGAGAAACGCTCAAGTTCGTTATCTAAATTTAGACATTTATTAGAGACCAAGTTTGGGCATTGAAAATTATGAAGGTCACGACAGGATAATTGGACGATGTTGTTATTAGCTTGGTCAGCCTTAGATTTGTCCGGATTCTTCAGAAAATTCGAATTTTGGCAAGAAATGGAAAATGACCGTTTTACCCCTGGGACTTTGTTAAGGCCAATTATAATGTGAGAAGGGCATTTTGGTCATTTCACACTAACTTTAGAAATAAAAATTTTTGGAGAATTTTGCCCTTGAAAATTTTGTGAAATTCCAATTTTGCTCTTGGATATTTTGGTAAGGATTAATCTTGGTCATCGATCTTAGGATAAGGTTTAATTATGACCATTGATTTGAGATTAGAGAAGAGGGTAGGATGGTCATTTTGTAGGGGCTAGACACCAATTATTGGTGCCATTGGTATTTCTTCCCATTTTCTCTCTCCCTCCCATTCCCTCTCTCTCTCGGCAATCTCTCTCTCACTCTCCCTCTCAACCGAGCCTCCCCTTCCCATCGTGATCATGGCTGGCCATCCAAGCCCCGTAAGCCGCCGCTCCCTTGCCCGTGCCAGACCTCCTCCGTTCGGGCCGCCCTTGAAGCTGTGACCCCGCCACCACCACCGCCTCACTATCCCTCTCTCTCTCCTGTTTTCCCCTAACCGAAACTACCATCACCAGCCTTTAGTTGGTTCACCAGCCAAGGTAGATCGCCACTCGCTTCGCCACCATTGTTGCCGCTTCAACCGTCATTGTGAGCCGCCTGCACCGTGAGATCGCTTAATTGCCGCTTCCGCCTTCCAGCTGAGCTATTCTAGGATTCCAAGTGAGTGACATCCTAAACCTGTACTTAGAATATCAGGTATCGATGGACTTGATTAGGGATGAATCGGGTTGATTGGTGGCGGTTTAGGGGTTAATTAGTGGCTATTTAGGAGTTATGTCGGTAGGCTGATTTGGGGACTGAAATTGGCTGATTTATGGATGAATTTGTGATGTTTCGGGGCTGATTTATTGCTGAATTGAGTGCTGAGAATTGTGGCTTTTTGATGATGAGCATATGGTCCGATTTGGGGACTAAATGTGTCGATCGATGTGTGGTGTTGTGGCTGGTTTGTGGTGATTATTATCGTTGAAATAGGCATGAATATGTTGAATTTATGTTCATATTAGTGGTTGTGGTTGTGAGTCCAATGGCGACCTTGCATACTCGTCCGAATTGTGGAATAATCGATTGAAATGTGGGACCGTTTATGTATGCATGGGTTGAATTGGATTGGCTGAAATTGGGCTTGTTTGTGTGCCAATTGAGCATGTGAAATGTGTGAAGTTCGATGTGTGTATGGGCTAAATTGGACCGGTTGGTAATTTGGCATGTTGGTGTGTCAATCGAGCATGTTCGTATGAGATTCGAGCGTGTGAATGGGTGAGAAAAATTATGTGATGTATTGTGCGTGTGGTCACGAAAATCCCGAGGCGTGTAGTGTAATGCGGGAAATTGAGCAAATCGTGAGGCGTGTACTTTAATGCGGGGACGATGCTCGGTATTATCGAAGACCGCCAACTTGCGGTGTGTTCATTAACGAGGGTTGTGTCGTAGGTGGAGGATGTTGAGCCTCGGGCATGTCTTGTAATGTGGGCAAGAGATATAGCCCGAGGCGTGTATTGTAATGCTGGCTAAGGAGTGTTGTGAATTTGAGACGGTCGATCGCGAACCGTGGATTGAAAGTGGACCTAAGGCATAATTACGTGGGTCGTGGGCAAGTTCAATGAAAATAGTATGGTGAGGCATGACTAAGTGTGTGAAATGCAGAATTGGAAATGCCATATGTTCGACTTGTGTTTTGGGCATGAAATTAATTTGAAATGTGCATGTGGTTGGAATTTGTGTAATTGAGACTAATGTGCAGATTGTACGCATTAAAAGCCTAGGTAAGTGCAATTGTGTGCATGTTATGTGTTTGTTGAGTGGTATTATGTTTGGACTTGTCTGGAGGTACGTGTTAGCCTAGGTGGGGTTTAGGGTGTTTACTTGCTGAGACGTGTCTCATGGTTGTTTAACCAAACCATTTCAGAACCCCGGCCTAGACCATGAATCTTCCATCGCCACCGCCTCAACGTTTTGGCATACTTATGCACACCGACCATGCAGTGGTAGAGTACCTTATAGGTGATAATATGGTTTGGATTAAGCATACTACGAAGAGTGCAGGTAGATATAAAACAACCCCTTTGGCAAGCCTACACTTATACCGCCCGGTGTTTACGGGATGGCATGGATGATTTCGGCTCTATTTGAGGTTTTGATGTTCCTTTTGACGGAGTAGGGGGACTGAGATCCATCGGACATACTCCTTCTTGATAGCGAGATGACGGTATGGACACTAGCCTAGCTTAGTCGGGACATCAGCCCGTATCATAGTAGCCGAACCTTTATGGCTAAGCCTAATCTAGAGCCGGAAGAGTCACAGACCGGGTATAATCCGATGGATGTGGATATGGGAGAAGAACCCGAGGAGGAGCCTGCAGAAGAGGAAGAACCTAAAGAAGAACTAGAGGAAGAAGAACCGAAGAAAAGCATGAGGAGGAACCAAAGGAAGAACCAAATGATGAGCCCGAGGAAGAGGCAAAGGAGGAGTCGGAAGAAGAGGTGCAAATTGAGGTTATGTTAGAGTCGGGAGATGAAGACAATCCGATTGAGATCGAGGCGAATTCGGAGTCTTCAAAGGAGTAGGTAGTTCGGAGGGATTCAGATTCGGATTTCGGGAGACCGACTTGGAGTAGATGCCATTTAGAGGGCGTAGGGGTTAGACTAGGGTAGGGTAAATCTTTTGAAGTGTCCCATTTTTGGATTTATAGTATACCCGACTACTTGGTTCTTTTTGAGATAGATGGTGTAAACTTTAGAAGCCGGTGTGCGTGTATCTTATGTTTATTGTACAATGGGATGTAAAGTACAAGTCGATTTGGTAATGGATGTATAGTCCCTCTATTACCCCATTCTAAATATTGTTTAGGTGTTTGGTTGCTTTTGTTGGTGCTTTATATCTGGATATGTGGGGTCTGCGACATCCTAGGATGTCGCGATATTCGAATCAAAGAGGGATGTTGCGAGCTCGATGGGGTTCGAGGCTTGACGTCACACGTTGATTTGGTATCGAGAGCATGGTCAGCTCAATCTAAGTTGGTTGAAGCCTAGAGTGATAAGGAGTGGAGACCCCAGGGTAATTGACTAGGGAGACCTTAGCGAGTCTTAGGTGTGCAATGAGCTACGTGTGCCTCCACTATTTGTTGTGATTGCTAAATGAACTGAGGGCTATAATGATTGAAATGCAGGTGCATCGGGACCCGAGGTAAATACACGGACCTTGCTGATTGTGGTCTTGTGCTGTTGTGATTAATTACCTGTTGAGTGAATTATTGTGTTAATTCGTTGCCTAGGACTAGATTAATATAGTTGGTCTAGGTCTCTAATTCCTATGTAGAATTATAGCAAGTAGGCGAGTGATAGAAACGGTGAGGATGAGTTCGAGAAATAGAGGAATAAGAGGCCAACCAAGTTCGGAAAGCCCAACCTCGCGGGAGATCCGAGAATGGTAGCGGTCATGAGGACCCTAGAGGAGATTGGTAATATGATAGGATGGCAGACTCAGGAACGAGCTGCCACTATTGCCCAAGCTGCTGAGGCCGCCGCTGCCAATAATAATAATGGGAATCAAGGGCAAGGGCAAGTGAATATGAATAGGCAGATGCATCAGCTAGTTGAGCAATTTTTGCAATTAAAGCCCCTTAAGTTTGATGGTAAGGGCAACCTTGAGGTTGCATCACTTTGGGTAGAGGAGTTGAAAAAAGTCTTTGAGGTGCTAGGGTGCACCAAGAGGAGAAAGTGACCTTGGTGGTGTACCAGCTCCAGGGAAGTGCAAGTGATCAGGAAAGCCACCGGAGGAAAGGTGTTTCTGCTGGTGCCTTGAGAGACTTAGGTGATGATTGTGGAAGTCTTTAATGGTAAATATTTTTCCTGAAAGTGCCCGGGAATAGAAGTTAGCGAGTTTATGAGGCTTCGTTAGGGGACGAGAGAATGATGAGATCAAGATGAGGCTGAATTTGCTCGATTATCGAAGTTTGCCTGTGGATGGTGGAGGACCCATTGGATAGGGCTCGGAGGTTCCAGACGTGTTAAAGCTCAACCTTCGCAGCCAAATGATTTCGCCAGTTTGAAAGATTATAACGAGATTTATGATCGGGCCCAAGCGATCGAACGTGACTTAGTGGATAGGATTGCCACTGGATCAAGATTTGCCTCGGGTAGGGACAACCGCCACCTTGAGAAGAGGCCGATGGCGAGTAATCGACGTTTCGTCCCTCCTGCTAGAAGGAATATCGGGAAATCGAACCGCTATCGTAATGGTCCATGTCGGATATGTAGGGAAAGACATGAAAATGGACCTTGTCCAAATAGGGGCGGAGCATGTTTCGGATATGGTGGGTTTGGTCATCGATAAGGACTTGGCCCAATATCGGCAATAGGTCACATACATTGCCGCCACCACCGAACAGAACCAAATTGAGTTGCCTTGTCACGCCCGCACTTCTCGGTCGCCCACATCCCTCAGAGGTCGATTCGTGTCGACGTCCCGGGACGCATCACCGACCCAAACCCAACGCAGAATTAAAGCATATCGCGGAAGCGATTAAAACCACCCGTACAAAGATAAACGTATAACCCAAGGTAACCACTGAAATCAATACTTGTACTAATACTGAAAATCCTTTACAATATTCAAGTACAGCCCGAGTACCAAAAATCAAAAAGCGGTTCAAGGCCACTACAACTAGCCGGGGCTTCTCCCAAAAATGCTTGATACACCCGTCATCCTCAAGGCCGGGGATCCGAAAAGTCGGTTTTACAACAACCGTGAGAATAAATCTCAAATGAGTAGTTCCCTAAACCTAAACTAGGCTAACATGCACCTCCTGACAAGTATTAAACAAACAAAGACACGGTCTAAATAAGATATGACTCCAGCCCCTCGGCCCGAGTCTAGAAATTACTTGACCCTGCAGGTTAGGCATATCCCTATATAATAATCACAGTACATAAGTGGCACTCATAATCACACATATGCCAATCACATGCTTATGCACTAATTCTCACATTCTTGCATGCCGGTCAATGCATGTTCATGTATGCAAATGTCATGGACTTGACACGTGCAATTCCCGGCCCACTGGCCCACACTGCACACTGCACACTGCCCAAATTATTATTATTACGACTCGAGTCATCAATTTTTCACGGCCCGGTGCATCTAGCCTGCTTCAAAGTGCATGAGGCGCAGCAACCGATCTGGCCCAGTGTCTCTAGCCTGCTTCAAAGTGCATGAGGCGCAACACTGATCTCCTTAAGCAACCGTGAGCACGCTTAAAGTGCATGAGGATGGTCGCCTTCCGGACGTCATTCGCATCGTCCCCGCTTCAAAGTGCATGAGGACGGTGTCGACCAAGGTCACGACCAGTAGGTCCTTAGGTGATCACACAACTCATTATTATCCCCGACCCGCGAAACGATCGGGCATTTTAAGTGATCACTACGACACGCTATTCGGGCATCGCCCGTATATGCACATGTCGTGCCAATGCGTGAGATGCACATTCATGGTTATTCATTCACACTTGGGCATTCACATGCGCAAATCACAATGTAACAAGCTCAGCTTTGCACCGCGCATATTCAATTCCACAAATCCACATGCCCACTCGGACAATCAATTTCAATTCAACCATGGCATCAACTTAACATGCAATTTATGCACAAAACTCACACAACCGAGTCAACGAATTTCAAGCATTAAGGGCCCGCCATGCTATTCCACTCCCAACCACGCTCAACGCGTTACATGGCATCATCAAATTAACCACAACTACGGCTCAATTGGCTAATCAATTACACAAACCGATCAATTCCGGTAATCACACTCTTAAACCTCAAATTAATAGCGCCCGCCAGTTTAGTCCCCGTCATGGGCGACCATCAAACCGTAATTTCTAGGCCAACAACTATCACCAAAATGTTCAATTATACTCCCCAATTATCATTCTAATTGGCCACCACAAAATCAAAATACGGTAGCTTATACTCCACATAATAAACCCGAACACTTCGAACTCGGGCCAATTTAATCCAAACTGTCCAGCCCATTTATCGCGCCTCTTGGGCTGCTAATCCTCCATTAATTTTATCATATTAATCCACCAAATCGATCACAATTACAATCCCTAACCACTTTCACAATTTAACCCCTAAATCACCCTAATTAACCCCTAAACCCGTCTAGAAATGTAAATTAGCCTAATTAGAGTTTAGGGTCAAATTCACCGAGTGTCCTACGCTTGAAACGGGCCGGACGAACCGATTCGGGTTCGGGTGAATAAGACTACCGGAATGCAGGTGCTCGGGATGAATAAAGGCACCGAGATGAACAATGGCGGCTAGGGCGGCTGGCTCGGCGGGCTCGAGGTCGGGCTCGGTTAGTCGGCCCGGGCGGCGATCGTGACGTCCGGGACCCGGGCGGGCGGCGACCGCGGCTCCGCTCGGCGGCGGCCTCCCATACTCGAACGAGGGAAAGAGAGAGAGGGACCGGGAGAGGGAGAGTGAGGTGGGGAGAGACAGAGGGGCTGAGGGGAGGGACGGACCAGCGGTGGCTGGCCGGGCGGGAGGCCGGGCCGAGTGCTTGGTGGCCCAGGCCGGTGGTGGCCGCGGCCAGCAGCGTCTTGCTCCGTGAAGCGAGGGAGAGGAGGAAGCGAGCCAGGGTGGCGGCCGCCGAGGCGGATGCAAGGCGGCCTCGCCCGTCATGGGGCGTGGCGTGCTGTGCGCGACCGGGCGCCGACGGGCGGGCGAGCCGCGACGGCGAGCGCTCGCCACATTGGCAGACGCCATAAGACGCTATGGGATGTGCCGGGCGACGTAAGCATGTCGGCGCGGTTAGGACGACGGCGAAAGGGCCGACGGCCCGGGCGAAAGGCCAAGTGCCCGCAGCAGCAGCTGAGCCGACGGCACATCGACGTGGGTGAAACCAAGCGTAAGGTACACAAGGCCGGGGGGGGAAGAGGGAAGGAAAAAGGAGAAGAGAGAGAGAAGAAGAGAAAGAAGAGAGAGGGAGAGAAGAGAGAGGGAGTTGACGGGGCAAAGGGAGAAGGATGACGGGACGACGGCGCGAGAGGGAATCCGAGGGAAGAGAGAGAGAGAGAGAGAGAGAGAGAGACATTTTCAATATTTTGAACTAAATCAAATATTAAATGCAAACCGGGGTCCAAATTAAAAACCGATAATTGCCCACTAATCTCGAGGGAGCCTCGCAACTAAAAAGGGACAAAGGCCAAATTAACTGAACAAAATTTTTCCGAGGGGGTCTACCAGTCCAAATTCGCACCTGGTCGAAAACTCCAAATTTTTCCACTATTCCCGATAATCTCGATACCGCTACACTAATATTGACACCGGCCCAATTTATTTCGTTCTCGAACTCCCGAAAATTGACCGCCAAGTTTAGGGTCTAAATAACAACAAAAATTTGATCGAAAAGATTCTAGCGAAATTTAGTTTAAAATAATAACCGAGAGTGATCGGTTCTCGGGCGAGATTCTACTATAAGCACACCGACAAATCACGCGTTTTATAAATCCCAAAAATGGGTCAAAATCGAATGTTACATGCCTCATCGGCTAATCGGAATAGGCCACCGCCCAAGGATGGGTGTACGCCATGGCAAGGAGAGAGATTGAGAACGCGCCACGAGTGGTCATGCAGTGCGGGTTTGTCTATGTGATCATGTCAGATATGCTTTGTTTGACCCTCGGCGCCACATTCGCTTATATCGAATAGTTTGTTAAATTGACTAGTATAGAGCCGTAATTGCTTGACGCTTGTGTTGTGTGTTACCACCCACTAAATGATAAGGTGCTAGTCTCGTTAGGGTGCTCGGATTGTAAGATTGTGATTGGTGATAAGGAGGAAAGGATAGATTTAGCAGTTCTAGCCATGTATGACTTCAATGTGGTCGGGGTATGGATTAGTTAGTTAAGCGCAGGGCTGTTATGGATTGTAGTAGCGGGGTGATCCAATTCAATCCGGTTGGACATCCGAAATTTGAATTTGTGGGAAATCGAGGAGAAACCTCGATCTCTTGGATTTCGTCCGCTAGAAATGACAAAGTTATTGAATGAAGGGTGTCAAGGATTTTTTGCGGCTGTGATTGACTCGACGGCTAAAGTGCCGAGGCTAGAGGACATAACCGTAGTGTACGACTATCCCGATGTCTTTACTCGGGAATTACCGAGATTGCCACCGAAAGAGAAGTGGAGTTTGTAATTGAGTTGGGCCCCAGGATTGAGCCAATCTCAAGGGCACCTTACAGAATATTATTGTTAGAGTTAAAAGAGTTGAAGGTGCAAATGCAAGAATTATTGGACAAAGGATTTATTCGTCCATGTGCGTCTCCATGGGGAGCGCCAGTCTTATTTGTGAAGAAGAAAGATGGGTCATTGAGGCTATGTATTAATTACTAATAGTTAAATCAAGTGATGATCAATAATAAATATCCCCAAAGGATAGATGATTTGTTTGATCGATTTACAAGGGACTTCGGTATTTTCTAAAATTGATTTGAGGACAGGATATCATCAGTTAAGGATTAAAAAGGAGGACATACCAAAATGGCATTCCGCACAAAATATGGACACTATGAATTTATGGTAATGCCATTCGGATTGACAAACGCCCCTGCTGCCTTTATAGATTTAATGAATCGGGTGTTTAAGGAGTTCTTAGATCAATTTGTTAGTCTTTATAGACGATATATTGGTGTACTTGAAGAGCTCGGAAGAGCACGAGTTCCATTTGAGTAAAGTTTTACAAACCTTGAGAGAACACGCGTATATGCCAAGTTTAGTAAGTGCGAATTCTGGCTCAGTCGAGTAGCATTTCTTGGACAGGTGATCTCTTGGGAAGAAATCTTAGTAGATCCAAAGAAAGATTGAAGTCTGTAATGAAATGGCCGAGACCAACGATGGCGAATGAGGGTCAAGCTTTCGGGTTTGGCAGATATTACCGACGCTTCGTGGAAGGATTCTCAACAATATCAACACCGTTGACACATTTGTTGAAAAAGGAAACAAGATTTAAATGGACCGACAAATGTGAAAGGAGTTTTAAAGAACTAAAGCATAGATTGACAATGGCGCCGGTGTTGACTATTCCATCGGGACCGAGAGGATATGAAATTTATAGTGATGCGTCAATAAAAGGACTGGAGTATGTACTCATGCAAAATGGATGAATAATAGCCTACGATCAAGACAGCTTAAGACCGCATGAGTTGAACTACCGCATTTATGATTTGGAATTGGCCGCAATAGTATTTGCCTTTAAGATTTAGCGACATTGCTTATACGGAGAGAAATTCCAGATATATACGGACCATCAGAGTTTAAAATATTTATTTTCTCAAAAGGAACTCAATATAAGACAAAGTCGTTGGACGGAATTACTTAAGGACTACGATTATGATATTTTGTATCACCCGAAAAGGTTGGTTAAGTGGCCGATGCATTGAGTTAGAAGTCAAGCATCGGACACTTGATGTCAAGGAATGGATTTTGTTGGAAGGAGTGCAAGACTCAAAGTTTAAGTTTGAAGTAAGTCAAGCTCGAACTTGTTTGCCACTTTAATAATCGAACCAGATATCTAGACTAAGATTAAAGCCTTACAATCTACGGACCAAGAGAATCTGAAAATTCTAGAAATGGACGCTACCAAGAGAAACCGGACTACCAAGTATCTAAGATGGGATCTTGAAGTTCCATGGATGGTTGTGCATGCTTAACGATGCGAAACTTAAGGAAGAAATTTTTTCAGAAGCGTATCGTAGTAATTATAGTATCCATCCGGGGAGTACGAAAATGTATCAGAATTTGAGACAAGACTCTTTGGTGGAATGGCATGAAGGTAGACATAGCTAAACACGTGGCTAAGTGTTTGATGTGCTAGCAAGTAAAAGCATAACATTGTAAGCCCAGAGGATTATTGCGACCTTTAGAAATCCTAGAATGGAAATGGGAACATATTACAATGGATTTTGTAATGGGATTACCAAGGAACCAAAGAGGCCATCATTTTATTTGAGTGATTGGTGATAGATTGACAAAGTTAGCACACTTTTTGATTGTACGAAAAGGACTTTGCATTGGATCGGTATGCTTAATTGTATGTACAATAGACAGTTCATTTGCATGGGGTGCCAAATGATGATTACTTCGGATCGTGATCCTAGGTTTACGACTAACTTTTGAAAAAATCTACGGGCGGCGTTAGGATCAAAGCTGTAGTTTAGTACAGCTTACCATCCACACAATGATGGCCAGTCTAAGAGGATAATTTAGACTCTAGAGGATATATTTCGGGTGTGTGTGTTGGGTTTTCAAGACAAGTGGAAGAACAACTACACTTGACGGAATTCGCGTGTAATAATAGTTTTCAGTAGAGTATCGGGATGGCGCCATTTGAAGCGCCTGTATGTCAAAGCATGCAAAACTCTCGTATGTTAGGACGGTTAGAGAAAATAGTATAACCATGCCAGAATTAGTTCAACGATCGATTGAGGCAGTTAAGATCATTCGTGAAAGGCTGAAAACAGTTCAAGTCATCAAAAGAGTTATGCAGACAAGAGACGAAGACCTTTGAATTTCAAGTAGGGGATCACGATTCCTTAAAATGTCGCCCATGAGAGGATTATCCTTATTTAGTAAGAAAGGGAAATTGAGTCCGAGGTAATGTAAGACCCTTTGAGATTTTGGAAAGGATTGAGACTTAACTTATCGCCTTGTATTATCGCCAAATTTGTCGCTAGTGCGTAATGTATTCCACGTGTTGATGCTTTGAGAAAGTATGAACCGGACCCAACTCATGAGTTGAATTATGAAGAGATAGAAGTTGATGACAGGGTGTCGTATATCGAAAGACCAATAAGGATCAAAGATCGAAAAGAACGAGTTCTAAGGAACAAAATGATCCTGATGGTCAAAGTTGTTTGGGAACATCACGGGACAGAAGGCGCTACTTGGGAAAGTGAGGAGCTAATGCAACGTCAATACCTCCACTTGTTTGAGTAGTAGGTTGAATTGTAAATTTCGAGGACGAAATTTTTATAAGGAGGGAAGAGTTGTGACATTCTGAAATCCGACCCACTTTGGGATTTATGAAATGGATGATTTTATGGATGTGCTTGTAGTTAGATCTTGCCCGAACTGATCACTCCTAGGATACTAACCGTTAGGGAAAGGCTAATTAGGGATTTAAATTCGCGCGACCAAAGAAACTCGATTGTGAACCGACTTTCAACCATAAAAATTGTCGAGGTGACATTTTGAGCCAATGTAGGCCGATCCAAGGATAGTTAGGGATCAATTCGCCGCTGTCATACGAGTGGATTGCGGGTGATTCCGCTTGACCACGACATGAATTGACTAATGACCCTAAACCTATACCAAACGATCGCGTCCGTCGGAACTAGCGATCGATCCTCGTGATTACATGATCATCAAGGTCATCACGACCCAAGTGAACTTAAATGTGGCATGATTCAATATTAACCATGGGTTGAATATGCAAATCTCCCGAAAGCAACCCATTAGTTCGAGATATGCTCAAGTTCGTTATCTAAATTTAGTCATTTATTAGAGACCAAGTTTGGGCATTGGAAATTATGAAGGTCACGACAAGATAATTGGACATTGTTGTTATTAGCTCGAGTCAGCCTCATATTTGTCCGGATTCTTCAAAAATGCAAATTTTTGCAAGAAATGAAAAATGACCATTTTACCCCTAGGACTTTGTTAAGGCCAAGTATAATGTGAAAAGGGCATTTTGGTTATTTCACACCAACTTTAGAGATAAAAATTTTTGGATAATTTTGCCCTTGGAAATTTTATGAAATTCCAATTTTGCTCTTGGATATTTTGATAAAGATTAATCTTGGCCGTCGATCTTAGGATAAGGTTTAATCGTGACCGTTGATTTGAGATTAGAGAAGAGGGTAGGATGGTCATTTTGTAGGGGGCTAGACACCAATTATTGGTGCCACTAGTATTTCTTCCATTTTCTCTCTCTCTCCCATTCCCTCTCTCTTGGCAATCTCTCTTATCTCCCTCTTAGCAGAACCTCCCCATCCCGTAGTGATCGTGGGTGGCTGGGTAAACCCGATACGCATCGCGCTTTTAAACTCCCTCATGCATGCCGGACCGCCACCATCACCGTTACATTATGACTATGACGCCACCACCAACTGCCTCACCATCCTCTCTCTCCCCTATTTCCCCTCACCGACCACATCTTCAGCCTTTATTCAGTTTAGCGGTAGGGGCTGGTCAGTAGATGGGCCACCCGTCATTGCCGTCAGGCTGATCGCCATAGCGTGCTTGTGAGTGAGACCACGGATGGTGCTTCCCATCAACTTTGAGCTAGCCCTAGGATTCCAAGTAAGTGGCATCTTAAACTTTACTTAGGATATTGGATATCAAATGGACTTGATTAGGATGAATCTGGTTGATTAGTGGCGATTTAGGGGTTAATTAGTGGCTATTTAGGGGTTATGTTGGTAGGCTGATTTGGGGACTGAAATTGGCTGATTTGTGGATGAATTTGTGATGTTTGGGGGCTGATTTGTTGCTGAATTGAGTGCTGAGAATTGTGGCTTGAAATGATGAGCATATGGTTTGATTTGGGACCTAAATGGGTCGTATTGATGTGTGGTGTTGTGGCTGGTTTGTGGTGATTATTATGGTTGAAATAGGCATGAATATGTTGAATTTATGTTCACATTAGTGGCTGTGGTTGTGGGTCCAATGGCGACCTTGCATGCTCGTCGAATTGTGGAATAATCGATTAAAATGTGGGCTCGTTTATATGTGCATGGGTTGAATTGGATTGGCTGGAAATTGGGCTTGTTTGTGTGCTAATTGAGCATGTGAAATGCGAAAGTTCGATATGTGTATGGGCTGAATTGGACCGGTTGGTAATTTGGCATGTTGGTGTGTCAATCGAGCATGTTTGTATGAGATTCGAGCGTGTGAATGGGTGAGAAAATTATGTGATGTATTGTGCGTGTGGTCACGAAAATCCTCGCGGATGCAAAGGTAACGCTGGAATTGAGCAAATCTGAGGCATGTACTTTAACGCGATTTATATTCAGTATTACCGAAGGACTACCAACCCGAGGTGTGTTCGGTAACACGGGTTATGCCGTAGGTGGAGGATGTTGAGCCTAGGGCGTGTCGTAACGCTGGCAAGAGACATAGCCCCGAGGCGCATACTATAACGTAGGCTAAGGAGTGTTGTGAATTGTCGTGGGCAAGTTTAATGAAAATAATGTGGTGAGGCATGACCAAGTGTGTGAAATGTGGAATTGAAAATGCCATATGTTAAACTTGTGTTTTTTGGCATGAAATTAATTTGAAATGTGCATGTGATTGGAATTTATGTTCTTGAGACTAACGTGTGGATTGTATGTATTAAAAGCCCGTAAGTGCAATTGTGTGCCTGTTATGTGCTTGTTGAGTGTTATTGTGTTTGGACTTGTCCGGAGGTATATGTTAGCCTAAGTGGGGTTTAGGGTGTTTACTTACCGAGGGCGTGTCTCATGGTTGTTTAACCAAACAATTTCAGAACCTCGGCCTAGACCATGAATCTTTCATTGCCACCACCTCGGTGTTTTGGTATACCTATGCACACCGACCATGCGGTGGTAGAGTACCGATAGATGATAATATGGTTTAGATTAAGCATACTATAGTAGGCTGGGTAGATATAGGACAATCCCTTTGGCGAGCCTACACTTATACCTTTGGTGTTTACGGGATGGCATGGACGATTTCGGCTACATTTGAGGTTTTGATGTTCCTTTTGACGAGTAGGGGGATCGAGATCCATTGGACATACCCCTTCCTAATAGTGAGATGACGAGTCTAGACACTAGCCTAGCTCGGTCAGGGACATCGCCCATATCTGTGGCAGCCAAACCTTGGGTGGGGGAGGCACGATCTAGAGCCGGAAGAGTCACAGGCGGGGGGCAGTCCGATGGATGTGGATATGGGAGAAGAACTCGAGGGGCGAGCTTGTAGAAGAGGAAGAACATGAAGAAGAACCAGAGGAAGAAGAACCCGAGGAAGAAAAGCCCGAAGAAGAGCCCGAGGAGGAACCAGGAGGAAGAACTAGAGGAGGAGTCGAAAGAAGAGGTGCGAATTGAGGTTTCGTTAGAGTCGCTGGATGAAGACAATCCGATCAAGATCGAGGTGGATTCGGTCTTTAGAGGAGCAGTAGTTCAAGGGGATTCAGATTCGATTCCGTGAAAACCGACCCCAGAGTGGATACCGCCTAGAGGGCGTGGGGGTTAAACTAGAGGTAGGGTAAACCTTTTTGAAGTATCCCATTTTTGGAGTTAGAGGATACCCGGACTCATCGATTCTTTTTGAGATAGATGGTGTGGTGTGCGTGTATCTTATGTTTATTGTAAAATAGGGCGTAAGGTACAAGTTGATTTGGTAATGGATGTATAGTCTCTATTAGCCCTTTCTAAATATTGTCCGGTGTTTGGTTGCTTTCGCTGGTGCTTTATATCTGGATGTGTGGGGTTGGCGACATCCCGGGACGTCCACGATATTTGATCGAAGAGGATGTTGTGAGCTCGATGGGGTTCGAGGCGTGACAAATCTCGACTTGATGTCTTTTGGTGATTTAATGTGCTAAGCTTTCAAATGAGATATATTACACTTTTATTGGAGGTCATATGAAAGGGGAAATGAGCCTTTACATGTGATGGTAGAAGCCAAAATGTGTTCTTCTAGAAGGCTTCTATAATTGAGTCTTAAGGACCATGACCATCATTCACGCCTAACAAGATGGCTTAAGGCTAAAGAGAGAGCGAAAAGAGAGATCATCATGATTAATTGAGGCCTTGAATGAATAGGGCATAATGACCCTAAGGTAGAAACTTGGAGGCCAAGTTGGAAATGAATGGCCGCAAATTAGCTTATACAAGAAGCTTAATTATGAAGCTTTGATTTTAGGGCTATTTTCATTAATGTCATTTGGCTCTTCTCCATTAATGTCATTAATAATCAAGACTTTCACGATCTAGATCATGATGGCACTTGACTTTAAGGCTATTTCATTAATATCATTTGGCTCTTCTCCATTAATGTCATTAATAATCAAGATTTTCAAGATCTAGATCATGATGGCACTTGACTTTAGGGCTATTTCATTAATGTCATTTGTCTCTCCTCCATTAGTGTCATTAATGATCAAGATTTTTAAATCATAGTCATGATGTCACTTGACTTTAGGAGCTATTTCATTATGTCGTTTGTCTTTTCTTCACGATTAAACTTGGGGAACAAGTTGGTTTGCCTATAAATAGGCTTGATTTCCCCCTTAGTTTACACATTCTTCCTCTCATCTCTCTCTCTCTCTCACCATTTGCTGCCACCGACCGCCCGTAGAAGTTTTCTTGTGAGTATAGATGAGTGAATTCCTAACACTTGGATAGGGCGGTTGTTACATGGTTGGAACGCAGCATGTAAATGGATTCCCTAATCTCGGGATAGGAAGTTATGATGCGTTATTGGCTTGAGTTCTCACCCGAGCCTTTGTTGAGACTTGCGTGTTGTTGTTTGTCTCGATGTTGCACGCATCGCTTGTTACCATGTTTGATGTTCTCATTCATGCTTGTTGATTTATAAGAGGATAGTTACTGCGTTTGTGATGCTCGATGTTTGCATGAATACTTCTTGTTTTGCTTCATAATCGTAAGTCAAGGCACGTATGAGTCATGAAACGGGGTGTCGTATGGTCTCGTACTCATGTTGTGGCATCACGGGACGAGTTTGGCTTAGTGCAGGTTTACATTAGGATGTGTAGATTTAGGCCAAGTCGACTCGAGCCGACGCTCCACATGGCGGACCGAACCATGTGCCCTCAACCGCGACCCGCATGTTAGGCGAATGTTCTAGAGATCATGATTACACAAGCACGGCACGCCTTTGGGCTTGATTGCATGGATTAGTGAAATCAAGATAACAAACCAACTTGTGTGACCCATGATGTGTGATCACTAAATGAAAGAAGAAGACCGTCGTCATATAGCGTTGGCAGCAATGCCTCGGTAAACTAGTGCCAAGATGCCCTAGTTGAGCTCGAATGCCTGGGTTGAGCTCGGATGCCTCGGCAAACTAGTACTGGGATACCTTAGTTGAGCTAGGATGCCTTGGTTGAGCCGGGATGCCTTGAGTGAGCTAGCCCGGAATGCCTCGATTGAGCCAGGGATGCCTAGTATGAAGTTGAATGCCCTAGTTGAGCCATGATGATGATAAATGAATCTTATATGTATGTCGGTATGTGTGTTTATTGATAAGCTAAAGGATTCTGGAGAATGCTTCATGTATAAATTTTCTTGTACATTTTTATATGACCGGACAAAGGTAAGCTTCCATGTAAACATAGCAAGGGCAAGGACAAAGCCTTTGCTATTACTTTGCCATCGACATAAGTTGGGGAAAATATTTGTATGCGTTAGTACAATGGCGAGGCATCATCCTGCACAAGTATTAGTGAATTTACTTATTGAGTCTCCCGAACTCATCTCCCGTTGTTTTTCCTTTTCAGGTTCGTAAGATGGAGGATGACATAGAGGAGCTAGGATTAACCTCGGCCTTCGCTTGTGATATGGTTTGTACGTGGAACGGCCCGTAGAAAAGGGCTTGTAAAATATGTTTAAGTAAAATGGCAATAGTGTGTTTTGCCTGTTATGCTTTCCCTGGTTTTCAAGGGTAAGATAAGAATGTTACATATTAATACAAGGTTTGCTCATGATGCTTGTCATAACCCTATTGTTTGTTTTGATTGTGATTGTCCCGAATTAGTTGCTTCCGCTTGTGCTTAGTCAAAGATAATAACGAACGGGACGTCATACTAATAACCCCGAGGTAAGGACGTTACACCAATGGTCCAAGTCTCACTGACCCAAGCCCTTAGTTGGATTAGGCTCAAGACATGAGCTCGATCCGAAGCCTAAACTCCTATAAAACCTAAACCATATTCAACACCAGCCTAGCCTATCTAATTGGCTCGGCCCTCTAAAATTAAAATTAACTCGCCCAAGAACTAGCTCCTAATGAGCTTGGCCCCTAATCAAACCCTAAAGTCCTTACCAAACCCCCACACCGACTTGGCTCCAACTCGACTCTCCTAGCAATGAGCACCTGGCGACGACACCTTTGCCCAAAGCTAAGAACTTGGCTTTTCCTAGTTCGACCGGCCACCCACGGCTTGATCAGCCTTAGGCCTAAAGCTCGACCTCCGCTTGTCGACCATCCTCGGCACCATGCCAAGGGCCATACCCCCTACCGGACCTTGAGACAACAAAAAGAGTGGAGCGAGGTGAAACGATATTGCAAATGGCCTTCAACACCAACACAGACCAATTCACAGCAAAAAAAAGTAAAGCAAACACCATACGGGAGCACAGATTCAACCACAAATGAGGAGCACGAATATAGATCTAACTAGGCATTTTGTTGAACGAAGGAGCACAACATTGAAAGGGAGGTTATTCACTCAATTGGGACTCAAACTCGCGTCGGGACTTTCAACAATTGACAAGCAAAAATGGGAGGTGATAAATCACAAAATTGACGGGTCGGATTCGAATGAGTTGGACCATGATGAATCCTAATCCAACAAGCACGGACAGGGGCAAAACATGATAGAACGAGGGGTAAGAAAAGGGTCGATGATGTGGTCCCTACTCGGCTTAGTGACAACATATAGATGGCTACCTCGATGAATTGGATTTCATCTGGTTGCCTCGCACGTCTTTGAGTCGGGATCCTCGGGAAAAACCAACTCGAATCTAAAAGAAAAGAATGACTTATCGGAGGTTTAGCGTGGGGAAAGGGAGCCGGGCTTGAAGGCGTCAACCGGGAAACATCAAATGGGGCTTGAATGTGGTTGAGCTCCGAGAGAACTCCTCACTCTCGGTCTTACTCTCTCAGTCACCCTCTCCCTTACTCTTAATCTCTCGGCTCTCACTCTTTGTTTCTCCTCCTTCACTCTCGATTTCTTCTTAGCCGTCCTCCCTTTTAATCTCTTTGGCGACCACGCTTGGCTTCTGTCATTGTCAACCTACCCTTCAAACAAGAAACCCTCTCAACGAGAAAATATTCAATGGTTTGCAAGTGCCACATCAACGTCGGCGTGGTGTGCATATTTCTTTTTCTTCCTTCTTTAGCACTCCTTCTTCAAGCTTAAAACTCTTTGGGCTTGGCTATCTCTCGCCAAGCTGCCACCGCCACCACCATCCTTAAGCCACTACCCCACCGAAGGCACCACTTGTCGCGACAAAGTTATTGAGCTTGTCATTATCAACCATGGGCGAGCCAAGACTTGAGCTGAAAGCTATTAAGCGATGAGACCGGATCGGCTGTTGAGCGGCGGTCGATCATTGCATCTAGGCCAACCTCTACGGCTGCCCTCTCCATTGTCCTAGCAGCTAAGTCTTGGCGGCGGCGCCGTCCGAATATGGAGATACAAAGTAGCGGTCGGCCATGGATGGCCTCTCATCCGTGAATCTAAGCGACAACCTCCGTGGCGGATCGGCATTCTTTCAAAAACCTCGCGGCCATGGGCGGTGGCTCGGGTCAAATCCTATCGACGGGATGAAGTTCTAGGAATGAAGTTATGTGAATTGCATGGGGTTTTCTCGATTTGTGTTTCAAGATGCCTCTTGCTCCAGTTTGGATTTCGTTGGTGAATGAATAGAGCAAGAAGAAGCGCTTGTCCATGGGCGACCTCCGCGCGATTTATGGATGAGCCACCGTCCATGGCCACCCAACCTGCTCAAGTCATGGCGTTAGATTTGGTGTTCTCTCACGGCCATGGATGGTGCCTTGAGTCATTTGGCCCTAGATTTAAAGTTCATCCACCTATTGCTCCAGATCTGGAGTTTGTTCATGGATGAACAGGGGAAGATGAAACACTCATCCATGACCCGGCGTCCGCGCGATTTATAGATGAGCCATTGTCCATGGCCACCCCTCCCATGCATCTTCAAATCTGTGATGAGAAGTTGTGCCACCGTCGCCAGATGGATGAGCGGCCGTCTATATTGGCCACCGTCGTCCATGGAAACCCGGATGAAGGAGTGTGTTGTTGAAGAAGGAAGAGAAAAAAGAAATTCCACATCATTTTTTTAATATACATCAGCAGCCATGTGTCCATTTGTTAGTGGATGAGAGTAAAATATGTACGCCACGTCGACGTTGATGTGGCGCTTTGCAAACCACACAAATATTTTCTCCCTCTCAATGCTAAGGTGCTTTTACCCTCTTATCATACAAACCTTTCTGTTGGTACGAGAGCTTGAGGGAAAGAGAGGAAGAGAGAGAGTGTGAGGATCAATGCTGACAAAAAAAGGAAAGGAAATAGGGCTGGGTTGTGGAAAGAAAAGGAAGAAGTTAGGCTTAGGTAGGGGAAGAGAAAGGGGAAGAAGGACCGGGTTGGAGTGGCCTCAATTTTTTTTCTCATTTTTATTATAAATTCTAGGGTTAATACAACGAAAAACCCTATACTAGTACACTTGTGATAAATTTACCCCAAACTAATCTTTTGACCACGAAAAACTCCAAACTGGTACACCTATGACAAATTTACCCCAAACAAATTCTTTAACCACCAAAAATTTCCAAACTACTACATCTGTGACAAATTTACCCTTAGTTAGTTTCCGTTAAATTTTACTGTCAAATTACTGAGTTTAATAACACCGATAGTTGATGGGCGAATAGTTTGGAGTTTTACCCCTATGTTTGTTACAAGTTTACAATTTTTGGTTTTTCGTGATATTAATCCAATTTAACGGAGGATAAATTTGTCACAAGTATACTAGTTTAGAATTTTGGGTGGTCAAAAAATTAGTTCAGGGTAAATTTGTTATAAGTGTACTAGTTTAGCATTTTTGTTGATCAAAACATTAATATGGAGTAAAATTATCATATGTGTACCGGTTTGGGATTTTTATGGTCAAAAATTAGTTTGAGTAAATTTATCACAGGTATACTAGTTTGAGATTTTTGGTGGTTAAAAATTAGTTTGGAGTAAAATTATCACAAGTGTACCAGTTTATGATTTTTCATGTGTTAACACCTAAATTTCAACCACCTATTTAATGATTAATTGCATAGAATATTAGGGATTAAATTTTAACTCCTAAACAAAAGGGTTAATACCACGAACACCCCAAACTGATACACTTGAGATAATTTTACCCCGAACTATTTTTTAACACAAAAACCCCTAACTAGTATATCTATGACAAATTTACCTTGAACTATTTTTTTACCACTAAAAATCTCAAACTGGTACACTTGTGATAATTTTATCCCGAACTATTTTTTTTGACCCAAAATCCCATTGGGTACACACCGTGACAATTTTACTCCCCGAATTACTTTTTAACAACTAAAAATCCCAAACCGATATATTTATGACAAATTTACCCTCAATTAGTGTCCATTAAATTGGATTAATATCACGAAAAATCACAAATTGATAAACTTGTGACAAATAGATGGGTAAATCTAAAATCGGTACATCCGTCAACTACCACATGTCATTAAACTTAGCAATTTGATAGTAAAATTTAACGGAAACTAATGGAGGTAAATTTATCACAGGTGTACCAATTTGGGGTTTTGATGGTCAAAAATTAGTTCGGGGTAAAATTGTCACAAGTATACCGGTCTGGGGTTTTTGGTGGTCAAAAAGTATTTCGGGTAAAATTATCACAGGTGTACTAGTTTGGGGCTTTTTGTGGTAAAAAAAAATAGTTTGGGGTAAATTTGTCACGGATGTATCGGTTTAGGATTTTTCGTGATATTAACCCAAACAAAAATATTAAAATTGTATAGCATATAGTTTAGGTTCATATAAGTTAATTGCATTCCACATTGGACCGGGCGGTGGTAAGTAAGCTGAAAATCCATCACATAAATTGAGCTCGGGCGAAGCGAAAACTCGCTCATTCAAGGGATAGGGCTAGAAAATCACAAGCCTAAAGGCCTTGGTTGTCTTAATTCGAGCTTAAATCAACCCATTGAAAATTAAAATTAGATGATAAAACCTAAACCAAAGCCCACTAGGATTAGGAAAGCCCGACCAATTAATCTAAGTATACGATATAAATATGTCGTTATGCCTCATAATTTAGGGGGCTCATAATTTTCAAGATTAGAGTTTTCGAGAGAGAGAGCACAAGAGACACATGTGAGATCAAAAGAGAGAGAGATGGTCGACTATGCACGTCTGCGACCAATCGCGGTTCTGCGCGCCCCTTCGCTATGTTTACATTATCTACTGCCGCTGCCCGACACTCGCATCTACCGCGCTTGCCGCTTTACGCCCATGCCTCTCCGGCTGCCGCCGCCTCACCGCCATCACCTAATCGCTACACCCGACGGATAGTTGAACCCGCCACCGCCGCCGCCACCACTGGGTCATGTTGCCGCTCCCGCCACGCCCTTTGGTGATCCGAACTGTCATTGCTGACCTAAATAAAGTCAACGGCAGCGTCGGTCGCCATCTGTTGTTCTTGTGATCGATACCACTGTTGCCCTTGTCCCAAAGCAAGTCTGTTGCCGCTACTTCTAACTCCGCCCTCGAGCTGCCTCACTATTCCATAGCATCAGAGACCTCCTCACCGTTGTTGCTGCCATTGCACCAATGCCAGCTCCGCCCCTCATCTTTGCGCTTTGAGATGCGTCGATGCCGTCGTTGTTGCCCTCGACACCACCATCACTACCCATCGCCATCTTTGTTGTTATTCCTACGTCACCGAGCATGTCGGCACCCCTGTCATCATGCCATCTCTCATGGCCAAACTTGTGGCCGTGAGCTATAGTCCTCGTTCGTCATCCCAATCGTCGTTCGGTATTGTCTTGGCGAATCCTATTGACTCAATACTTGGTCGAGCGAGGAGCTTACCACTCGGCATCGCCCCGATCAATCCTGGTGTTTCTTGTCACCGCATGGCAGCGACGTCCCTACACCGGCGTGGCCCGTGTCTTTGTTTTGCATATTGACCAAGCATCACCGCATCATCACCGCCGCATCCATTGTCGATTGCCCGTTGTTGGTCACCTATCGACAATCGCAATCCCGATCCACCGGCGATTCAAATTTGGAAAGAAATCCATAAATTGGGTAAAATGTCTATTTGGTATTTTTTCAAAATATTTAGATTCCTAGTTTAAATATTTTGAATATTCCGTAAATATTGTGTCATTAGCTAGATGTCTTAGGATAAAACCCTAAGGTACGATACGATGGCGGTATGCGGAAAAATCATTATCTTATCCATAACCACTTAGATATGATAATGGATCTTATTTGCTTTCCAAATTCAAACAATTAGTTTTCCGTCGATATCTAGAACCCTATAGATATAACCGTTAGTTCGATTCCCTTTCCTAATTCGAATATGATAAGAATAATTTTATGGATTGTGTGAATTGGTGATGGTTATCTTTTGTGTGACTTATTTCCCTTTAAAAAAGAAAATCCAAAATTTGTTAGTTAGAATTTAGAGTAGAAATTTTGCATGTTTAGGGAATCCTAAAAATATCTTGAAGATAGGATAATTATTTAATTTAAATTGGGACTTAAGGTAATTTACTTCCTAGTTTAAATTAGGGATTGTTCTAGTCTTAATAGATTATATAGGATATTTAATAATTTCGAATTTTCATAATAAAAATTACCAAAAGCTTGTTTAAAATAGATTAGGTTCCTTTCTTTAGCTTAAGTTGCGTGTTTATGTAGGGATATTTTTTTTTAATTACGAATTTTGATTAAAAATTATAAAAATACCAAAAAAAACTTACTTGTCATTAGAAATAGGTCATATTGTCACATGTCATATAGTTTCACATGCTAAGATTTATTAATCGTATGTCATAATCTGCATGTCATGGCATGTTGGTTAGCTTTCATCTTAATAAAGAGAAACCCTAAATAACACATTGAGTGGATTGCTTTGTTAATTAGAAATCATATTAGGATTGTTTGTATGATTTTTTACCTAATAATGCATATGCTTGCATTGCTTTAATGTACGTTATTCTCCTAATCTAGCAATTTATTTAATGATTTTTCTTATTGAGTGTTAAATTGGTGGATTGCGCACCCACATGGTCACCTCACGTGTTAGCATCTAGGTAATAAAACGGATTCAAACTGCCTGCCTAAATATTTTTGAAAATTAAAGGTACCGAAAGGACGTTAGACTAAATCTAGCATAATCAAGTTCCCGAGCGTAGAATCTTTGGTTTGTAGAAATAAAACATACCTCCTTATGTTTTATTTAAGTTTTAATCGACACACCACAAATAGATTAGTGGCGACTCTAGACATGAAAACTTTTGTATGTTAAAAACTTAAACCCTAAGTCATAAATTGTTAGGGCTTGGAAGGGTCCGAATTAGGCTTAGTTTGAATAATCCATTAGCCAAACCTCTAGGTGGTGCACCACCAAAGGTGAAGTCGCGATAACTTGGCGACTCTGCTGGAGATTAGAAAATTCTTAATGGACTTAGGCTAGTTTTTGTTTTCAAAAATATTTTTGTTTGGTAACGAGGATCCTGTACATCCCCAACATTTGAGGTGTTAAATGTTCTTGTAGAATAGGAGGTATAAGGGGAGGTGTGATTATGAACCTTTGTTTTGCAGGGAGGAGTAGCATGTATGGTTTATTTTATGCACAGAGCACTATTTGATATAACCCACTGTGCATGCCTTGTATTTACACTACACCGCACACACTACCCATCGCTGGACTTGGGCGGTACATGTTTAGGATGGTATTGAGATCTGGACACCCCGACCATATCTGCGTGGTGTGGGTCACCCTCTTTGGTCCCAAAAGTTCTTTCACGGTGTCATTGAGTTACCACCCCGGTCGCAACCCCCACAACCCGGTCGACTCCTTGACAGAGCCGGAGTTAGGGGAACCCCACCAAACTACCACCATGCCTAGTTTAGCCTTGGTAATCCTCGTGTCTCCATTTTGCAAGTTAGAGTCTAGATAGAAATTGAACCTTACATTTCATGTGCATGTCTATAAGGTTGCCACGATCCTACCAGGTGAAGTAAGTCTTCTCGAACTCTTATTTTCGTAATTTACTTAGTTATTACAATTGTCGGGTCGGTCCATGATAGGTCTAGGTAGGTTTTAAATTTGAAAGTAATAGTCATTGAGTCCTTTGAAAAGAAATTAAAAAAAGCTTTAGAGAATTTGCTTTTTAGTTCATAGTTTCTAGGAGTCTTAATTTTTGGTTATCCTAGTTTTATGATTAGGGATTTCGATGCTTCTATTTACTAGGTTGTGTCTAGGGTGTTATTTATATTTCTTTGCCTAGAGTACTTTTTCATAAAGTCTCGTTCATATACAAGTATTTTCATGAACAAACAAATAAATGAAAAAGACTAGAAGGATGTCGTGGACCAACCTTGTCTTGACCATGTGCTTATTTGGTTCATTTCTCTTAAATTAGGCGACTACGGATCATCCACGATTGTCGATCCGTCGCTTGAGCCTTACCAAGAGGTGGCCCTGCCGAGTTCCTTTGTTGCTGCTCCTTCACCAACAGCGAGTTCACCGCCGTCGCAAGTCGCAACTCCGCCCATCACTCGCGGCCCTTACAAAGAACTATAGTTTCTTTACATAAACGCCGTCCATGTCTTTGTTTCTTGGAGCTCCACACATCGACCAACCGCCAAGCCAAGGTTCCCCTAGCCATGGGCCACCATGATAAAGTTGATCTTCAAGTTAAGTAATCATGGATTGTTAACTACCAGCCGTTCATACGTGACCACAGGCAAAAACAAGTGATCAAGGTGAAGTGCTGAACTGTCTTGCTACTTGAAATAACTCACCATGACTCATCCCTTTCCTTAAGGGCCGATGATTTGAATAAAGCCCTTTAGCACCGACTCGAATGACAAAGCGGTTATACTGGCAAGATTATTGAGTGCCCCGATCCCTATGGAATTGAGCACCCCTGTCCAAAGTTCACAAAGCACGAACAAGGTACTGGGTCCACCCGTCCCCAACGCCATGCCTCCAAAGAAAGCAAGGCACAACTACTCCCCTCGGTATCAAAACAACCCATTGAGATGCCCATTCTCCCGATCAACGATGGGGCACTCGGAGGCAATTCACACTTCTCCCCGCACCTTTATCTAAAGTCTTGCTTGCTTTCCAAAAGAAGGACTAGCGCCCACTTAGCCGAAGCGGCCTAATCTTGAACGTTTCTACAATTACGATCCCTCCAAAAGTGTGACAAGGAGAAGTCGGTCACCCACTAATGACTACTATGTTCTAAAGCACAAGGTCCAAGACCTCTTAGATGTTGGGGCATTCATATTCATGACTTCATGGCTCGCCAAGGCCGAGACGATTTTCTCGTAATACCTAACATTCGCACCACGCTTCCAAGTCCTATAAGAATGATGTATGAAAAGAAGGAGGTAATCGACACATTAAGACAACCGAGCGGCAAGTTCGATTATTATGTGAAATACTCGCCCCCAAGTTTTTATATTGACCCGCATTTATATTGTCCCCCCGATAGATGGGGAGGTATGGATGATCCAAAGATCTCTAGTGATAGAAGATCCTAATGATGAAATAGAGGGAATTACTGCCTGCTTGATGATTTCTTTATTGGAGCTATCGAGGAAGGACTACCGGAAGGAGTGGGTATCGGCTCACAAGAGTAGTACCTTTATTTTTTTGCACACTCTCCTACATGGAAAATTTTTCTTATAGCTAAAGGTGTATCACCTAGAGGGAGTGAATAGGTGATTTGAGTGATTTTATAGAATTTAAAGTGGAAATGATTTATAATCGAGAAAGTCTAAACAATGTTCAGATTGTGAATGTACTAGTGTGTAGTGTAAATAATATAATGAGAGATAAAGGATAGTGAAAATTGCACATAAGAAGTTATAGTGGTTTGGCTTAAATCAAGCCTACGCTACTCTCCCACATTGACAGCCTATTGGCTGGATTTCACTATGTGATCAAAAGGGATTACAAGATCTAAGCGATATCACTCGATGAATGATAGAACTCTCTATCTCACACAATCACTTTTACAAATGTCCTCAAAATCTTAGTATTTAGCTCAAGAAAAATAAGTAATAGAATTGGAATGTGCTCGGACTTTGGACTTGTTGATTCTCGATCTCGCTTCACTACCTTATGCTCCTCATTGGTCTCCTTTTATACTCCTCCACTTCCAAATTAGCCATTAGACAGTCTTAAGAGGATCATCTTTCAATCTTTACCTTGGACAGATGTGTATAAAATTGATTGAGTAGCCATTAGTTGATAAAATCTGAATCCTACTAAATCTGGTCGCCCATATAATTAGAATCTTAGTTTTCATAAGTAGAGCATTATCCATTGTGATATATACTTGTCGTAATGTTTGATTGTCAATCAATTAGCCTTAGATTGAATCAATCAAAACTTTCCTTTTGTGAAATCTACGTTAGATCACTAGTCGTTATGTTTCGCTTCGAATAAATTATGAGTCCAAGAGTTTCTAGTTCTTGCTTTACAATCGGAAACAAAGTCAGCATAGGTCTTTAGTAAAGTCCGAGTCCTTCAAAAATAAAGCTGAAGTTCTCTAACATCTTAAGATAAAGTCTGAGTATTTTAGTAGAGTTTGAACTTCTCGTTTTGAAACTCGTGGAGTCTGAAATTTTCCTTTTGAACCTTGTTAAATATGAGCATCCAGAAAATTAAGCTCTCTTGAAATATTAAAGTTGCCACTTTCGTAATATATTTACCTGAATCAAAATACTTCAGAATATATATCAGATTTATAAGATTAACATGGATAGTTTTGTCAACTACAAAATTTATTAGGAAATTTCCTAATAATTTTACTTCATTTTTGGACTTGCCCCATCTTGGGAGTTGGTTTTTAGGTTTTTCCTTTCTAGGAATGAGTTGTCACAATTCTCATTCAATAAATGTAATTCATTTGATGATAATCAATGAAATTATAAATTACTTTAATTTTTAGGGCATGTTGAGGTACATCAAACTAGCTCGGTGATGATATCCAACCAATAAAAGAAAATATAGTCTAAGAAGAATTCTGAGGCTTAGGTTTCTTCATGCTTCCTCATGTTAAAACCTCTTTTAAAATTATTTCAAAAATCAACAAAAATCAAAAAAAAAAAATAATATCCAAAAAATTCAAAAAATTCAAAAAAAATGCAATGTTTTAGCTTTGTTTGTCCTTATGAATCCCCTACTTTATGTTTCAGGGGCAATCTTGGGATACGAGAAGGTATGGAAACGGTCTAATATGATGAATTATGTACCACCGAGCTTGACCACGATGACACCGACGAACTCGATGACTCTCGGATATTCAACTCGATATAAAGCATTATGAAAGGCCCAAAGTTCTCACGTCATACCAAACTGTCACAATTATCTTGAATGATTCAGAAGAACCCAAAGAAGTGAAGATAAGGCAACCCTTCCCGAAAGTGAAGCAAAACGCTTGGTCCAACTCCATCAAGGATTACCAGGATATCTTTGCCCAATAATATGCTAATATACCAAGTTTAGACCCTTCTATTATGGAGTACATTCTGTGTACTAATCTAGGCATGCTACCCAAGAAACATAGGCTGGGGAGAACCAAGCCTGAACTTTCGAAAAAGATAAAGGAGAAGGTCATGAAGCTTTTGAAAGTAGGGTTTATTGAAGTCACCCGATAGCCTAGTTGGTGGCCAACATCGTGCCAATCACAAAGAAGGATGGCCGAGTTCGGATTTGCATCAATTACCACGACCCTAACAATGCTAGCCCTATGCGACTTTCCATTGCCACACATAGACATTCGTGGATAGTACTATTGGATTTGAGCTATTTTCCCTCATGGATGGTTTCTGATTATAATCGATAAAAATGAAAGACAAAGATAAAGGAAAAATAGTGTTCATCACCCCTTGGGGACGTTCCACTACAAGTGTGACATTACGAAATTCGACCCACTTGGAATTTATGAAATGAATGGTTTATGGACGTGCTTGTAGTTAGATCTCGATCGTGAACCGACTCTCAACCATAAAAATTATCGAGGTAACATTTTGAGCCAATGTAGGCGATCCAAGGATAGTTAGGGGTCGATTCGCCACCGTCATACAAGTGGATTGCGGTGATTCCACTTGACCATGAGATGAATTGACGATCGACCCTAAACCTATACCAAACGATCATGCCCGTCGAAACTAGCGATTGATCCTCGCGATTAAGTGACAACCGAGGTCGCCACGACTCGAGTGAACTTAAACATAGCATGATTCAAAGATCGACCACAGTCAAATATGCGAATTTCCTCAAAAGTCACCCGTTAGTTCGAGATACGCTTAGGTTACATTAATTAAACTTAATCATTAATTAGAGATCAAGTTTGGGCCTCGTAAATTATGAAGGTCACGACAGGATAATTGACGACGTTGTTATTGGCTTAGTCAGCCTTTTAGATTTGTCTCGATTCTTCAAAAATTTCGAATTACAGCGAGAAATGGAAAATGACCATTTTACCCCTAGAAGTTTCTTAAAGCCAAGCGTATTTGGGGAAGGGCATTTTGGTCATTTCACCCTAGATTTAGAAATAGAAATTTTTGGACAATTTTGCTCTTAGGAATTTTGTGAAATTCCAATTTTGCCCCTGGATATTTTTTGCTAGGATTAATCGGACCATCGATCTTAGGATAAGATCGAATCTTGACCGTTGATTGGATTTTAGAGTAGAGGGCATGATGGTCTTTTGGCACCTCAATAATTGACCTTGGACTATTTAGTCCAAACTTTTTCTCTCTCTCCTCACTCTCTCCCTCTCTTTCTCGACAAAAACCCCCACCGATCGACCGCCTCCTTCCCCTTGGCTAGACCACCATCATGCCGGCCACCGCTCACCACCCGCCGCCCGTCCGATCACCGGGCCATGCCCTCGCTACCCTCTCTCGCCAGCCTCTCTCTCCTTTCCATGGCCATGAGGAGCCGATCGAGCAAGCCGGCCGCTCTACCCGCCTAGTCGGGCCGCCTCCCACCCCATCACCTCA
The DNA here is from genome assembly GCA_024733475.1 of Syzygium grande. Lineage (NCBI taxonomy): Eukaryota > Viridiplantae > Streptophyta > Magnoliopsida > Myrtales > Myrtaceae > Syzygium > Syzygium grande. Next base: position 417,813 of record JAMXDD010000013.1, read on the forward strand.
CCGTCTCTCTCTCCCTTGCTTGTCCCTATCAAATCACCATCATCTTCATCTTGTCCTATTCAACACTTTGTCAAGCCAGCCACTTGCCATTGTTGTACGCCACCACCGAGCCGCCGACGACATTGCCGGCGTCGCCGCATGGCCGCCATCTATCGCCCTTTCTCCCTTTAGCCGAGCTAGCCTAGAGTCCCATAAAGTCGCCTCCTAAACCCTAATTAGGATATTGGGTACCAATAAACATGATTAGGGGCTGATTTGGTTAGATTAGTGGCTGTTTAGGGGTTAAATTAGTGGACTAATTTGGGGACTAATATTGGCTGATTTGAGGCTGAATTGGTGATGTTTTGAGGCTGAATTGAGGCTGAGTTGAGGGCTGGATGTTGTGGATTGAATTAACAAGTTTATGGTTCAATTCAAGGGCAAATGGTGTCGGTTTGGTGCGTTGTATAGTGGCTGGATTGTGATGCTTGTTATGACTTGAAATGAGTTTAAAATGCCGAATTTATGCTCACGATATTGGCTGTGATTGTGGGCCCCGTTAGTGATCTTGTATGTTTGTTGAATTGTGAGCTGATTGATTTAAATGCGGGCGTTTTTTATGCACGCATGGGCTGAATTGAATCGATTGTCAATTGGCCATGTCCGGGTGTTTATTAAGCATGAGAAATGTGTGTGGTTTGGTGCGTTACGGGCCAAGTGTGATTGGCTAATACATTGGTATATTGGTGTCAAGCAAGTGAATGAGTGAAAAATTATGTGGTGGTGCTATATGTGTGGTGACAAAAATCCTTGAGGCGGTACCATTATTCTGCGGAATTGATCCATCCCGAGGCGGTACTACTATGCGGGCCGATGCCCAGACACGGGAGGATGGCTAAGTCGAGGCGATACCATTATGCAGGTTGTGTCGTAGGTGATGGATGTTGAACCCGAGGCGGTGCCACCACGCCGGGTAAGATATATGGCCTGAGGTGGTACCATTATGCGGGCTAAGAAGTGTTATGAATATGAGTTGGTCGCAGTGAACTGAAGCGGTGCCATTACACGGGTCACCGGTGAGTTGAGTGGAAAATATGAGATGGTTGTAGTGAACCCGAGGCGGTATCATTACGTGGGTCATCAAGCGAGTTGGGTGAAAATAGTGTGTGAAATGTATGTGTGATGTGCATGTGGTTGGAAATTATGTTGTTGTGGCTAACGTGCAGGTTGCACGCAAAAAAAAAAAAAAAAGGCCTAGGTAAATGTAAATTGCGTGCTGTTATATGATGGTTAAATGTGTTGTGTGTGAACTTGTCTGGATGTAAGTGATAGCCTAGGTGGGATTTAGGATGTGTACTTATTGAGATGCGATCTCATGGTTGTTTTAACCAACAATTTTAGAACCCCAACCTAAGCAATGAACCTTCCGCCACCGCCATCGCAAGCTTTTGGGATTCCTATGCACACCAACCATGATGTAGTAGAATACTCGATAGATGATAATAAGACTTGGGTGAAACATACTACTATAGTCTAGATAGATATAGGACTACCCTCCGTAGGCCTATACATACACCGGCCCTGGATGTTTAGGGACGGATGGATGAGTTTAGCCCCGCCCGTGGCTTTGATGTCCCATTTGACGGTTGGGGGATTGGGATCCGTCGTACCATACCCCCTCCTAACGGCGAAATGACTAGTTTGGAGACTAGTCCGCGCAGCCGACATCAAGCTGCTTCGCAAAGACTTGAACCTTCCGTGGCTAAGCTTGATTCGGGCCGGAGGAGTCCCAGGCGTGGTACGATCCTATGGATGTAGACCTCGAGGTAATACCGGAGGAGAAACCAGAAAAAGAAGAAGAAGACCATGAGGACGAACATGAAGAGGCACCGAAAGAAGAGCTTGAAGAAGAAGAGCCAAAGAAGGCCCAAAGATGGGACCAGAGGACGTACACTAGTACGGCCCCGAGTTTGTGCCAGAACGAGCCAAATGAGGAGCCGTAAGAGGAGGAACAGTTCGGCGTTCTAGTAAAGTCGGGTGATATAGACAACCCGATTGAGATCAAGGCCGAGTCGAAGTCCTTAGAGGAGCAGACAGTTCAGGAGGATTCAGATTCGGGTCCTGAGGAATTAGACTCTGAGTAGACGCCATCTCGGGGCGTAGGGGCTAGTATAGAGGTTAGATAGGCTTTTGATATGTCTCATTTTTGGAGATAGGGTATACCCAGGCTGCTTGATCCTTTTGTTATCGATGGTATATAGTTTAAAAGTTCGGTGTGGATGTATATGTTATGGTTATGTAAATGGTGGATATTGTATAACATTGAATAGGTAATGGATATGTTGATTCTCCCTTTACCCCTAGTTGTTATTGTCCGGGTATTTGTGACTTTCAATCGGTGCCTTATAACTCGAATGTTGGGTTGGGTCGGCAATATTTCCTAGGACGTTGCATTAATCGACCTAAGAGGGATGCAGCGAGCCTCGATGTGGTTCGGAGCGTGACATCATGGTTTGATTTAGTATTAGAGCGAGGACCGCCGATCTAAGTTGGTTGAAGTTGGAGTGATAAGGAGAGACCTTAGGATAGTAATCTTGGGAGATCTTAGCAAGTCATAGAGTGGAATGAGCTACACGTGCCTCCATTGTTTGTTGTGATTGTTGGGTGAATTGATTGTTATAACGATTGAAATGGATGTGCGCCTAGACTTGAGGTAAATGTACAAACCCTATTGATTATGGTCTTGTGCTATGGTGATTGATTACCCTGAGTGAATTATTGTGTTAATTCACCGCTTAGGACTAGACCGGTATAGTTGGCCTATGTTTCTAATTCTTAAGTGGAATTATAGCAGTAGACGAGTGATAGAAATCGTGAGGATAAGTTTAAAGGTAAAGGAACTGGGGATCCATCCAGCTCATGAGCCCGACCAGTGGGAGATTCGAGAATGGATGCGTCATGAGGACCCTAGAAGAGATTGGTAACTTGATAGGATGGCGGACTTAGGAAAGAGCTACCATTATTGCCCAAGCGCCGAGGTCGCCAGTTGTCGGTGCCGCCAATAATAATAATGTGAATCAAGGGTAGGGGCAAGTGAATGTGAATAGGCGGATGCACCAATTAGTGGAGCAGTTTCTAAAGTTAAAGCTCCCTAAGTTTGATGGTAAAGGCCGACCTTGAGGTTGCATCACTATGGATAGAGGAATTAGAGAAGGCTTTTGAGGTGTTGGGATATATAGATGAGGAGAAGGTAACACTAGCGGTGTATCAATTACAAGGAAATGTGAATAACCGTGGAAAGCTACTAGAGGAAGGGTATTCGGCTGGTACCGCCTAGACTTGGGGCGATATTTGTGGAAATCTTTAATGGTAAATATTTTTCTGAGAGTGCTCGAGAATAGAAATTATCTCGAGTTTATGAGGCTACATCGGGGGCAAAGAACGGTAGATTAGTGCGAGGCTGAATTTGCTCTTGTTATCTAAGTTTGGCCTAAAGATGGTAGAGGACCCATTGGATAGGGCTCAAGGTTCCGAGAAGGCTTAAAATCGAACCTTCATAGCCAAATGATTTCAATGAATTTGAGAGAGTATAACGAGATTTAATGATAGGGCTCAAGCGATTGAGTGGGACTTGGCGAATAGGGCTGCCATACGGGTCAAGATTTGCCCAAGGTAGGGACAATCATCGGTTAGGAAAGAGGCTAATGATGGGTAATCAACGCTTTGTCCCTCATGCTAGAAGGAATGTAGGAAACCGCCCGTTTTAGAATGGTCCATGTCGGGTGTGTGGGAAAAGACATGGAAATGGACCTTGCCCAACCAAGGGCGGAGTATGTTTTGGATGTGGCGGATTTGGTCATTATATAAGGCTTTGCCCCAACCTCGTGCGTAATAGATCGCCGCATTGCCGCCACCCCTAATGGGAACCAAACCGAGCTACCCGCAGCTAATCAAAATAGGCCACGTGCCCAAGGACGGGTGTACGCCGCCATGGCCGTAAGAGAGATTAAGAATGCACCAGGCTTGTCACGTGTATGGTTTCTTTGTGCGACCATGCTGCATATGCTTTATTTGACCCTGGGGCATCACATTCATTTATATCTGAGCAATTTGTTGAATTGACTGGTATAGAACCGTAGTTGCTTGATGTTATGTTGTGTGTTACGACTCCCTTGAATGATAAAGTGTTAGTTTCATTAGGGTGTCCGAATTGTAAAATCGTAATTGGTGATAGAGAGGAAAGGATTGATTTGGCGGTTCTAGTCATGTATGATTTTGATGTGATAGTGGGTATGGATTGACCGACTAAAGGTAGGACCGTAATGGATTATAGTAGTAGAGTGATCCAATTTAATCTCGCTGGACATCCGAATTTAAGTTTGTAGGAAATCGAGGGGATCCTTGATCCCATGGATTTTGTCGCTAGAAATGACTAAGTTGTTGGATGAAAGGTGTCAAGGATTTCTAGCGATCGTGGGTTGATTTGATGGCTAAGGAGCCAAGCTAGAGGATATAGCTGTAGCGTTCGATTATCCCGATGTTTTCCCTCAAGAATTGCTAGGAATGCCACTTTGGAGAAGTAGAGTTTGTAATCGAGGTGGCTCCTAGGACTAAACCAATATCGAAGGCACCTTACAAGATATCGTTGTCGGAGTTAAAGATATTAAAGGTGCAAATGTAGGAATTATTGGAAAAAGGATTTATTCGTCCAAGTGCATTTCCATGGGGAGCACCAGTTTTATTTGTGAGAAAGAAAGACAGTCCGTTGAGGTTATGTATCAATTACAGGCAGCTAAATCAGGTGATGATAAAAAATAAGTATCCCTTGCCGAGGATTGATGATTTATTTGATCAGTTACAAGGGGCTTCGGTGTTTTCTAAGATTGATTTGAGAACGGGATATCATCAATTGAGGATTAGAGAGGAGGACATATCAAGACGGCATTTAGGACGAGATATGGACATTATGAATTTACGGTAATGCTATTTAGATTGACAAATGCCCCGCTGCCTTTTATGGACTTAATGAATTGGGTATTTAAGGAGTTCTTAGACCAATTTGTGATCGTTTTCATAGACGATATATTGGTGTACTCAAGAGCCTAGAGGAACATAAGTTTCATTTGAGTAAAGTTTTGTCGACTTTAAGAGAGAACACACTATATACTAAGTTTAGTAAGTGCGAGTTCGGCTCAATCGAGTAGCATTTCTTGGACATGTGATCTATGGGGAAGGAATCTCGAGAGATCCAACAAAGACCGAGGCGGTAATGAAATGGTCGAGACCAACGATAGTAACAGAGGTTCAAGCTTTATGGGTTTGGTAGGATATCATCGACGCTTGCGGGAAGAGTTTTCAGCAATAGCAACATCATTCACACATTTGTTGAAAAAGGAAACAAAGTTTGAATGGACCGATAAATGTGAAAGGAGTTTTCAGGAATTAAAACATAGGTTGACGACGACACCGCATTGACTATTCTATTAGGACCTAGAGAATATGAAATTTATAGTGATGCGTCGTTAAAAGGACTGGGGTGTGTGCTCATGCAAAATGGACAAGTAGTGGCCTATGCGTCAAGACAGCTAAGATCGCATGAGTTGAATTACTTGACGCATAATTTGGAGTTAGCCGCTATAGTATTCGCCCTTAAGATTTGGCGATATTATCTATGCGGAGAGAAATTTCAGATATATACAGATCATCAAAGCCTTAAATATCTATTTTCTCAAAAGGAGTTAAATATGAGATAACGTTGGTGGATGGAATTGCAAAAAAGGATTATGATTATGATATTTTATATCACCCCGGAAGGCTAATCGAGTAGCCGATGCATTGAGTCGGAAGTCAAGCATCGTATACTTGATGGTCAAAGAATGGGTTTTGCTAGAAAAGTGCGAGACTCGGAATTTAAATTCAAAGTAAGTCAAGTCTTGAGCTTGCTAGCCACACTAAGGATTGAACCAAAGGTCTAGGCCAAGATTAGGACTTTACAGTCTACGGATCAAGAAATCCAAATGATTCTAGAGATGGATGATACTAAGAGAAAGCCGGACTTTCAAATATTCAAGATGGGATATTGAAGTTCTGTGAATGATTATGCGTGCTGACGATGTAGAACTTAAGGAAGAGATTTTATCGAGCGCATTGTAATAGTTATAACATCCATCCAGGTAGTACCAAAATATATCAAAATTTAAGATAGTATTATTGGTAGAATGGCATGAAGGTGGACATAACCAGGCATGTGGCCAAGTGTCGACATGCCAGCAAGTAAAGGCGCAACATTATAAGCTTGGAGGGTTATTACGACCTTTGGAAATTCGAAAAGTGGAAATGAGAATATATGACTATGGATTTTGTGATAGGATTACCAAGGAGCCAAAGAGGCTATGATACCATTTAGGTGATTGTCGATAGATTGACAAAGTCAGTACACTTTTTGGCTGTGCGAAAGGACTTCGCATTAGATCGATATGCTGAATTGTATGTACAGCAGATAGTTCGTTTACATGGGGTACCAGTGATGATTACCTTAGATCGTGATCCTAGGTTTATCGCCAATTTTTGGAAAAGTTTGCAGACGGCATTAGGATCAAAGCTGCAATTTAGTACAGCTTACCATCCACAAACGGATGGCCAGTCTGAAAGGATGATTCAGACTTTAGAGGATATGCTTAGGGCATGTGTATTGGATTTTCAGGGTAAGTGGGAAGAGTAATTGCCCTTAACAAAATATTCTTATAATAATAGTTTCTAGCAGAGTATCGAAATGGCGCCTTTGAAGCGCTATATGGTAGGACTTAGTAGAATGCCCATGTATTGGGATGAAGTAGGAGAAAGGAGTATTCTTGGGCCAGAATTAGTTTAACAGTCAATTGAGGCTGTTAAGATAATTCAAGAAAGGCTGAAAACAGCTCAAAGCCATCAAAAATTATGTAGACAGTAAGGCTAAGACCTTTGGAGTTTCAAGCGGAATCACGTATTTTTAAGGTATCGCTCATGAGAGGACTGTCCAGATTTGGTAAGAAAGAAAAGTTGAGTCTAAGGTACGTGGGACCTTTGAGGTTTTAAAAAGGATTGAGACTTAGCTTATCGCCTTGCACTCCCACCAAATTTATCGCAAGTGCATAATGTGTTCCACGATTGATGTTGACAAAGTATGAACCGGACCTAACTCACGTGTTAAATTTTGGAGAGATAGAAGTTGATGACAGGGTGTCGATGTTAAGAGACCAATAAGGATCAAGATCGGAAAGAACGAGTTTTAAGGAACAAGACTATCCCGATGGTCAAGGTTGTTTGAGAACATCGAGGATAGAAGGAGCGACGGGGAAAGTGAAGAGCAAATGCAAAGTCAATACCCCCACTTGTTTGAGTAGCTAGTTTGATTTGTAAATTTCGAGGACAAAATTTTTATCAGAGGAGAAGAGTTGTGACATTCTGAAATCCAACCCCTTGGAATTTATGAAATGAATGGTTTACAGGCGTGCTTATAGTTAGATCTCACCTAGAATTGATCACTTCGGGAATACTAACCGTTAGGGAAAGGCTAATTAAGGATTTAAATTGCCACGACCAAAGAAACTCAATCATGAACCGACTCTCACCATAAAATTGTCGATGTGACATTTTAAGCCAATGTAGGCCGATCCAAGGATAGTTAAGGATTAGCTCGCCGCTATCATACAAGTGGATCGTGGGTGATTTCGCTCGACCACAAGATGAATTGACGAATGACCTTAAACCTAAACTAAACAATCATGCCCGTCGGAACTAACGAACGATCCTCGCGATTAAGTGATAACCGAGATCGTCATGACCCGAGTGAACTTGAACGTGGCATGATTCAGTATCGGCCACGGGTCAAATGTCTTGATTCCCCAAAAGCCACCCATTAGTTCGAGATATGCTCAAGTTATGTTAATTAAATTTAATCATTAATTAGAGATCAAGTTTGGGCATTGGAAATTATGAAGGTCACGACAGGATAATTGGACGACGTTGTTATTGGCTTAGTCGACCTCGGATATGTCCGGATTCTTCGAAAAATTGAATTCTAGCGAGAAATGGAAAATGACCGTTTACCCCTAAAAGTTTGTTAAGGCTAAATGTATTTGGGGAAGGTCATTTTGGTCATTTTACCTTAGCCTTAGAAATAGAAATTTTTGGACCAATTTTCCCTTGGGAATTTTGTGAAATTCGACTTTGCCCATGGATATTTTTTTGGTCGATTAATCCGGACCATTGATTTTAGGATAAGATCGAATCTTGACCGCTGATTGGATTTTAGAGAGGAGAGCATGATGGTCTTTTGGCACCTCAATAATTGACCTTGGACTATTTAGTCCAAACTCTTTCTCTCTCGACAAAACCCCCACCGATCGACCGCTTCCTCCCCTTGGTCGATACCGCCAGAGTTGGCCACGATTCACCATCAACGCCCGTCCATCCGGTCATCGAGCCATGCCTTGCCACCCTCTTGTCATCGTCTCTCTCTCTCTTTTCCATGGCCGTGAGTAGGCGGCGTCCACCCCGCTTGGCCCGGCAATCGCTCCAGCTGGAGCCGCCCTTGCCTCCACGCCCGCTCGCCTCCCGTCTCTCTCTCCTTACTTGTCCGTAATGAATCCACCATCATCTTCATCTTGTCTGTTCAGCTGCAGTCCAATACTTGTTTGTTGCTCATACGCCGCTAAGCCGCCACCGCCGCTTGCCGCCACATGGCCGATCTCTGGTCAGCCCTTGTTCTCTGAGCCCACCCGCCTAGAGACCAAGTAAGTCGCCCTCTAAACCCTATCTAGGATTTCGGTGCCAATAAACATGATTAGGAGCTGATTTGGTTAGATTAGTGGCTATTTAGGGGTTAATTAGGGGTTGTTTAAGGGATTAAATTAGTGAACTGATTTGGGGACTAATATTGGTTGATTTGAGGCTGAATTGGTGATGTTTGAGGCTAAATTGAGGCTGAGTTGAGGGCTAGATGTTATGGATTGAATTGACAAGTTTATGGTTTGATTCAAGGGCAATTGGTGTCGGTTTGGTGTTTGTATAGTGCTTGGATTGTGATGTTTGTTATGACTTGAAATGAGTTTATAAATGCCGAATTTATGCTCACGATATTAGCTGTGATTGTGGGCCCGTTAGTGACCTTGTATGTTTGTTGAATCTTGAGCTGATTGATTTAAATATGGGCCGTTTATACACACATGGGCTGAATTGAATTGATTGTCAATTGGCTGTGTCCGGGTATTTATTAAGCATGAGAAATGTGTGTGGTTTTGTGCATGCACGGGCCAAGTGTAATGTGCTAATACATTAGCATGTTGGTGTCGAGCAAGTGAACGAGTGAAAAATTATGTGGTGGTGCTGTATGTGTGGTGACAAAAATCCTTATGGCGGTACCATTATTACTTGGAATTGACCCATCCCGAGGCGATACTACTATGGGGGGACGATGCCCAGACACGGAGGATGGCCAACCCGAGGCGGTACCACCACGTGAGTTGTGTCGAGGTGGTGGATGTTGAGCCTAATGTGGTACCATTCACGCAAAGCAAAATACATGACCCGAGGGATAACATTATGCATGCCAAGAAGTGTTGTGAATATGAGTTGATCGCAAGAAACCCGAGGCGGTACCATTTACGCGGGTCACCGCGAGTTGGGTGAAAATAGTGTGTGAAATGTATGTGAGATGTGCATATGGTTGGAAATTATGTTATTGTGGCTAACGTGCAGGTTGCACGCAAAAAAAAAGGCCTGTAAGTGTAAGTTGCGTGTCATTTATATGATGGTTGAGTGTATTATGTTTGAACTTATCCGAGGTATGTGATAGCTTAGGTGAGGTTTAGGATATGTACTTATTGAGATGTGATCTCATGGTTATTTCAACCAATAATTTCAGAATCTCGACTTGAGCAATGAACCTTTGGCGTGGCCGCTTGCTAAGAGCTTTTGGGATTCCTATGCACACTAACCATGATGTAGTAGAATACCCGATAGATGATCACGATGACTTGGGTGAAACATACTACTATAGTCAAGGCGGATATAGGACTACCCCTCTGGCAGCCCACACATATACCGCTTGGATGTTTAGGGATAGGGTGGATGAGTTTGGCCTCGTCTGTGGCTTCGATGTCCCCTTTAACGGAGTTAGGGATTGGGATCCGTCAGCCATAACCCCTCTTGATGGTGAGATGACTAGTTTGGAGAGTAGTCCGCGCACCGACATCAAACCGCTCGCAGCACCTGAACCTCCCGTGGTTGAGCCAAATCCGGAGCCGGAGGAGTCCCAAGTAGGGTGCGACCCTATGGATGTAGACCTCGAGGTAATACCAGGAGGAACCAAAGAAGAATAAGACCACGAGGACGAACATGAAGAGGCGTTGGACAAAGAGCTCGAAGAGGAGCCAAGAAGGCCCATAGATGGGACGAGAGGACATACCCGAGTACGGCCCCGAGTTCATGCTAGAGGACAAGTCGGATGATGAGCCAAAAAGAGGAGGAGCGGTTCGAGGTTCCAGTGAGTCGGGTGATGTAGATAACCCGATTGAGATCGGTTAAATCAAAGTCTTGAGAAGAGAAGACAGTTCGGAGGATTGATTCGGGTCCCAAGGAATCAGATTTAGAGTGGACGCCATCTCGAGGGCATAGGGGCTAGTATAGGGGTTAGGTAGGCTTTTTGATATGTCCCATTTTTGGAGATAGGGTATAACCAAAGGCTTGATCCTTTTTGTTATCGGTGGTATATAGTTTAGAAGTTCGGTGTGGATGTATATGTTGTGGTTATGTAAATGGTGGATATTATATAAGGTTGAATAGATAATGGATATGTTGATTCTCCCTTTTTACCCCTAGTAGTTATTGTCTAGGTATTTGTGACTTTCACGATGCCTTATAACTCGAATGTTGGGTTGGGTCGGGGATATTTCACCGGGATGTCGACACTCGACCTAAGAGGGATGTTGCGAGCTCGATGTGGTTCGGGCGTGACAACAAGGTCATGCCCTCCCCGCCTTTAAAAATGCCGGGGCAACATATTAATAGGCGATGTTCACCCTCTTTCATGAAATGATGCATAAGGAGATCGAGGTCTATGTCAATAACATGATCGCCAAGTCACGATCTAGAGAGAGTCACATCAATACCTCAAGAAATTGTTGGAGAGACTCCGTGAGTTCAAGCTCCGCCTTAACCCAAAGAAAGTGCATATTCGAGCAACCTCATGTAAACTACTTGGGTTCATAGTGAGCATAAATGGCATTGAAGTTGACCCCTCTAAAGTGAAGGCTATCGTGAGTTGCTACCCTCATTGACTGTGAAAGAAGTGTGAAGCCTCTTAAGTAGATTGAATTATATAGCCCGCTTTATTTGCCAGTTGTTTGAAACTGCTAAGACATTCTTCAAACTTCTAAAGAAGAATGCTCAAGTAGAGTGGGACGATGATTGTCGGGAGTCGTTTAATGAGTTGATGCAATACTTAATGAAGCCACTAGTGCTGGTCCCACCAACGTCCGGGACAGCCCTTGATCCTTGACCTCATGATTCATAACGAATCTCTGGGTGTGATGCTAGCCTAGAAAGGGCCTGTGGATGGAAAAGAGTGAGCCATTTATTACCTAAATAAGAAGTTTCTTGTCTCGAGTTGAACTATCCTGAAGCCGAGAAGACTTGTCTTTAATTGGTATGGGTGCTCCATTGGTTTAACAAATGTACATTGCATTACTAGACATTTCTTGTGACTAAGAATGATCCCACCAAATATTTTTGGATCAATCGGCTTTGGTAAGGAAGTTAGCCAAGTGGCGGTTTCGATTTCGGAGTTTGATGTCCAAACAATGTAAATCGATTAAAGGTCGAATAATTGTTGATGTATTAGCCGAAAATTCGAGAGTCCCAAATGATGATAGATATTCTTGAAAGATTGTATTTTGGTGATAAAAGAAAACACATGGACTATGTTTTTGATGGAGTCGTAAACTTGGCTAGTTCCGTTCTTTGGGGCGTTCTAATATCCCCAAATGGACAACATTATCCAATAGCAGCAAAGTTGGTATTCCTCTGTGCCAACAATATAGCTTTGAGTACGGCTATCATCCTTGGACTTCAAGCAGCGGTTGAAATGGGGATAACCAAGTTGAAAGTGTTTGGTAATTCAGCCCTAATCATTCTCCAAATTGTATGGGAATGGAAGGCGAGGGATGCCAAACTAGTGCCATATCACGAATACCTTGAAGAAATCAGGGAAAGAATTCGAGGACATCTCTTTCAAGTACTTGTCAAGGTCTCACAATCAATTCGTTGATGCACTAGCTATGTTATCATCCATGTTGCAAGTGACCGTGGAATGGAAGTAGAACCTTTGAAGATTGAAGTGTTGACAAAACCAGCCTATTGTATGGTCGTGATCAAGAATCGATAGAAAGCCATGGTATTATCACATCATGAGCTACATCCAAAGACAAGAATTTCCTGAAGAAAGTACTCCCCGCTATAAGAAGTACATAATGAAAATGGTTTCAAAATTCTTCTTTAGTGGTGAGAACCTATACAAAATGTCCTATGATTCGGTCTTGTTTGAAGTGTGTAGATGCAAATGAAGCTACTAGAATCATGCAAGAAGTACACGAGAGAGTATGTGATCCACACATGAATGGCCACATGTTAGCTAAAAAGATCATGAGGGCGGGCTACTATTGGCTTAGCATTGAAAGCGATTGTATCCAACATGTCCGGAGATGTCATCGTTGTCGAGTTCATAGGGATATGATAAATGTCCCCCTAACTAAGCTACATTAGTTGTCCAAGCCATGGCCCATTTCAATGTGGGGCATCAACATGATTAGCCCTACTAATCCCAAAGTGTCAAATGGCCACCGATTTATCTTGGTCGCGATTGATTATTTCTCCAAGTGGATTGAAGCGATGTCTTATGCGAACGTCAATGAAAAGAACGTTGTAAAATTCATCAGGCTAGACATAGTCGCTTGTTATGGTGTCCTTGAAGCCATTGTCATTGACAATGAGACAAATTTCAACAACAAGTTCATTGATCGGTTGTTCAACGAATTCAAGATCCGACACACTGAATTTGTCTCTCTATTGTCCACGGATGAATGAAGCGGTTGAAGCACCAACAAGAACATCAAGAAAATCTTGGCCAAAATAAATGAAATTATCGTGATGGCATGAAAGGTTGTCCTTTGCGCTAATGGCATATCGGACGTCAATCCGAACCTCCGTCGAGGTGACTCCTTTTTCTTTGCCATATGGCATGGAAGTAGTCCTTCCCATCAAGTAGAATCCCTTCCCCGTGAGTCTTATCCTAGATGGAGTTGTTCGAGGTGGAATGGATGGGACAAAGGCATAAACAGTTGAACTTAATTGATGAGAAGCGACTAAAAGCCATTTGCTATGATCAAACCTATTAGCACAGGATAGCTAGATCCTTCAACCAAAAGGTGTGTGCAAGACACTTCAAGGTAAATGATCTAGTCCTAAGGAAAATACTTGCCTCTTTCCTGTTCTTAGGGGTAAATTAAGCCCCAAACTACATCGGTCCATAGGTGATTAAAAAGTGTTTCCCGAAGGTGTCCCGATTCTTGCAGATTGATGGTCGTGAGTTTTGCACTCCTATTAAATCTAATGTTGTGAAGATGTATTATCCTTGATAGAATTTAACATTTTTGCAGCAAAAAGTTTTCAAGTGTTTGATCTTTATATTTTGAGTTGCAAATATTTCACCAATGAATTAATGCTTTCCATTAATTTCAAGTTGAGACGTGTGCATTGGCCTTAAATTCTACATGGTTATTTTGTCAATCTGCATCACCGATTTCGAAAGGGGAATCTACTTGGACAATCGACAATTCATGTGGAATGAATTAAATGTGTTGGATGAGGTACATAGAGATGATGGAAGGCAAAGCATGCCCCATACACAATCCCATGCACTAATCCCTATTGAATTGAGTGGAAAAATTTCATGTCCTGCAAGGTAAATGGTTATCTCGCAAAAAGTACGGCAAACGAAATGATGAGAGGCATTTCATTTCTCTTTCTTAAAAACTGTAGGTTGCCTATTATTTTGCCAATTTGAGCCTAAACACTTAGAGAAGTTCTTTCAAAATTACTCCCGTCAAGAACCACCCCACATCGGGGCAAACTGGAGGTAAATCAGCATCATAAGTTGAGAAATGGATTGAACTTTTCTTGTTCTCACTTGCATCGATCTTCGAGTGTTTTTTTTTCAAATGAATGTCTACAAAGCTAAGTGCCTTAGGATGATGAAAAGCATTTCTTTCTCTATCCTACACACACTTTATCTTTTGCTAAGCCCAATTGAGCTTGCAAATTTGATTTGTAAACCTAGTTGGTGATCATCCCCCACACTTGGGGTAAAGTAAAAGCCATCACCACTAAGCGACATATTCGGAGCGTCGATAAAAGACATAGACCCCTAAGAGTCTAAATGTCGAGTCATTTGGTCAAAACAAGCTGAAATGTGGTTGGCCAACGTATGCATTATAGACAGCATCGTCAAAAAGTAAAAAAAAAATGAAAAAAAAAGGGAAAAAAAAAAGAAAGCTAGGATGCATGAAAAAGTAATGTACCGGTAAAAGCAAAGCCAATTCCATAGATGTGAAAGTCAAAAAATAGGGAAGGAAAAAAGAGTAAAAAAAAATGAAAGACGAAATAGGAGGCATAAAAAAGCAGTGTACCTAGTAAAAGTAAGGCCGATGCCCAATAAAAAAATAGGTGTGTCGAATTATCCCTAGTGAAGGAGTATCAAGGGATTGAAGTTGATCGTATATCCACAAAGATAGACCCCGATGGCAAAGAAAAAGACTGGTGACAATGTCGAGATTATCACTAACCTTTACCCATTTATACACCTTTTTGAGCCTAACGATCCTTTCGTTTCTCAAACCCATGAACCTAGCCTGCGCTACGTCCCTTACAAAGTCACTTGATTTAGGCGCTTGAACTGGCATAGGAATTCAAATGCTTATAAGCTTAGCTCAAAGAAGTGTGAGCAAGTCCATATTTATTTTATTTTGCAGGGTTCTTGACTTGTAGACCCGGAGACAATTCATATATCATTCTTTCAAAAGCCTTAACTCAAAGAGTCCTCCTTGCTAAGCCATTAACCAAGCCCACATTACAGGTCCCAAAGAAAGACTTCTCAAATTGGTAAGGTAAGGTCATACCACTTACAAGAATACTTGGACCATTGTTGACATGATAATGGTAAGATGGAGTGATTCTCATAAATCAGCCTTTTTCGATGAGGGTGAAAGAAAGCCCTTTCTTCTTTGGAAGTCCCTAACTTGCCATTTTCAAGACACGCACTTGTGAATTCAGATTGTCTTGTCATAATTTCCTCTAGTGAAATTTTGCAATGTTGATTGGTAAAATCATCATGCATGAAAACGAGTTGAATTTATAATGCATGAGCATATGAGTTCTTGATTGCCCATGAAAACATGCTACATGTTGCCTACAACCGCGTCGGCAAGAGATGTGCCCTCAAGAGACCAAGATATCATCGCCAAGTATATCTCTACCCCTTTTGGATGACTATGACTGTCCTCGTATCCCTAACCTATTCGAGCAATTGTCGTGCCCCCATAATTGATTGTCTTGTTGTAGTCTTTAGACACCTCGATGATATCCAAAGGCCCATTGATCAAGCCTTTTTAGGAACCTCTGTTGATATCCAAGTGCTTTGTTAAGGAACCCCTAAACATTCGGGCTAGCCCCTAGTTCACTCAATTGTTAAGTACTACAATGATATCCAGGTATTTGTCGATCAAGTCCTTTCAAATATCCTAGGTGATGACTAGATATTTTGTTAGGCACATTTTTCACAAAATCTCGAAAAGATTCCCCATGACGCACCTCCTAGTTATAGTGGCCAAATCTTTACGAGTACCAATGATGAGTTATAGGTAAAGGTTGGAATATTCTCCTAATCTCGGAAGATTCCTTGTGTCTCACCTATGACGGTAACTAGGTACAGCAGCCAAATCTTTATGAGTATCTATAAGGAAGGTGTAGGTATTTCATAAAGGTCGGAACATTCTCCCAACCTATTGAGGGTTCCCTCGCGTCGCACCTACAATGATAACTAGGTGTAGTGGTTAAATCTTTATGAGTACCTACAAGGAAGGTATAGGTATTTCGTAAATGTCAGAATATTCTCCCAATCTCGGAAAAATTCCCCCATGACTATCTACTTACGATAATTAGGTGCAGTGGCTAAATCTTTATAAGTACCTATGAGGAAGGTATAAGTATTTCGTAAAGGTTGGAATATTCTCTCAATCTCGGAAAGTTCCTCCGTGTCGCACCTATGACGATAACTAGGTGCAGCGGCTAAATCTTTACGAGTACCTATGATGAGGTATAGGTATTTCGTAAAGGTCGAAACATTTTCCCAACCTATCGAGGGTTCCCGTGTCGCACCTATGATAACTAGGTGCAGTGGCCAAATCTTTACAAGTACCTATGAGGAAGGTATGGGTATCTCATAAAGGTCGGAACATTCTCCCAACCTATTGAGGGTTCTCCTGTGTCGCACCTATAACGATAACTAGGTGCAGCGGCTAAATCTTTACGAGTATCTATGATGATAACTAGGTACTTCATAAAGGTTGGAACACTAAATGACGGATTGGATAAGCTCCCCGTTAAACACCTACGATGATATGTGGCAGCTAAACTTTAACAAATACCTCGCACAATAACTAGGTATTTCATTAAAGTTGAACGAACTCCATTTCGTTAAATCCTTCTCTCGGGCATCCCCAAACGATAATTGGGTGCCTTGAATTTTCTTCGTGTGTCCGATTGAATTGCAAGTCACCAAGTCCATCAGCGTTCTTTAGGCAATACCTTTGGGACAGAGCCCAAACATTTGTCAAATAACCTCAAGAATCAAAGTCATGCCTCGAACTACTCTACCGCTCCAATTAGGTGAGTAACTCTAGGTATGTTTTCCATTTCACGTCTGCATGCATCATAACATACTGCATTTCAAAAGGGGATTAATACTCTTACCAAAATAACATTTATTACATTTGCATGGTTAAAATTTAGGCATCATTTGGTCTTTGAATTCAACATCTTCAAGCTTACTTTCAAAGAGGGGCAGCTGCTAACGCCTAAATTTTGACTACCCATTTTATTGATTAATTGCATAGAAAATTAGGGATTAAATTTTAACCCCTAAATAAAAATATTAAAATTGCATAGCATATACTTTAGGTTCATATAAGTTAATTGCATTTCACATCGAATTGGCAGCGGTGAGTAAGCTGAAAATCAATCGCATAAATTGAGCTCGGGCATCGAGCGAAACTCGCTCACTCGGGGATAGAGGTCGGAAAATCACAAGTCTGGTTGTCTTAATTTGAGCTTAAATCAGCCCATTAAAAATTAAAAATAGATGATAAAACCTAAACCAAAGCTCACTAGGATTAGGAAAGCCCGACCAATTAACCTAGATATGCACTATAAATATGTCGTTATGCCTCATAATTTAGGGGGCTCTCATAATTTTCAAGATTAGAGTTTTTAGAGAGAGCACGAGAGACATGCGTGAGATTGAGAGAGAGAGAGATAGTCAGTCGAGCACGCGTGCGATCGCTGTGTTTGTGCCGCCTTTCCGCTATGTCCTGCGTTATCCTTGTTGCTACGACATCGCATTTACCGCCGCTCTTGCTCAATGTCCACGCCTTGAGCCGCTGCTGCTGACGCCTCACCATCGTTGCCCAAATTGTTGCACCTAATGGATAGCTGAACCCGTTGCCACACCGGGGCTGTGTTCTTTGCTCCCCCGCTTCGCCCTTGATCCGAGCAGTCAATGTTGACCCGAGCTTCGTCGACGATCACTTGCTGCTGCCATTGCTGCTCTTGTGACCGACACCACCGTTCCCCTTGTCCCGACAGTTGCTGCAGCTGCTTCTAATCCATTCCAAAGCCGTTACTGATGTTCCACAACATTTGGACGACCTCCCACCATTGTTGCCGCCGCTGCACCACACTAGCCTTAGCCCCTATCAAGCTACTACCTTGAGACGCACCAACATCATCGTTCACGCCCCTCGATGTCGCCATCACTTTGCCCGTTGTTGCTATTGTTGTTCCCAAGTTGCCGAGCACATCGATTGCCCCCATTTGCTATGCCATCTCTCACGACCAGACTTGTGGCCGTGAGCCACGGTCACGTCATTGTCATCCCAATCGTCGTTTGGTGTTGTCCCCGATGAATACCATTGACTCGATACTTGGCGGCGGGAGCTTACCACCAATGCGTCGTCTCCGATCAATCTCGATGTTTCTTGTCGCTTGTGTGGCGGTGGCGTCCCAACACCAGCAAGGCCCATGTCCTTGTTTTACAGATTGACCAAGCATCACCGCATCATTGCTTCCCGCGTCCGCCGTCAACCGCTTGTCACCGGGTCACCCACCAACGATCGCAATCCCAATCCGTCGACAATTCAAACTTGGAAAGAAATCCACAAATCAGGTAAAAATTTCTATCCGGTATATTTTCAAAATATTTAGTTTCCTAGTTTGAATATTTTGAATTTTTCGTGAATATTGCGTGATTAGCTAGATGCCTTAGGATAAAGTTTGTGATATCTCAGAACATCCTAAGACACCCCAAATTAGGGTTCCGCCTAATTTAGCAATGTACATGGATAATTATCTCACCTTAACCCTAAGGTACGATACACGCGGCGGTGCGGAAAGACCATTATCTTATCCATAATCACTTGTATATGATAATGGATCTTATCTGCTTTCCAAATTCAAATAATCAGCTTTTTACATCTATAATCCTATAAATATGACCGTTAGTTCAATTCTCTTTCCTAATTCGAATATGATAAGAATAATTTTTACGGATTGTGCGAATTGGTGATGGTTATCTTTTGTGTGATTATTTCCCTTTTTAAAGAAAAGGAAAATCCAAAATATGTTAGTTAGAATTTAGAGTAGAAATTTTGCATGTTTAGGGAATCCTATAAATATCGAGAAGATAGGATAATTATTTTATTTAAATTGGGACTTAAGGTAATTTACTTCCTAGTTTAAATTAGGGATTGGTCTAGTCTTAATAGATTCTTTAGGACATTTAATAATTTCAAATTTTCATAATAAAAAAATACCAAAAGATTGTTTAAATAGATTAGGTTCCTTTCTTTAGCTTAAGTTGCATGTTTAAGTAGTGATATTTTTTTAATTGCGAATTTTGATTAAAAATTATAAAAATACCAAAAATATTTACCCGTCATTAGAAATAGGTCATATTGTCGCATGTCATATAGTTTTCACATGTTAGGATTAATTAATCGCATGTCATAATCTACATGTCAAGGCACGTGGGTTAGTCTTCATCTTAATAAAGAGAAGGCCCTAAAGAACACATTAAGTGGATTGCTTAGATTGCTTTGTTAATTAGAAATCATATTAGGATTGTCTCATATGATTTTCTAGCTAGTAATGCAGATGCTTGCGTTGCTTTAAGGTACGTTATTGTCCTAATCTAGCAATTTATTTAATGCTTTCCTTATTGAGTGTTAAATGGGTAGATTGCGCACCCGCATGGTCATCTCACATGTTAGCATCTAGGTAATAAAACGGATTAAAACTGCCTGCCTAAACATTTTTTGAAAAGAAAAGGTACCGAAAGGGCATCGGACTAAATTTAGCGTAATCAAGTCCTCAAGCTTAGAATATCTTATTCGTAGAACTAAAACATATCTCCCTATGTTTTATTTACGTTTCTAATCGACCTACCATAAATAGATTAGCGGCGACTCCAAGTATGAAAACTTTTGCATGTTAAAAACTTAAATCCTAAGTTGCAAATTGATAGGGCTTGGGAGGGCCCGAATTGGGTTTAGTCTTAATAATCCATTAGCGAACCCCTAGGTGGTGAACCGCAAATGTGAGGTTGCGACATTGTGGTATTAACCCTAAATTCTATCAGTATTTACTAGTCTACCCAACTATCTATTTTTATTGTTTCAATTTTTGACGACTTATTTGGTTGACAAAATTAGGTGTTAACAAGTCCTAAAACTTACAAAAAGTGCAATTAAGTCCTTCAACTTGTCAAATTGGTGCAATCAAGTTCTTTTGTTAACTCTATCCACTTTAGCTAATGGAAAATGCTGACATGGTTTTTTTATTATTATTTTCTCTCTTATGCATGACACAATGAGGTTAAAACATAAAGAATAAGGCTAAAATGACGTCATTTTGGCAAAAATATGATTTTTTAATTATAAATATTATTTAAATTAAACTAAATTAAAAAGAAGAGGTAGGTTGGCAAATGACTAGAGTTGCTAGGCCCTTGCTGCGCCCGCCACCATCACTAGAAAGGCGAGGGAAGGCTGGCCAAATGGTTGGTAATGGTTACCGAGCCCTAGCCGGTGTTCGACGACCATCGCCAACTGCTAGCGGAGGTTAGCCACCACCATCGGTTCTCGGCTAAATGTCGGCAAGGGCTGGCGACCGTTGCCCAATCTAGGGAAGGATCGTGACCCTTACTTTAATTTGGGTGAAGGCTTGCAGGCCCTTGCTGCGGTCGACAGGGTCACCGGCCGGTGGTCGGGAGGGTGGGCCCGTGACCCTCCCGACCACTGGCCGGTCATCCACCGCCATCAGCGGAAGGTTTCTAATGATGGTGGGGTGGTAATGGTGAGGGCCCAACAGCCCTTGCCATTTGCCTTCCTGCCTACTTTTTTTTTTAAATTTTGTTTAATATAAATAATATTTAGAATAAAAAAAAATCATATTTTGACCAAAACATTGTTTGAGTCTTATTTTTCATGTTCTAGTCACGTCGGGCGCCACGTGGGGAGAAAAAAAGTCACGTTAACATTTTCCATTACCCAAATTGGAATGAAATTAATGAAATGACTTGATTAAATCAATTTGATAAATTTTAAACTTCATTGCACTTTTTACAAATTTTAAGATTTTTCGTGATATATTTTTAAGACTCTCAATACACTTACCTCTTCTCTTTTCCTTAATGATCCGTTGCTCTTCCGTCCTCGTGCTACTCCCATCATGATCATAAAAAGAAGAAGAAAATGAAAAGGTGAGGACCGGGCACGCCGCTTCTTTTCCTTGAATATTCGTTGCTTTTCAGTCCTCATGGTGCTTCCATCATCATGGAAAGAAGAAGGAAAAGAAAAAGGTGGGGACCTATCCATGTAGTTCTTTTCCTTAAATAGTCGTCGCTCTTCAGTCCCACTCACCGCGTGCTACTTACATCATGATCATGAGAAAATATTAGGTAGTTTTTCTCACCACGGAGGGCATATGTCACTTCACTTAGTGAACGTCACTATACGAGTGGGGCCCATGTTTCTTTTTTTTTTTTTTTTTCTCTCTTCCTTTTCTTTCAATTCTCTCATTGTTTTATACTGTTTTCTTTTTTTGCCTTCTGAGGCCATCGAGCTCTTCGGTTTTCTTTTTGCCTTTGGAGTCAATGTATGACAATGGCTCGTGGCTCGCGGCTCGCGGCTTTGACTAGCAGCATCACCAACCAGCCATGGACAATAGCGTCACCGGTCATGGACGAGCCAAGCTCGTGAGTAACGCCGACACCTGTATATAGCTGTCGTCATTATCATCCACCCAGATATAGTCGGCGTTTGGAGAGTAAGATGGGCGTGACCAAATCTGGACGAGCAGCTTGGGAGCGATGCCGACGCTTGTCCATGGCCGTCGTCGGCATCATTCGACCAGATCTAATTGGCTAGGTCTGTGCTGGCGACTCCGCTAGTGCCAACGACGGGGAGGCATAGAGGTCGGGCTCAGAGGGAGGAGATGACCAGATGGGTTTTTCGAGTAAGAGGGACCCGAGGCATGTAGGTGAAGGAGAGGCTCGAAGGAGAAGAAGAGAGAAGAGCAACAGGGAGAGGAGGAAAGAGAGAGGAGATCAACGAAAGGGTAACAGAAAAAATTTAACAAGTGGACCCATTATGGACACATGGTGATCAATAAGTGAAGTGATGTATGGCTTACGGGACAAGATCGGCCAATCCAACATTATATATGATAAATCTTTAAATTCAACAAATACATCCTTTGTTTCCGATATCACCTTTTTAATAATCCTACGAGTCATTATTCAAACATGTTTTTATTTACTTCGTTTCTTACCTTTAGTTAAATAACAATAAAAAAGAATAAAATAAGGGCATAAATAAAAGTTGCGTGTGTACATACAGAGAACCATTTCCAAATTTAAGGGCGATTATTAATCAAGAAATCATTTTGTAAAATATATTTAGATTTATACGGGGTGGAGACAGCCAGAAGGAAGAGAGGAATGTCTAAATATATAAATTTACTTTCGTACATAAAAACAACCAGTGATTTTCTTTGAATGGCTTCGTACGGTGAAGGTGCAAACCTCCATTTATTAATAAAGTTAATGTAGCCATGAGGTCCTTTAGGTGTATATACACTTCTCTAATTATTCATGCGCTTATATTTACAAGCATTACATTTTGCACGCATATTTAGTTTTGATATCATTTGTCTGTTTTCAAAATATAGTATGAGAGCAATCGCTCACGCGGTTAGTGCGAGAATAGTTTCGTGAAGTAGCCTTAGTGTGAGCACTGTTCTTGTATCATGACGAATGATGATGCATCCACCAAAGAAATGTGCCACTCGACACCACATGCCCACGGAGAATTCGAGCCGATTTTTATTCGATTCAGAGGTACTAAAATTTTATATTCACTCGTGTCTAGTGCATGGCACACACGGGTCTCATTATCCTGGTATGTATCAAAAAGGAGAAAATTGTACAAAAGTCTTAAACTTATTGTACTTTTGCCAATTCAGTTCTAAACTTTTCAATTTTGCCAATTGAGTCATAAACATTTTAACTTCTTGTCAATTGAGTCCTAAACCTTTTCACTTCTTGCCAATTGAATCTATCTAGCCAATTTTGGCTAGAAATTGCTTGGCGTGTACTTTACCAATCTTGGCGTAAATAATTTTTAATAATTTTTCAATTTTTTATTAATTTTATTATTATTTTATTTTTTCTTTTCTTTTCTTTGTTTTTTATCTTCTTCTTCCTCCGGTTGCCGACGATCGACCATGAGGAGAGCCAACAAAACTCGCCCTTGCTGAATCAGCCAAGGCCGACCTCACTAGCCATTGGCAAGGGCGACCTTGCTAGTCGGCGGGGTGCCTTCAGTGTCTCACAAGGGCAAGGTCCGTCACCACTCGAGGCTAGTGAGGTTGGCCTCGCTAGCCCGGGGTGAGGCTTGACAAAGTAGCCGATCGAGCTCAAGGCTAGCGAGGCTTGTTCGCTAGCGAGGTCGGCCCTTACTAGCTCTCCCTTGTGGCGGTCCACTTTGGCCATCGAGGAGGCTAGCGGCCCGGAGGAAGAACAAGATGAAAAAAAAAAAAAAGAAAATAAAATTAATTATAAAAAATTAATCAAAAATGAAAAGTAAAAAAAAATATTAAAAATTATCAACGTTAGCACCGGTGATGCCATGTTAGCGGTTTCCGACTAAAATTGGTGGATGGACTCAATTGACAAAATTAAAAGTTTAGTACTTATAACAAAAAAGCAATAGGTTTAAGACTTCTTGGACAATTTTCCCATAAAAAGGATATTGTAGCAAAAGGGTATTTCGAACTATAGGTGTTAGACACTAAAAATAACCAGGTCCTTATAATGGCCATGATGCCTGTCAGAGCTTGGTGTCGGTCAATTCGATTATCGACAAGAGCTCGAGCGAGAAAGCTTATTGGCGGAATCACGAAGTATTAACACTCAACATGACGATGATATACATGTTTGTTGACAATTGTAACATCCTCAATTTCAATCCCTGGAAAAATGGCTATGGATTAAATTTGGTGGTTTTCCCAATTGGAACCAATTTTTACTCTTGTTCTGGAAAACCTAGTTTCGAGTCCCTGGTACCACCTTGTTTTGTTATTTTTGTGGAAAACTTTGTGAACAGAATTATCAGAAATTTCCTTCTTCAAAGTTGTTCCAAATATCTTCAAGTTTAATATATTTTAATTTCATAATTTTTGGACTTGATATGATTAGTATGATAGCCTCATTTCGGACTATGTAAAACTGCCTAGAATTGATATTTTGATGATGTTTACACTTTCTCGATTTTCTACAAACTTTTATGGGCCGAATTTGAACAAACTTCCTTCACAAAAGTTGTTGAAGACTTCTTTCTCTATAACATATATAAATTTGGGAATTTTTGGAGATGATTTGGATTATGAAAAGAGCTTACTTTTAGAAGCAAGAATTCTGTTCGGTGAATTATTTTTAGCCTATCTTTGAGATATTAAAAGTTGTATTTATAGAAAGATTAAGATTTAGAGTTCTTCATGGAAATGTTTGTTTTTTTTTTTTTTGGGTGAAGTTCATGGAAATGTTTGTTAATGTCTTTTATATGACATATTCAAATTTGGGAATTTTCTGAGTTCATTTACTATGTTTTTAAGCTCGATTTCTAGAATAGTGCAAAAACTACCGATTTTGTCAGATTTCAAAGATTCATCATTTTTTATATGAGAACGTTTGAATCTTGACATGAAGTCTTTTGGTGATTTAATGTGATCATTCTAAGCTTTCAAATGAGATATTCTAAGCTTTGATTGGAGGTCATACGAAAAGGGGAAACCGAGAGGGCCAAGAGATAAGAAAGAGGGTTTTAGAAAGTTAAAACTTGATGAGCAAGTTGGCAAAGCTTAGTGAGCAAGTGGTTAAAGCTTGGGGAGCAAGAAATTGGGAAACAAGTTGGCTTGGCTTGCCTATAAATAGGCTTAGTTTTCCCCTTTAGTTACCACACAAACACTTCATCTTCTTCTCTCATCTCTCATTCTCACGCCTCTCTCTCTCCCTCATCCTCATACCGATCACCTCTTTTCTTTCTCTCACTATTTGCTGCCTTGACCACCATAGACATTTTATTGTGTTTATAGGTGATTATAGGTGAGTAAATTCCTACCACTTGGATAGGGTGGTGTGTTACGTGGTTGGAATGCGGCATGTAAGTGGATTCCCTAATCTCGGGATAGGAGATTATGATGCGTTGTTGGTTTGAGTTCTCACCGAGCCTTTGCTGAGACTTGCATGTTATTGTTTGTCTCGATGTTTCACGCATCGCTTGTTACTATGCTTGATGTCATCATCCATGCTTGTTGATAGGATGTGGTGTTACGAGTTTGGCTTGAGTAGTGACCATGTCTATGATGCTTGATGTTTGCCCGAGTGCATATTGTTTTGCTTCATAATCGTAAGTCGAGACGCGTCTGAGTCATGAAGCGGGTGTCGTATGGTCTCGTACTCATGTTGTGGCGTCATGGGACAAGTTCGGCTTGGTGCGGGTTTACATTGAGATGTGTAGATCCGGGCTAAGTTCGGCTCTAAGCCGGCGTTCGGCATGGCGGATCGAACCACGTGCCCTCGATCGCGACTCACATGCTAGGCAAATGTTCTAGAGAACATGATTACACAAACACGGCACGCCTTTGGGTTTGATTGCATGGACTAAGGAAATCAAGATAATAAATCGGCTTGCATGACCCATGATGTGTGATCACTAAATGAAAGAAGAAGACCATCGTCGCATAGCGTTGGTGGCGATGCCTCGATAAACTAGCATCGAGATGCCCTAGTTGAGCTAGGATGCCTGAGTTGAGCCGAATACCTCGGTAAACTAGTGCCGGGATGCCCTAGTTGAGCTAAGATGCCTCGGGTGAGCTAGCCACGGGATGCCTCAGTTGAGCCGGGATGCCTAGCGTGAAGCTAGATGCCTCGGTTGAGTCGGGATGCCTTGGTTGAGCCGGGATGACGATACATGAATCTTATATGTGTGCCAAGATGTGATAAATTAAGTCTATATGTGTGCTGGTACGTGTGCTTTTTGAGAAGCCAAATTTATGTGATCGAATAAAGGTGAGTTTCCATGTGAACATAGTAAGGACAAGGTTAAAGTCTTTGCTATTGATTTACCATCGACATACGGTGAGGAAAATATTTGTATGCATTAGTACAATGGCGAGGCATCATCCTGCACGCAGTATTAATGAATTTACTCATTGAGTCTCCTCGACTCATCCCCGTTGTTTTCCCTTTTAGGTCCGTAAGATAGAGGATGCATAGAGGAGCTAGGATTAATCTTGGCCTTTGCTTGTGATATGGTTTGTACGTGTAACGCCCCGTAGAAAAGGGCTTATAAAATATGTTTCAGTAAAATAGCAATAATATGTCTTGCCTGTTATGCTTTCCCTAGTAAAATAAGGATGTTACATATTAATACAAGGTTTGCTCATAAAGCTTGTCATAACCCCGTTGTTTGTTATGATTGTGATTGTCCCGAATTAATTGTTTTTGCTTGTGATTAGTCAAAGATAATAATGAATGGGACGTCACACTAATAACCCCCAGTAAGGACGTTACAACAATTATGTAAATCGATGATTGAATGTTATTATCAATGCACGATGATGATTGGTTGACAATTCATACTTAGTAAATTTAACTAAATGCTAAAGAAAGAATTGAAAGCCATGAAGATGTCGGCTGAGGAGATATCAATAGTTCGTAGAAAGAATTAACAACCAATCATGGAAAACAATTGCGGGGCCTGAAGTTGAGCCCATCGATAACTACGGATTTATAACCGATTATAGATAAGATGAAGGTGTAGTTACGAAGCATGATCATGGTGCCGAAAATCAAGGACAACACGGTTTTAATTTCAAGTTTGAATATTAACTGATTAGAGGCGATTATGTTGGGTAATAGGCTATGTAAACTGTGTTGAATCATTGTTATGACCCCCAACAATCATGAAATAATTATTTACTTTTCAATTTATCATTTATTTCTACCAAAATAATATATCAATTTATCAGTTTCCAGTAGTTGCATTTATCCAATTCGTAGATTTAGTTAGTAAATCCTCGTTACATTTTCATATTTATATCCAAATTGACACTAAACCCGAATTAAGTAAGAACCGGAGATCAACCTTTGGTCAAAAATATTTAGTCGATTGAAATAATTCGCAGCTAAACAATAGGACCACCATTATTCGGGACTTAAGGACCATCACATCAAAAAGGATATTCGAATTTAGGACCCACCATCTCAAAGAAGATGTTCGGGACTTTAGGGGTTTAGTAACATTTCTGTTCTTGGGAACAATTTCTTTTCACAAATAGTTTTTTTCTATTTCTATTCCCTAGACGAGTTTCTGAGTAGAAGAATACGTTTAGTAACTGCACAACATTTATATTCTCGGAATAAATAAAGAACATAAATGCATTTGGTACGACCCTTCCCAATTTTTTCATTTAATTATAAAAATGTCAGTGGAGACTTAACAATTCATGTTTAGATAAAAATGGACTTGAAATAGAGTCAGAGTATTTTATGATATAGAATTGAATGACCTTAAAACAATCATAAAGAAAATTACTCCCTATTGACAAAGAAAATATCGGAGGTGGTCGAGAAAATTGCAGTTTAGGATTTAGGGTTTGTGTGACATTCAATTTTCGATCCATTTTGGGATTTATAAAGCATGTATTTCATCAATGTGCTTATAGTAAAATCTCGCTCGAACTGATCACTCTTGGGTTATTTTTAAATTAGAGATTTCGCTTGAGAATCGCACTTGATCGATTATGATGTTATTATATAGAGCTCGAACTTGGGTGTTGAATTTTTCGAATTTCATGACGAATTTAATTGGATGGTATCGATATTATTGTGACCAATGTCAATATTGCCCGGGATTAGTGAAAAGTGAAATTTTGATCGGGTGCGGATTTGGACTAGTAGATCTCCCTCATAGTGTGTTTTATTTAGTGTCTTTTGGCCAAATCCTAATTTAAATTTGCGATTTTAGTGGCCCGTTAGATCAAGCTAAATAAGATCGTTTAGTGGCGTTGGATTGTACTTTCGAGTCGTTAACTTTGTTTCTTTCTCTCTCTCTCTCTCTCTCTCTCCCTCCCTGCCGCCCACACTACATACATCCATCCCCATTTTCCCCCATGCGGATGTTCCCTCTCTCTCTCTCCTCTTTCTTTGCCTTCTTCTTCCTTTTCTTTCTTTTTTCTTCTTCTTTTCTTCTTCTTCTTCTCTCTTCCTCGATTACCCTTACGCTCCCCTCCCTCCTTTGCTCACCGCCGACCACCACTTGATGTCCACCTTCACGCGCTTCCCTACGACGACCAGCCACTTTACCCCCACCGTCATCGCCGCCCAACCACGAATGCCATCACCATTGTCGGCTCACTCGCCTAGCAGCTCACGCCCGCCGCCTAGCTAGCTGACCGCGGCTCGTCGGTAGAGCTCATCAGCACGCCCAATAGCCGTACGCCGTCACCATCGCCCATCCATCCGTTGTGTCTTGACTCGACGGCTGTCACCCTCGCGACCACCCGTCGCCATTCGGGTGAGCCACCCGTGAGCTCATCTCGCTGACACCCGGCTTATGCAGCGGCGTGTCTTGCTGACGTGCATCTCACCCGGCTAACGCTTTCGCTAGCCACAACCCTAACTTATTTCGCCGCTCACCATCAGCGGCGTTCTCATTTCGCCCGACCCGGCTCACACGGCCCACCCGGCCTAGCTCATGCGGCGGCTCTCGGCTCACCCCTAACCCGGGCTTTGTCATTGCCATGCATTATACCGTCCTGCGTCGATCGCCCATCGCCGCTCATTTGGCCGTTGCTAGCCACCTACCCAGCTCGCTTGGTCGAGTGCCCGCCTTGGCGAAAGTCGCCTAGCTCTTTGGGCCGTGGCCATGTCGCCCGTGTTGCCCGGCCCTTTCCCGATCGCTCGTTCAATCGCTTCGCCCGACTACTTGCCTGCTCGCCCGGCCATGGTCGAGAGCCTAGAGTGTGGCCGAGAGCTATGCCGAGTTGTGGCGGCCATTGTGCCCGTTAGCGCCATGTTTGCATCGAGCCCGCCACTGTTCCACCGGGCTAGTTTGGCCCATTGTCGATTTTTCTCGGGCTAAACTTAAATAAGTGACTCTCTAAACCCTACTTAATATAATGGGTATTATTAGACTTGTTTAGGGGTTGATTAGAATCGGTTTAATGGCTAAGTTAAGGTTTGGCTAATGTTTGAATGTGGCCTGTGGGTAGACTAAATTGCAATGATATTGTGGCTAAATTAGTGAATGATTAAGATGGGTTTGATGATTGGGCTATCGTGGCATTTGTGGGTAAATTAAATATTTGTATGTGCCGACTTGAATGTCGAGTTGGTGGACTAATCACGGTGAGTGTATGGCTTGAATTTGGGTTTAATGTGATGTGTTAGATTGGTATCGGTGAATTGTGTTGTGGTGTATGTGCATGAGAAAATGTCCTAAGGCATGGTTACGTGGGGCTAAGCCCGATTGATCGGAGGGCTGCCAACTTGAGGCTTGTTTACGCGGATGCGGCTAAAAAGGCAAGTTAGACCGAGGCATGTTTACGTGGGCCATTGGAGAAAATTGAGCCCGAGATATGTTGACGCTGGCTGTGAGAAAGGACTTGAGGCATGGTTATGCGGGTCGAAAGGAATGTCCCGAGGCGTAGCTATACAAGACTAAGCCCCGATTAATCAAAGGGCTAAGCCCGAGGCGTGTTGATGCGGGCTGTGAGAATAGACTTGAGGCGTGTTGACGCGGGTCATGGATAATGGGTTGGATGCGAATATGTAATGTATTTGGTTGAATTGGATGAATGCACGTGTGTATGGCGCTCGTGTGATTGTGATATGTGCATGAAATGTTATTGAATTAATGTGAATTGACTAATATGCAGAGTTGGCACTTGGTTTAGGGGTGAGGTAAGTATGTTTATGTAGATTCGCTTATGTTGGCTTTTAGATCGCATGTTAAACCTCGTGCTGCTACGCATTGGCCTAGGTGGGGTATAGGTTGTTTGCTTATTGAGTTTTATTCTCATTGCTGTAATGTAAACCATTTCGGATGCTCGCCCTTAAGTATCTTTGCTAGCTAGGCATTTTAGGGTCCCTATGCATACAAAGGTATGAGGAGACCCGAGTACCCCGAAGAGGGTCCCAATTAGACTTACATTAGGCACCTTAATACAGTTTGGGTAGACTTGGGTTTAGAGGACCTATAGCGCCACACCTACTTGGCCTAGTTTCATCGTGTCGAGTTAGATACTCTTTGGGCCAATCCGTGGTTTTGAGAGGCTACAACATGGTAGTAAGGATGCGGTAAATTGGGAGCACTGGGACAAGTATGCTCGATAGCGGTGGTGACGGACCCTAACGATCCACCGGAGAACCCTAGTCTAGAACTCGAGCCCGCACTGCAAACCCGTAGCACCTGTGGACCACAAGCTCATGGAGGAATTTGAAGAGCTCGAGCTTGAGCCCGAGCTCGAGGATGAGCCGATCGAGATCAACTCGACACCGAGTCCGTATCTTCAATGTTTGATCCGGATTGGGCATCGTAGGAATGTTTAGGTGCTGGGCTAAGAAGTTTTGATAGAGCCCTTTTTGCGTATGCCGTAGTCTACTCTACCACCTATCCCTTTTTTATGATGATGGTGGATGCTAACCGTAGAAGCCTAATGTATGCTTTTGGCCTCTAGCTTATTATATGAGTTTATTGATTTGTGCAAGTACCACCCTTTTGTCATTGTTTATTGTCTAGGTTGTTTGATTTCTACTTCCGCTTACGCTTATCTGCGCATGTTTCGTTTGGGTCGGGACACATCCCGGGACGCCACGCTCACTATGACCGTTGAAGAGGTGTCGAAGCCCATTGGGGTTCGGGCGTGACATCACAGTTGATTTGATATCAAAGCATAGTCAGCTCGATCCAAGTCGGTCAAGCTGGAGTGACAAGAAGATAACTTTGGGGTAGCCAGCTAGGGAAACTTCGTGTGCTATGCGTACTCCTGCATTATGTGATTGCGACACGAGTGATCTTATGCATTAATGTGTGAAGTGTAGGTACGCCAAGACTAAAGGCAAGTGTACGAAGTCTATTTGCTATGATTGGGTGTTGTTTGTGATTGGCTACTTGCTTAGTGAATTGTTGTTGCGATTCAACGCCTAGGGTTTTAGATCGGGTATAGTTGGTTTGGGCCCCTAATTCCCGAGTGGAATTATAGCAGTAGGCGAGTATGAGAACCCAATGAGAATGAGTAGTCAAGGTCGAGGTCGAGGTCAAGGTCGTGGCCCTACAAGCCAGAGTTGCAGAGATCCCCGAGGGATGGAATTATGAGGGTACTACAAGAAGTCGGGATTTGAATAGGTAAATAGACCAAGAACGGAATGCTACTATCGCCGGCCGCCGAAGGCTAATCGTGAGCCGCCACTAATCGGGCCAATGGAAATAATGGAAACAATGGGAACGATGGAAATGGTGGGCATCCCGCTAAGGGCCAAGTAAATGCAAATAGGCTGATGTCTAAGCTGGTTGAACAGTTCTTGAAGAAGCCTCCGAGGTTCGATGGTAGAGGAGATAATGAGGCTACACCTTGGTAGGTTGAAGAGCTAGATAAAGTTTTTGAGGTACTTGGGATGCACCAAGAGGAAAAAGTGACCCTGGTAGTATACCAGCTTTAGGAAAAATGCCAACTAGTGGAGAGCTCCAAGAGGCTAAATGTTCCTGTTGGCACTATCCCGACTTAGGCTATATTTACTAAGACCTTCAATGGCAAGTATTTCTGGAAAGTGCCCAAGAGCGAAGTTGGCTGAATTTATGAGGCCTCGCCAGGTCGATGATG
This sequence comes from Syzygium grande, assembly GCA_024733475.1. Lineage (NCBI taxonomy): Eukaryota > Viridiplantae > Streptophyta > Magnoliopsida > Myrtales > Myrtaceae > Syzygium > Syzygium grande. The sequence goes on from JAMXDD010000013.1 coordinate 449,604, forward strand.
GTGGATCAAGACTGAAGCCGAGTTTGCAAGGCTGTCCAAGTTTTTCCTAAGAATGGTAGAGGATCCGAAGTGGACAAAGCTAGAAGGTTTTGAGATGGAATGAAATTGAACCTCCGCAATTAAATGATCTCACCGAATTTGAGGGGTTATCATGAGATTTATGACCGGCTTAGGCAATTGAGCGTGATTTGATGGATTGAGTTGCTGCCTTTAGATCGCGGTATGCCCCGACTAGGGAAGATCACCACTTTGGAAAAAGGCCCATGACGGGAAATAGCCGCTTTGTCCTTTCCACTCAGAGGAATATAGGGAAGCCGAATCATTCGTAATATTCCGTGGTCGGTTATGTGGAGGAAGACATGGAATGGACCTTACCCAAATAGGGGTAAAACGTGTTTTAAATGTGGCGGAAGTGGCCATCGATTAGAACCGATCCAATAATATATAGGCTGGGTCACCTACGCTATTGCCGCCGCCCCTCGGATGGAAATCAATTCGAGTCGCCTAGTTGGCCAATCGAATAGGTCATCGGCCCTAAGGACAAGTATATGCAATGGCGAGAAGGGAAGCCGAGGATGCGCCTAAGCGTGGTCACAGTGTATGATCTCTCTCTCGTGATCATGCCGCATATGCTTTATTTGATCCAAGGGCATCGCATTAGTTTATATCCGAAAGCGCTTCATTAAATTGTCCGGAATTGAGCCGAAACCGATTGAAGTTATGCTGTGTGTGACTACTCCGTTGAATGATAAAGTGCCGATGCATTTGGATGCCCTGATTGTAAGATAGTGATTGGTGATAGGGAAGGAAGGATAGATTTGGCGGTTTTAGCTATGTATGACTTTGATGTGATTGTTGGTATGGACTGGTTAGTTAAAATGTAAGGTCGAATGAATTGTAGTAATGGGGGTGACCAAATTAAATCTAGTTGGACATCTTAGATTCGAATTTGTGGGAAATCGAGGAGGAACCTTGATCCTTTGGATCTCATCACTTGAGGTGACTAAGCTATTAGACAAAAGGTGCTAAGGATTTAAGGCGATCAGTAGTTGATTAGGCGGTTGGAGAACCGAGGCTAGAAGATATAGCCATGGTGCGTAATTTCCCTAATGTCTTTCCCTCGTAAATTGCCGAGATTTCTACCCCTGATAGAGAAGTGGAGTTTGTGGTTGAGTTGGCCCCGGGAATAGAACCGATCTCAAAAGCACCCTATAGGATGTCATTGTCGAATTGAAGGAATTGAAAGTTCGATACAAGAGTTACTATATAAGGAATTTATTTGCCCAAGTCGTCTCCACAGGGAGCGCTTAGTGTTATTCGTGAGAAAGAAGGATGGGTCCTTGAGGTTGTGCATTGACTACGTATAGTTAAATCAAGTGACCATTAAGAATAAGTACCCACTAATAAGGATAGATTTACCTGTTTGATCACCTGCAAAGAGCATCGATATTTTCTAAGATCAACTTGAGGACGGGTTATCACCAATTGAGGATTAAGAAGGAGGACGTGTCAAAGACGGTATTCAAGGCGGGTATGAACACTACAAGTTTACGGCTGTGCCGTTTGGATTGACTAACACCCCTATAGCCTTTATGGATTTAATGAATAGTGTATTCAAAGAATTTATGGATTAATTTGTAATCGTGTTCATAGACGATATCTTGGTGTACTTAAAGAGTTCGGCCAAGCATAAGTTACATTTGGAAAATGTTCTATGGACTTTAAGGGAACATGCACTTTACGCTAAGTTCAGTAAGTGCGAATTCTAGCTTCTTTGAGTGGCGTTCTTAGGACATGTGGTATCTAGGGAAGGAATTGCGAAGGATCCGGCAAAGATCGAAGCTGTCACCACGAATTGGTCGAGGCCGACAATAGTAACTGAGGTTCGGAGCTTCTTGGGTCTAACAAGTTATTACAAACACTTAGAGAAAGGTTTTCAGTATTAGCGACACCATTGACGCGATTACTAAAGAAGGAGATGAGGTTTGAATGGATGGATAAGCGTGAAAGGAGTTTCCAAGAGTTAAAACAGAGATTGACGATCGCATTTGATGTCAACAATCTCATCTAGTTCGAGAAGATATGAGATCTATAGTGATGTGTTGCTAAGGGGATTGGAATGTGTGCTAATGCAATATGAAAAAGTGGTGGCATACACATCGCGTCAATTGAGACCGCATGAGCTGAATTATCCGACGATGACTTGGAATTGACTGCGATTATCTTCGCTCTTAAGATTTGGAAACACTACTTATGTAGGGAGAAATTTCAGATTTATACGGACCATCAAAGTTTAAGATACTTATTCTCCCAAAAGGAATTGAATATAAGACAACGTCGTTGGATGGAACTCCTTAAGGACTATGCTGCGATATTTTGTATCAACCTGGAAAAGCTAACAAAGTAGCGGATGCACCGAAAGGGAAATCGAGCCGCATATGATGGTCAAGGAATGGACTCTATTGGAGGGAGTTCGGGATTCGGAGTTTAAGTTTGAAGTGAGTCATGTCTCAAGTCTGCTTGCCGCATTGAGGATTGAACTAGAAATCCAGACTAAGATTAAGGCTTTACAATCGACGGACCCGGAGATTTAGAAGATTCTGAAAATGGATGTCACAAAAAGGAAATCGAACTTTCAGGTATCCGAGGATGGGATTATGAAGTTCCGTGGATGGTTGTGTGTACTCGATGATGCAAAACTAAAGGAGGAGATTTTGGCGAGGCTCACCATAGCAATTACAATATTTACCTGGGTAGTACGAAGATGCATCAGAACTTGCGATAGCATTATTGGTGGAATGGCATGAAAGTGGATGTAGCCAAGCACGTGGCCAAGTGTTTAACATGTCAACAAGTGAAGGCACAACATTGCAAGGACATCCATAAATGGAAGTGGAAACACATCACGATGGACTTTATAATGGGATTATCGAGGAGTCGAGGGGTCATGATTCAATTTGGATAGTAGTCGATCAATTGACAAAGTCAGCACATTTTCTACCGGTACGAAAGGACTTCGCCTTTGAAAGGTATATCGAGATATACGTGTGACAAATAGTCTGTCTTCATAGAGTGCTAGTGACGATTACTTTCGACCGTGACCTTAAGTTTACTGCCGCTTTTTGGAAAAGTCTTTATACGGCATTAGAAACGGTTTCTGTTTTATACGGCCTATCATCCCCAAGCGGATGGCTAGTCTGAAAAGACGATTCAGACCTTGAAAGATATGCTTTTAGCATATGTATTGGATTTGAAGGATAGTTAGGAGGAACAGTTGCATCTGGTTGAGTTTGCCCGCAACAATAGCTATCGGGAGTATCGAATGGCCCCATTTAAAGAGCTGTATGGCAGAGCTTGCAGAATACCGGTTTGTTGGGATAATGTTGGTGAGAGAGGCATCATGGGTCCAGAGTTGGTTCAGCAGTTAGTCGAAATAGTCAAGGTGATTTGGGATGAGCTTAAGACCGCTCAGAGCCGCCAAAAAGAATTATGTATATCAAGACGAGGTCTTTGAATTTCAAGTGGGGACCACGTTTCCTTCAAAGTATTGCCGATGAGAGGATTGTCACGATTTGGTAAGAAAGGAAAATTGAGCCCGAGGTACGTGGGTCCATTTGAAGTCTTAGAGAAAATTGGTATTATGGCCTATCGTCTCGCCATTGTTGCCAAAATGTCCCAAGTTCACAATGTATTCCATGTGTCAATATTAAGGAAATATGAACCGGATCCAACCCACGTGTTGAATTATGAAGAAATAGACATGGATGATAGAGTGTTGTACGCGAAAAGACTAGTGAGAATCAAGGATAGAATGGAACGAGTGTTGCATCATGGAATCGAAGGTGCGACATGGGACAGCGAAGAGTTGATGCGACACCGAAGAGTTGATGCGACACCAATGCCACCATTTGTTCGAATGATTGAGTTGGATTGTAAATTTAGAGGACGAAAATTTTGTAAGGGGGAAGAGTTGTGACATTCCAAATTTCTACCCTTTTTGAGATTTATAAAATGTGTATTTCGTTAGTGTGCTTATAGTAAAATCTCACCCAGAATCGATGACTCTTGGGTTATTTTTAAATTAGAGATTTCGCTAAAATCGTACTCGATTGAATTTGGCTATTATATAGAGCATAAACTTTGGTGTCGAATTTTTCGGAGTTTCGTGACAAATTTAATTGTGCGGTGTCGATATTATTGTGGCTAATGTCGATATTACCCGAGAATTGGTGAAAAGTGAAATTTTGACCGGTGCAGATTTGGACTAGTAGACCTCCCTCGTAGTGTATTTTATTTAGTGTCTTTTGGCCAAATCCTAATTTAAATTTGGGATTTTAGTGGTCGTTGGATCAAGCTCGTGAGATCGTTTAGTGGCCGTTGGATCGCACTTTCGAGTGCGTTGACTTTGTTTCTTTCTCTCTCTCTCTCGTCTTTCCCTCTCTTTCGTCCACACACCGCGCAAACGTCCATCTCCCTTTTTTCCATGCATACATCCCCTCTCTCTCTCTCCTCTTTCATTGTCTTCTTCTTCCTTTTCTTTCTTTTTTTCTTCTTCTTTTCTTCTTCTTCGTGTCTTCCCCGGTGTCGCTTTCTACTGCTCCCTCCCTTGCTTTCGCTCACCGACCACCACTCGCCGTCCGCTGTGCTACCACTCGCTCAACCAGCCACCACGTCCACTGCCGCTGCTACCTAGCCACCAGACACCGGCTGTCGCTGTCGGCTCGTTTGCCCGGTAGCTCACCGTCGCGAAGCCCAGCTCGTAGCTCACCGGCCGAGCTTTGTCGCCGCCAATGACCGTAGACATCGTCGCCATTGCCAGCCGCCACCGCCATGCCCGGCTTGACCGTCGTCACCCATGACCACCATCGATCCGTGAAACCACCAGCGAGCTTATCTCCACCTAGCACCAGCTCGCCGCCCGCATCTCACCGCACGTCTTACCGGCCACTACTCCCCAGCTACTCACCTTTGCCACCGTCGTTGGCGCTCTCCGACTCGCCAACCCCGCTCACCGGGCCGCTTTCCAACTAACTTGGTCGAGCCCATCGTCGCCGTTGCTCGCTGTTGCCGTCATTGCCTCTCGCCCTGGCCGGCCACCGCCACCTGCACTCACGGTCGAAAGTACCCAGGTTGGTGGCCGAGCATGCCCGCCATTGCCCGTGCCGGGTCGTGTCACCCAACACTGCCCGTTGCCTAGCCATTGCCCTAGCCACTCACCGCCATGGCCGAGAGCCCTAAGCGTGGCCGGGGCATCTTGAGCCTTGACCAACCATTTGTGTCCATTGCGCCTGTCTTGTCAACCCGAGCTCGCCACTATTCCACCGGGCTATTTTGGCCCTTGCCGATTTTTCCTAGGCCAAACTTAGGTAAGTGACTCCTAAACCCTATTTAGTATAATGGATATTATTAGACTTGTTTAGAGGTTGATTAGTATATATTTAGTGGCTAAGTTAAGGTTATGATTGATGTTTGAATGTGGCCCGTCGTGAGACTAAATTGCAATGATATTATGGCTAAATTAGTGACCCATTGAGATGGGTTTGATGATTGAGCTGTCGTGGCATTTATGGGTAAATTGGATAGTTAAATGTGCCAACTTGAATATCGGGTTGGTGGACTAATGTGGTGAGTGTATGTCTTGAATTTGGGTTTATTGTGATGTATTTAGATTGGTATTAGTGAATTATGTTGTGGCGTATGCTTATGAGAAAATGTCTTGAGGTGTGGTTACGCGGGACCCAGCCCCGATTGATCGGAGGGGCGAGCACAGGGGCATGTTGACGTGGGCTGTGAGAATGGACCAGGCGTGTTGACGCGGGTTGTGGATAGTAGGTTGGATGCGCATGTGTAATGTATTTGGTTGAATTGGATGAATGCACGTGTGTATAACACTCGGATGATTGTGATATGTGCATGAAATGTTATTGCATTAATGTGAATTGACTAATATGTAGAGTTGGCACTTGGTTTAAGATGAGGTAAGTATGTTTGTGTGGATTCGATTGTGTTGGCTACTAGATCGCATGTTAAACTTGTATAGGTGCGCATTGGCCTAGGTGGGGTATAGGTTGTCTCCTTATTGAGATTTATTCTCATTGCTTTGTAATGCAAACCATTTCAAATCCTCGCCCTTGAGTATGCCGCTAGCTAAGCGTTTTGGGGTCCCCATGCATATGGTGTGTGAAGACACCGAGTACTCGATAGGTCCTAATCAAATTTACATTAGGCACCTTACTATAGTTTGGGTAGACGTGGGCTTAGAGGACTTGTGGCGCCACACCTACTTGGCCTAGTTTCATCGTGTCGGGTTGAAGACTCACCGGGCCAATCTGTGATTTTGAGGGGCTCTGGATGGTAGTGAGGATGCGGTGAATTGAGAGCCTTGGGACAAGTATGCTCCGGATAGCGGGTGACGAACCCCAATAATCCACCGAAGAACCCTAGTCCGGAACATGGCCCGAGCCCGAGCCCGAGCCTAAAGAGGAGCCTATGGAGGCCAAGCATAAGGATGAGTCGATCGAGATCAACTTGGACACAGAGTCTGAATCTTCAGGGTCTGATTCGGATTGGGCATCGTAGGAGTGTTTAGGTCTTGGGCTTAGAAGCTTTTAATAGAGTCCTTTTTGCGTATGCCGTAGTCTACCCTACCACTTGTCCTTTTCTAATGATGAAGGTGTATGCTAACCCTAAAAGCCTAAAGTATGCTTTTGGCCTCTAACTAATGATATGAGTTTATTGATTTGTGCAAGTACTGCCTTTTTGTCATTGTTTATTGTTTGGGTTGTTTGATTTCCGCTTCCACTTGCATTTGTCTTCGCGTGTTTCATTTGGGTCGGCAACGCATCCTGGACGTCGCATTCACTACGACCGTTGAAGGGGTGTCGCGAACTGTTGGGGCTCGGGGCATGTGTGACATCCAGAAATTTGCCCACTTGAGATTTATGAAATGCTTGGTTTTATGAATGTACTCGTAGTTAGTTCTCGCCCGTAATCGATCATTCGTGGGATACTAACCATTAGGGAAATGCTAATTAGGGATTTAAATTCGATGCGACTAAAGAAAATTCAATCGTGAATTGATTTTTCGACCATAGAATCGTCGAGGTAACATTTTGAGCCAACGTAGGCCGATCTTAGGGTAGTTATGGGCGATTCATCACTATCATACAAGTGGATCACGGATGATTCCGTTTGACCACGAAATGAATTGATGAATGACCCGAACCTATACCAAACGATCGTGCCCGACAGAACTAGCGATCGAGTCTCGCAATTACATGATAACCCAAGTCGTCCACGAATCGAATGAACTTGCATATGACTCGATTTATTATCAGTCATGAGTCGAATATGTGAATTTCCCCAAAAGCCCCCGTTAGTCTAAGAAACGCTCGAGTTACGTTAAATAAAGGTCAATTATTAATTAGAGCCCAAATTGGACATCGGAAAATTAGGAAGTCACGACGGGACATTAGGGCGACATTGTGGTTAGAACGTCATAGCTTTGGATTTTCTTGAATCCTTCAAAAAAATTCAAATTCGCAAGAAAATGGAAAAGTGACCATTTTACCCTTGGGGGGTTTATAAAGGGCAAGTGTTAAAGGGGAAGGGTATTTTGATCATTTTGCCCTAATTTTTTAGTTGGACAATTTTGCCCTTGGAATTTTATGAAATTCTTAAATTGCCCTTAGATATTTTTGGAAAAGATTCAATCCGGGCTGTCGATCTCGGGATAAGAATGAATCTACTGCCGTTGATTGGGTTTATGAGGAAAGGGCATGATGGTCATTTAGTCCCTAATAATTGACCTTGGGTTATTTAAACCAAAAATCCTCTCTCTCTCTCTTCATTCTCTCTCTCTCTCTCTATCCCTCTCTGCTCCCTCTCCCCCGTCACCGAACCATTGCCCCCCTTTGGGCATGCCACCACTTCGCCCGGCGCTGCCCGTCGTCCATCGTGCCACCACCGTCCCCTCACCCTCTCGGCTCTCACTCTCTCTCTTCCCCTCCATGGCTGTGAACCGATAAGGGCGCTGCTCATTGCCACCACGCCCGTCCAGCCCATCCGCCACCGTCATCGAGCCGCCCACTCGCCATCGCCACCGCCGCTCATCATTGACCTCTGCCCATTTTCCGCTCTAGCCGAGTTAGTCTAGAGTTTGGTAAGTCACGCCCTAAACTCTATTTAAAACTTCGGTATCGGGCGGACAAAATTAAGGGTGGAATTGGGTTTAATTAGATGCGGTTTTGGCAAAATTAGGGCCTGTTTGTGAATAAATTGTGTGGATCAATTTAGGGGCTGGTATTAACTGATTTTGAGGATGAAATTGTGGTGTTTAGGGGCTGAATTGACGCTAGATTGGTTGCTGGAAATTGAGACTCGCTTTGGCGAACGTATGGTTCAATTTGGAGATAAATGGTATCGGTTTAGCGCATTGTGGTATGGCTGGTTGGTAGGGCTTGATATGGCTTGAATTGAAGATGGAAATGTTGAATTTATGCCTATGAACGTGGCTGTGCTTGTGGGCCCGTGAGTGCCCTTGTGTGTTTGTTGTACCGTGACTTGATGGATTGAAATGTGCCTTGTTATATGCACGCCTAGGCCGAATTGAATTAATTGTCAATTGACCGTGTTGAATGCTTATTGAGCATGAGAAATGTATGTGAATTGGCGTGCACGGGCCATGTGTGATTGGCCAATTTATTGACAAGTAGGTGTTGAGCATGTGAATAAGCGAGAAATCGTGCGTGGTGTAGTATATGTGATTGTGGAAATCCACGAGGCGGTACCATTACGCTGCGATATTTATCTGTCCTAAGGTGGTACGATTCACGCCGTGGACGATGCTCGATATTACCAGAGGACGGCCAACCTGAGGCAATGTACCATTACGCGGGTTATGTCGTAGGTGGTGGGTGTTGAGCTTGAGGCGGTACCACTACAAGGGGAAGATACAAGACCGAGGCGGTACCACTATACAGGTTGAGAAGTGTTGTGAATATAGCCAACCTGAGGCGGTACCATTACGCGGGTTGTGCACTAGGTGACGGATATTGAGCCTGAGGCGGTACCACTACGCGGGCAAGATACATGGCCTGAGGCGGTACCATTACGCGGGCCCTGAAGTGTTGTTATGAGTTAGTTGCAGTGAACCTGAGGCGGTACTACTACGCGGGTCACTGGCAAGTGAGTATGAGTTAGTCACGTAGTGAACCTGAGGCGGTATCATTACGCGGGTCACTGGCGAGTTGGGTGGAAAGAGTGTGATGAGGCCGGAATAAATGCATGAAATGAAACTAGAATGTGCATGTGATTGGATGTGGTGTTGTTGTGGCTAACGTGCAGGTTGCACGCTAAAAAGGCCCGGTAAGTGTAAATGATGTGTTTCTTTGTGTAATTGTTGAGTGCGATTGTGTTTGTGGTTATTTGGAGGTACGTGATAGCCTAGGTGGGGTTTAGGGTGTGTGTTTGCTGAGATGTATTCTCATGGTTGTTTCAACCAAATATTTTAGAACCCCTACCGAAGCGATGAATCTTCCGCCGCCGCCGCGGAGCATTTTGGAGTACCGATGCACACCCACCATAGTATTTTAGAGTACCCTATAGATGATAATATGATCTAGGTTAAGCATACAATAATAGTTTTGGTAGACATAGGACTACCCCTCTAGTAGTCCTATACCTACACTATATGGTTCTTCCAAGACGGGCGTGAGCGAGTTTGGTCCCGTCCGGGATTTGACGTCCCCTTTGATGGAGTTGGGGATTGGGACCCGTCCGCCAAACTTCCTCTCGATGGTGAGATGACTAGTTTGGAAACTAGTCCGCCCCATCCGGGACTTCGGGCGCACTGCGAGACTGAGCCTTGGGGCCGAGCGGAACCGGAGCCTAAAGAGTCCCAAGCGGGACGAACCGATGGACGTGAACCTTGAGGTGATTCCTCAAGAACCAGAAGAAGAAGATCCGAGACGGAATCCGAAGAGGCTCCGAAGAAGAGCCTACCGAGCCTCAAGAAGAATCGGAGTATATACCCTCGTATGAGCAATGGATTAACCTTGAATTTGTCCCGGAGGATGAGTCCGATGAGGAGCCACCAAGGAGGAGCGGGATGAGGTTCCAGTGAATCGGGTGACATCAATAACCCGATCGAGATCGGCCGAGCCGGAATCCTCGGAGGAGCAAACAGTCCGAGGAGATTCAGATTCGGAGGATGAAGAACCAGATTCGGAGTGGATGCCTAGTAGAGGCGTGGGGGCTAGTGTAGGGGTTAGGGAGTAGGCTTTTTGAAGGGTATCATTTTTGTGATAGAATACTTAGGCTATCGATCCTTTTTGGATATTGGTGGTTTTATAGTTCGATTGTGCATATATATACGGTGGTTTGTAAATTGTAAATATTATATAAGTTTGGATGAGGAATAAATATGTTCATTCTCCTTGTTTACCCCAGTTGTTATTGTTCGGGTATTGGTGGCTTTTGCTGATCGTTTTAAGTCTCGATAATTTTTAAATTGGGTCAGTGATACTCTAGGATGTCACATTAATCGACCCGGGGAGGTGTATCGTGTGCTCGATAGGGTTCGGGGGCGTGACAAATGATGATTTTGATTTTAGGGTTTTGGGTTTGGGGTAAAGGTTTAGGGTTTTGGGGTTTAGGGTTAGGGTTTTAGGGATTTGGGTTTTGGGTATAAGGTTTAGGGTTTTAGGGTTTTGGGTTTGAGATTTTGAGGTTTTGGGGTTTTGCGATTTATGATTTAGGGTTCGGGGTTTCTGAGTTTTGGGTTTAGGGGTTGGGGTTATGATTTTAGGGTTTATTGTTTTGGGTTTGGGTTTTGGGGTTTAGGGATTCAGGTTTTAGAGTTTAGGTATTGAGGTTTAGGGTTTATGATTTTAAATTTTAGGGTTTGGGGTTTAAAGTTTAGGGTTTTACAGTTTGGGGTTTAGGGCTTAGCATGGGAATAGCTGATCTTGTTTCGTTTCTCCATTGATTTTCTTTTTGTTTCTGAGAACAGAAAAGTAGATTTTTTTTACTTCTTGATTTTGTTCCAAATCTATTTTTTGGTCACTTTTCTATTTTCAGGAATAGAAAAATTAACTGATGTACACAAATGGATTTCTGTTCTTTTTCTATTTCGGGAAACAAAAGAATATAAATATTAAAAAACTGAAACATTACCAAACAGACCCTGGACACTTTCTGCTCAACAGAACAGCCACCCCTCTTCTTCGCTTCCTGTTCCATCCATGCGTCTATAAAAGGGAAGGGTTTCGTTTCAAGCCGGCAACATCACAACATCCGACTTTTCTCCTCTTACCATCACTAATATCTTCTGTCTAAACGCCCACCACCAGGGCGGGAGCACGGAATACAGAATCCACTGCTTTTTGATGACGACGATGAGAACTTTGGTTGAATTTCGGAGGAAAGAGAAGGGTAAGGGATTGTTATTTCAATATAACGATTGCACACGAGGAAATTCCTGTCTTTTTGACAATATTCTAAATTCACATCGTCCACCACTTCCATGACTCACTGTGGAATTTCCACGACTCAATAAGCTCTAAGTACAGACAAATTGTGCATGGACACCTTTCTGTCACGATGATTTCACATGAAGTAGGTGCTGACGACATTACAAACCACTTGCCTGAGATGAGATTCTAGTTTCAGCTGTCGTATTAAGAAGTTGAGGTTTTCATTTACATTTTCTTCATTTGTTGGTCCGCTATTCTGGAAATTTTTTTATGAACGAGTTGCACCGTTGTATGTCTCATGCATTTAATTAAAATGAGAGCAGACCATAAGGGATAAACGATATTTCTTTGGGGGTCACCATCAAGAAACTCCACAGCTGGACAGAATCTGAGAGCAGTATTATTGACATATATTTTACTTGTGATTACAGGGAGCGGGATGACTACAACTAAAATCCAAAACAAGTCTGAAAGCACCATTTTTCTGATCCCCATCTTTTGTACCGGAAGTGCTGATCCTCGATTATTTGGCACAGTAGTAGACAAATGCCTAGTAAAAAAAGATCCCGGCGAAAAGACTCTATACAAGTGGAGAGTGCAAAGTACAATGAAACTCGAAAAAACCCCAACTGCCAGACATATATCCTTTTTCGTGCTGCAAAACAGATGACATCGAAAAATTTCGGAAAACTTTGGCCGTTAAAGTCTTTAAAGTGGAAACAGTGGAACATCTCTTTCTTCATGACGAACTGTTCGCACATGACCTGGAGCTTAAGTGTCATGAAGGGAAGGACATAGGGGACGGTAGTGTTGTTCAGGTAGCTACTTGCAAGAAGTCTGAAAAGCTTTTTGTTGTTTGTCTTTGCTGCATTTGGTCGCTCTTCTGACATACTTCCCAATCGAGTCATCGGTCAGAAGAATAGACATGGAGGTTATAGCAAGCTCTCCTAGGTTGAGCTTCTTCGCGGTGTGCAAATGCATATTTAATAGATCATTATGTTAAATGGATAATATTCGTCTTCAAAAGTACATTTAAACCTCAAAATCTGTCTGATCCTTAGCGACAATATTTACCTCTCCCCAATGATAGGATTTAGGTCCAACATCTAGGTATTTAGAAATAATTTTGAGTTAGCTGTTAATAGAATATGTTTTAGGTAGTATCTGATGAAGAGCTCTTCATTTATAAGGAAGAAGATATAGTCCCCTCGGTGCATCTTTTTTCTGTAATAAGAAACATGGCACCTGTTTTTTCCATTATTAGGTTTCTACACGATAGCTAATGGCTTGTGAGATTTCTAGGCATTGCTGGCCTTCCCCATAAACTGTAACAAGACATTGATTTCTTCAATTACGATAAATTAGTAGAGTGACCATTCCAGGTTTTGCAATTGATATGCTTACCAGTTTATCATTACTCTAGTACATTATATAGTATAGTCCTAGTCGAAATGGCAAATGTTTCTTTAGTTGCTCTATATACACTGTTTATTGTATGCTTGAGCATTGATTTTTCTTCATCATTTCACCACAAGGGAGGGTCACAGGGACAGATGGTGGTCCGCAGGTAGTTGCTTTTAAAAAAAAAATATGGAAAGCTTTTTTGTTGTTCTCTTTGCTGTTTTTGGTCGCTCTTTTGACATACTTTCCAATCGACTCATCGGTCAGCAGAATGGACATGGAGGTTATAGCAAGCTCTCCTAGGTTGAGCTTCTTCGCGGTGTGCAAATGCATATCTAATAGATCATAATATTAAATGGCTAATAAACGTGATTCAAAAGTTCATTGTTAAACCTCAAAATCTGTCTGATCCTTCGCTACAGTATTTATCTCTCCGCAGTATCAGTCAATATATTGAGAATTAATTGTGTGTTAAATGTTGATAGAATACGTTTTAGGTAGTATCTGATGAAAAGTTCTTCATGTATGAGGTTGCACAGAAAAAAAAAAAAAAGGAAGATAAAGAGGATATACAAAAACCAGTTACTCTTCAGATTCTGGCAGATCTGATTATGGCGGTATTAGCCGAACAAGGAGGATTGAAGGAGGATATCAAAGCTCTACAAGAAAAAATGGAAAGCCTCAAGAAGGCTTGATAATGATTTGATCAGAAACAACATGAGCTACACCGAGCCAAGCCGGATCCTTCTTTCTCCACCAATACCTTCCTCATCCAAATGATTTTAAACTTATCTCAATGTATTTTTTACTTGGCTTGATTGACTGTTGTTTTTATTTGACTGTTGGAACTGGTTTGTTGGTTTATGGATTATTTTTAGACATTCTGATCTGTCAATGAATCTGCTGCTAAAGTGGTTTGCTTTATTAGTGTCAGATGTATGATGTTTGAGTCACGAGTGGTGAAAGTTCGTTTGTGTTTTCTTTTCTTTATGCCTGTATAAGGCATCAGTTGTATCAAGAGAAGAGAACAACGAGCCTTCTGCAATAAAATCGTGTTTGTGTTATAACCCATGCAAAGCTAATTCCATTCCCCTTTCTGTTCAATAATCCTCTTTGGTATTAGAGATTTTAGAATGGTGAGATAGAATCTATCCTAGAAGTATGCCATGCACTCGCTTTCATGACGATCATGTGCACCAAAATTCTGAGGCAAAAGGCCATGTGTTTAGAATATGAATTTAGCTGGATGCCAAAAGTCGACTCCAATAGGGTAAGGTCTGGGAGAAGCACTGTAAAGGGACTGAATACCTACAATGGCTAAGTTCTGTTCTAAGCATAGCCTCCTTTTTTTTACCAAACAGGGAGAAGTGATAAATGCAGATATGCAAAGCAGATGAGCAAACATGCAGATGTCTGAATTTGATGCTCATACAACACACACACACACACCCACACACACACACATATATATATCGAAGATTACAAGTGGAAATATCAAAAGTACTGGTGCAAATTATAGAAAATAAATGCCTTTGTATCCTCAGATCATCAACAAGATCTAAAACATAAAGGTGTTTCAGGATGATATGTGGATATGAAACTTACTAGATTTTGGATTCTAGGAAAAGAAGTAAATATATTCAAGAGGTAGGATCTGGGTATGGAATGTGGAAAGTTTTGAGAGTATTCTCTTATTTTTCTCCCCGAGAGAAGAGAGGGAGAGAGTGTCACACTCTGAAACCCATCGAGCTCACGACATCCCTCCTCTCGATCGAATAATGCGACGTCCTAGGAACATCATGACCCAACCCAAACGCATCAGAGATATAAGGCACCAGCGACAGCCATAAACACCTAGACAATAATAACTAGGGGTAAAAGGGAGAATAAACATCCATTCTTGATTAAAATTTATACAATATCCACCATATACAATCCACATAATATACATGCACACTGAATTTCTAAACTATACACCACCGATATCAAAAAGGATAAGTAGATGGGTATACCCTACTCAAAAATGAGGCACTTCAAAGGTTTACCTAACCCCTAAAACTAGCCCCTATGCACTCTAGCTGGCCTCCATTCCGAGTCCGACTCTCCAGATCCCAAGTCTAAATCCCCAAAGCCTCCTATTCCTCTGAGGACTCCAAGTCTGCCTCGATCTCAATTAGGTTATCCTCAACACCCGACTCTAGTGGAACCTTAACTCGCTCATCCTCATCGGACTCCTCTCCGGCTCTTCCTCGATTCGTCCTCGGGTTCTTCTTCCAATACCTCCTCAAACTCTTCTTGGGCTTTTCCTCTCCGGGTTCCTCCTCTAGTATTATACCTAGATCCACTTTCATAGGATCATATCCTTCCCCGTGATTCCTCCGGCTCTGATCGCCTCGACCACTCAAGGTTCGGTGCCGCAGTATGGGGCGATGTCCGGACTGCGCTAGGCTAGTCTCCAAACTAGTCATCTCACCGCCGTCGGGGGGTATGGGCTGACGGATCCTAATCCCCAACTCCGTCAAGCGGGACATCAAAGCCACAGACGGGGCTAAACTCATCCATCCTGTCCCAAACATCCAAGCGGTATAGGTGTGGGCACACAAAGAAGTAGCCCTATGTCTACCCGGACTAGAGTAGTGTGCTTGATCCGGTGATATTATCATCTATCGAGTACTCTACAACATTATGGTCGGTGTGTATCGGAATCCCAAAATCTTTGGGGGCAAATGCCGTGGTAGATTCATGGCTCGGGCGAGGTTCAAAATGATTTGGTTAAATAACCATGAGACGAATTTCAATAAGTTGACAGCCTAAACTCCACTTAAACTACCACGTATCTCCAGATAGGTCCAAACACACAATCATTCAATACATAGGTATCATGCACACAAATGCACTTACCTGGGCTCGACCTACACATTAGTCTCAAATAAACGAATTTCAAACCACACACACATTCCAAGCTATCCTCATGCCCAAAAGCACATATCGTACACATGACATTTCCGAACTCTACATTTCACACTCATTCATGCACTACTACACCATTTTCATTTAACTTGCCAACGACCACTACACGCCTTAGGTCCGATCTCACTTTCACTTGCCACAACACACGTCTCATTCCCATTCTCTTTCCACAACGCACGTAAACACGCCTCAGGCTACACATTCTTATCGCGACCAGCGTAAAACACGCCTCAAGCCTAATCACATTCTCACTTGTCACATCGTACATCTCATTCTCATTCTCTTTCCATAGCCAGCGTAAACACACCTCGAGCTTCACAGTCGTTATCACAACCCAGCGTAAAAGGCGCCTCGGGGCCGATTCAATTCCCGCGTAAACACGCCTCGGGGACTTAATGATCATGCGAACATGCCAATCGTCGTATTTTATCTGTATCCAGCGTAAACACGCCTCGGGGCACGCCTCAAATTTCACACGTTCACATACTAGGGCATTAAGTACATGCACTCAAAAGCACCCAAATTGACCGTCACAATTCAGCCCACATATTACATACAACCATCATGTAGTGCGCTATTTTTCATCACAAAAATCATGGCACAACAATCACGGTGTTACACGGTAATTTCACACAATTAATTGCCGAATCAAACTATCCATTTCACGTGCCAAACAGAATTTTCCAGCATTCAAACCAATCATTCTCAGCCCTTATTTGGCCTCTAATTTTCCCCCAAAATGCCACAAATTCATCCCTAAGGCCCCACATCCAAATCAGCCCCTAAACTACACTAAATCACGTCTAAACGAGTCCATTAATACCCGATATCCTAAATAGGGTTTAGATTGTAACTTACTTGAACCAAGCGGCCCAAGTAAGAGAGAGAGGGTGGTGAGCCAATGGTCACACGGCGGCTGTGGAGGTCCCAATAACGGCCAATGATCGGTGATGGCGGGCGACGGCTTGGGCCAGCTAGTCATAGCCACAGGAGAGAGAGAGAGATCGCTGAGAGGGAGGGAGAGAGGGACAGGTGGTGGCATAAGGGTGGGGTGCGGTTGCGGCAAGCCGGTGCCGATGGCGGCAACATGGCGGACGGTGCTCGGGCAATGGCCACACAAAGGTGGGGGAGAGGGGGCGGTCGGCAAGTGGGGGGGAGAAAGAGTGTGTGTCGAGAGAGAGGGGGAGAGTAAGGAGAGAGAGAAAAATGGGTTTAAATAGTCCAAGGCCAATCATTAGTGTCTAATCACCATGCAAAATGACCATCATATCCCTCTCTCTATATTCCAATCGGCGACCACGATTCGCTTTTATCTTGAGATCAACGGCCAAGATCGAATCTTTTCCAAAAATATCCAAGGGTAAAATGGAAATTTCACAAAATTCAAGGGCAAAATTGTCCAAAAACTGTCATTTATAAAGTGAGGGTGAAATGACCAAAATGCCCTTCTCCATTTACACTTGGCCTTAATAAAGTCTTAAGGGTAGAACGGTTTATTTTCCATTTCTTGCGAAATTGATTTTTTCTGAAGGATTTGGATAATTCCTAGGTGACTAAGCTAATAACAACATCGTCGAATTATCCTATCGTGACATTCATAATTTCTGAAGTCCAATCTTGGTCATTAATTAATGACCAAATTTAATTAACGTAACTTGAGCATATCTCGAACTAACGAGTGATTTTTGAGGAAATTTGCACATTTGACCCATGGCCGATATTGAATCAAGCCACGTTCAAGTTCACTCGGGTTGTGACGACCTAGGTTGTCATGTAATCGCGAGGATCGATCGCTAGTTCTGGCGGGCATAATTGTTTGGTATAGGTTTAGGGTCATTAAGCCAATTCATTTTACCGTGGTCAAAGCGGAATCACCCGCGATCCACTAATATGACAGCGGCGGGTGATCCCTAACTATCCTGGATCGGCCTACATTGGTTCAAAATGTCACTTGACAACTTTTTATAATTAGAAAGTCGATTTATAATCCCGAGTTTCTTTGATCCGGCGTGAATTTAAATCCTAATTAGCCTTTCCCCTCTTGGATTGTATCCTAAAAGTGATCGGGTTTGGTGAAATCTAACTACAAATACGTCCATAAATTATCCATTTCTTAAATCCCAAGTGGGTGGTTTCAGAATGTCATAACTCTTCCTCTCTTATAAAATTTCGTCCTCGAAATTTACAATTCAACCTAGCTATTCAAACAAGTGGGGGTATTGATGTTGCATCAGCTCTTCACTTTCCCGTCGCGTGTGACATTCGAAATTCACCCCCACTTGGGATTTATGAAATGAATAGTTTATGGACGTGTTTGTAGTTAGATCTCGCCTCGAATTGATTACTTGGGAATACTAACCGTTAGGGAAAGGCTAATTAGGGATTTAAATTCATCACGACTAAAGAAACTCGATCGTGAACCATATTTCGACCATAGAATTATTGAGGTGACATTTTGAGCCAATGTAGGCCGATCCAAGGATAGTTAGGGATCAGTTCGCCATTGTCATACGAGTGGATCGCGGGTGATTCCGCTGGACCACGAAATAAATTGACGAATGACCCCAAACCTATACCAAATGATCGTGCCTATCAAACTAGCGATCAATCCTCATAATTAAATGACAACGAAGTCGTCCCGACTGAGTGAACTTGAACTTGGCATAATTCAATATCAGCCATGGGTCAAATGTGAGAATTTCCCCAAAAGCCACCCGTTAGTTCGAGATACGCTCAAGTTACGTAAATTAAATTTGATCATTAATTAGAAACCAAGTTTGGGCATCAGAAATTATGAAGGTCGATAGGATAATTGGACAATGTTGACATTGACTTGGTTAGCCTCGGATTTGTCCGAATCCTTTAGAAAAATCGAATTTCGATGAGGAATGGAAAATGATCATTTTACCCTTGAGATTTTGTTAAGGCCAAGTGTAATGGGGAAGAGCATTTTTGGTCATTTCACCCTAGCCT
This sequence comes from Syzygium grande, assembly GCA_024733475.1. Classification (NCBI taxonomy): domain Eukaryota; kingdom Viridiplantae; phylum Streptophyta; class Magnoliopsida; order Myrtales; family Myrtaceae; genus Syzygium; species Syzygium grande. The sequence goes on from JAMXDD010000013.1 coordinate 468,422, forward strand.
TAGAAATAGAAATTTTTGGATAATTTTGCCCTTGGAATTGTGAAATTCCAATTATGCCCCTGGATATTTTTGGCAAGAATTATTCCGCATCATCAATCTTAAGATAAGATCGAATCTTGGCCATCGATTGGAAATGTGAGAGAGGGGCATGATGGTCATTTTTCATGGGCAAGACACCAATTATTGGTGTTCTTTCTATTTAAGCCAAAATTCTTTTTCTCTCTCCTCACTCTCTTACCTCTCTCGGCCATATTCTCTCTCTCCCATCCCAACCGAACCAATCCTCCCCCCCACTATGACCGTGGCTATCCGACCCAGCCCGGCGGTGTGGCCGTCTCCCGCCTAGCCGGATCGTACGCCCGAGGCTTGACTCGTTGCTCAGCGTGATTACCGCTCGGCCTCACCGTTTCTCTCTCTCTCCCCTATTTTCCTCTCCATTGAACCACCACTAGCCATCACTCACGTGACCGACCGAGATAGATCGGTGTAGTTCACCGAGCCATGGTCAAACCATAAATGCATGGATTCGCCGGTACTTGCCGTCGCCGCCTTAGCTGTGAAACCACCGATCAACCCCGCCCTTCTCCCTCCTAGCCAAGCTAGTCTAGAGTCTAAGTAAAATTAAGCTAAACCCTATTTAGGATGATGGGTATCGATGAACCGATTAGGAAATTTGACGGACTTAATTAAGAGCTGTTTTGGCTAGATTAATTGGCTGTTTAGGGACTGATTTGAATTGGTTGAATTGAGGCCTAATTGGTGATATTTGGGGCTGATTTGAGGTTGAGATGAGTCTTGGATGTCGTGAATTGAATTGACAAGCTTATGGCTCGATTAAGGGGCAAATGGTGTTGGTTTGGCGTGTTATAAGGTGGCTGGATTGTGGCACTATGTATAACTTGAAATGAGTATGGAAATACTGAAATTGTACTCATATCGTGGCTGTGATTGTGGGCCTGTTAGTGGCCTTGTATGTTCGTTGAATTGTGACTTGATTGATTGAAATGTGGGTCGTTATGTGCACGTATGGGCTGAATTGAATTGATTGTTAATTGGCCGTGTTTGGGTGCTTATTAAGCATGAGAAATGCGTGTGGTTTGGTGCGTGCGGGCGAAGTGTGATTGGCTAATATATTGGCATGTTGGTGTCGAGCAAGTGAACAGGTGAAACATTGTGTGGTGGTGCTGTATGTGTAGTGACAAAAAATCCATGAGGCGGTACTATTATGCGGGCAATTGATCCGTCCCCGAGGCGGTATCATTACGCTGGGCGACTCCGGTATTATCGGAGGATGGCCAACTTGAGGCGGTTCCATTACATGGGTCGTGTCATAGGTGGTGGGTGTTGAGCCCTGAGGGGTACCATTACGCGAGCAAGATACATGATCCGAGGCGATATCACTCGTGGGCCCCAAGTGTTGTGATTAGAAGTTGGTCGCAGATGAACCCGAGGTAGTACTACTACATGGGTCCTTTGGCGAGTTGAGTGAAATTTGTGTGTGAAATATATTGGGAATGTGCATGTGGTTAGCAATTATGCTATTGTGTCTAACGTCTGCGGTGTACGCATGAAAAAGCTCGGGTAAGTATAATTGTGTGAATGGCGTGTTTCTTGAGTGATGTCATGTTTGGTTTTGTCTTGAGATATGTGATAGCCTAGGTGGGATTTAGGGTGTGTGCTTATTGAGATGTGTTCTCATGGTTGTTTCAACCAATAATTTCAGAATCTTGACTGAGCCATGAACCTTCCGCCACCACCGCCACAACGTTTTGGGATTTCGATATACATGACCATGATGTTATAGAGTACTCTATAGATGAAAATATAACCTGGGTTAAGCATACTTCAGTAGTATGGGTAGACGTAGGACTACCTCTCTGGCAGGCCCACACATATACAACCTAGATGTTTAGAGACGGGAGTTTGGCCCTGTCCGTGGGCTTGATGTCCCCTTTGATGGAGTTGGAGATTGGGACTCATCAGCTATACCCCTCCTAATAGAGAGATGACTAGTTTGGAGACTAGTCCAGCACGATCTGGACATCGGGCCGCTCTGCCGCAAAGACCCTCCTCCGTGGCCGAGCCTGATTGGTCGAAGGAGTCCCGGCGGTACAACCCCATGGATGTGGATCTCGAGGTAATACCAGAAAAGGAACTAGAAGAAGAAGAAGACCACGAGAATGAATTTGAAGAGGCGCCGGAAGAAGAACCCAAAAAGACCCGGAGATGGGACTAGAGGACATCCCCAAACCCGGGCCCAAGTTTGTGCTAGAGGACAAGTCGGATGAGGAGCCAGATGAGGAGGAGAGGGTCGAGGTTCCGGTGGAGTCGGGTGATATAGACAACCCGATTGAGATTGAGGCCGAGTCGGAGTCCTCAGAGGAGCGATTAGTTCGGGGGATTCGGACTTGGGTCCTAAGGAATCGAGACTCTAAGTGGACACCATCTAGAGGGCGTGGGGCTAGTGTAGGGGTTGGAGGTAGGCCTTTAGAGGTGTTCCATTTTTTCAGATGGGGGGTACCCAAGCTATCGATCTTTTTGATATCGGTGGTGTGTAGTTTACATAGTACGGTGTGCATGTATATGATATGGATTATATACAATGGATGTTGTATAAAGCTGGATAAGTAATGGATATTTATTCTCCTTGTACCCCTAGTCAATTATTGTCCAGGAATTTTGTGGCTTTCGCTAATTGAGTTAAATCTCTAATAAGTCGAATTGGATCGGCGATTTTCTAGGGGCGTCACGATATTCGGCCGGTAGATGGGTGTTGCGTGCTTAATGGGGTTGGGGGCATGACATCGCTATTTCTGCCCTAATGTTCCCAAACAACCTTGACCATCGGGATCGTTTTGTTTCTTAAAACTTGTTCTTTTCGAACTTTGATCCTTATTGGCCTTCGATATCGACACCCTGTCATCGACTTCTATCTCTTCGTAATTCAACACATGAGTTGGGTCCGGTTCATACTTTCTCAACATCGATATGTGGAACACATTATGCACTTGCGACAAATTTGGCGGGAGTGCAAGGCGATAAGCTAAGTCTCCAATCCTTTCTAAAACCTCAAAGGGTCCCACGTATCTCGGACTCAACTTCCCTTTCTTACCAAATTGGGATAATCCTCTCATGGGTGATACCTTAAGAATCGTGATTCCCTACTTGAAATTTCAAAAGTCTCCTCCTTCATCTGCATAACTTTTTGATGGCTTTGAGCTGTTTTCAGCCTTTCACAAATTATCTCAATAGTTTCAACTGATTTGTTGAACTAATTTTGGCCCGTCATACTTTTTCTCCAACTTCATCTCAACATAGGAGCATTCTACATGCTCTACCATGTAGCGCTTCAAATGGCGCTATTCCGATGCTCTGCTAAAAACTATTATTATCGCGAATTCCGTCAAAGGTAATTATTCCTCCCATTTACCTTGGAAATCCAACACACACGCCGAAGCATATCCTCAAGAGTCTGAATCCTCCTCTCGGACTAGCCATCCATTTGTGGATTGTAAGTTGTACTAAATCGTAGCTTTGATCCCAATGCCGCTGCAGACTTTTCCAAAAGTTGGCGGTAAGCTTGGGATCACGGTCCGAGTTATTGTCACTTTGGCACCCCATGCAAATAAACAATTTATTGTACGTACAACTCAGCATAACGATCCAATGCGAAGTCTTTTAAATGCGGCCAAGAAGTGTCTTGACTTTGTTAATCTATCGACAATCACTCAAATGGAATCGTGGCTTCTTTGGCTCCTTGACAATCCTATCACAAAATTCATAGTAATATGTTTCCATTTCCACTCTGGCATTTTCAAAGGTCGCAACAATCCTCTAGGCTTACAATGTTGCGTTTTCACTTTTGGCATGTCGGACACTTAGACACATGCCCAGCTATGTCCACTTTCATGCCATTCCACCAATATCTTGTCTCAAATTCTGATACATTTTATACTCCCGGATGGATACTATAATTACTACGATGCACCTCCAACAAAATCTCCTCCTTCAGTTCCGCATCGTCGGTACACACAATCGTCCGATTTCCTCTTGGTAACATCCATCTCCAGAATATTCTGAATTTCTTGGTGCATAGATTGTAAAACCTTAATCTTAGTCTGGATTTCTGGTTCAATCTTTAGCGTGGCTAGTAAACTTGAGACTTGACTTACTTTAAATCTAAATTCTGAGTCTTACACTTTTTCCAACAAGGTCCATTCCTTGACCATCAAGTGTGCAATAGTTGACTTCCAACTCAATGTATCTGCTACCGATTAGCCTTTCCGGGTGATACAAAATATCACAATCATAAACTTTCAGCAATTCCATCCAATGACGCTACCTCATATTTAACTCCATTTGAGAAAACAGATATTTGAGGCTCGATGATTTATATATATCTGAAATTTCTCTGCATAGATAATGTTGCCAAATCTTAAGGGCGAATACTATAGTGGCTAATTCCAAATTATCGTTGGGTAGTTCAACTCATGCGGTCCTAACTGTCTTGATGCATAAGCTACTACTTGTCCATTTTGCATAAGTACACACTCCAATCCTTTTAACGACGTCTCTATAAATTTCATATCCTCCAGTCCCGATGGAATAGTCAATACCGGTGCTATTATCAATCTATGTTTTAATTCTTGAAAACTCATTTCACATTTGTCGGTCTATTCAAACTTTGTTTCCTTTTTCAACAAATCTGTCAACGGTGTTGCTATTGCGAAAACCCTTCCACGAGCGTCGATAATATCACCCGCCAAACCCAGAAAGCTTGAACTTATGTTACCGTCGTTGGGGAAGAATAGCATTGGTGCCAAAAGTTATGTCTGGAGGCCACTTTGGTGCCAAAAGTTTCAATCGGATCATTTAAGTGCTAAAAGTTGTAAAAAACTATCACTTAAGTGCCACTTTGTCGAAATCCGGCGTGGCATTTTATTAATTTATCAAGCTGATGTGGCATTTCTTTTCTTTTTTTTTTCTTTTCTTTCTCTTTTCTTTTCTTTTCTTTTTCTTTTCTTTTCTTTTTCTTATTTTTCGATGGCGGCCGACCATCGGCCCAGCAACCGGCGTCCGACCATCGGCCATGGCCATGCCCGGCATCGCCGGGCATCGCCTTCCTCAAGCAAGGCCGGCAAAGGCTGCCGTGGCCTTGGCGAGCCGACCTCGTTGGATCTAGCGAGGGTAAGCCTTTGTCGGGCTCACCACTGCCCGGGCGAGTCGAGGTAGCTTGGGCGGTAGCGAGCCCTGGCGGGCTTGCCTTGCTAGATCCCGGCAAGGCCGGCCTCGCCGAGGCCATAATTGCCTCGTCAAGGCCATGGCTGCCTCGTGGGGCCTCGCTCGGGAGGAAGGCGGCGCTGGCGGGCCGGCCATAGCTAGTGGGCGGCCTCCCGACCACCGACCATGGTAGAAGAAGAAGAAGACAAAAATGAGAAAAGAAAAGAAAGAAAAAAAAAAAAAAAAAAAAAAAAAAAAAAAAAAAATCAAAAAAATATTTAAAAATTGAATTATACACATGGAAATGCCATGTGTCATTAAAATTTAAATACAAAAGCCACGTATTAAATTTGGTCAGAATTTCTACGCCGTTGGCACTTAAGTGATCGTTTTTCTCCGATTTGGCACTTAAGTGATAACCGGCGTAAACTTTAACATCAAAGTGGCCTCCGTACACAAACTTTTGGCACCAATGTTGTTCTTCCCCCCCTACCGTCGTTGGTCTCGATCACTTCATTACCGCCTCAATCTTTGCTAGATCTACTGAAATTCCTTCCCGGAGATCACGTATCCAAGAAATGTTACTCGATTGAGTCGAACTCGCACTTACTAAACTTAGCATACGGTCGTTCTCTCTTAAAGTCTACAAAACTTTACTTAGATAAAACGCATACTCCTCCTGGGCTCTTGAGTACACCAATATGTCGTCTATGAAGACTATGATAAATTGATCTAAAAAATTCCTTAAACACCCGATTCATGAAGTCTATAAATATAGCAGGGGGTATTTGTCAACCCAAACGACATTACTATAAATTCATGATGTCCATATCTCGTCCCGAATGCCATTTTCAATATGTCCTCCTTCCTAATCCTCAATTGATGATATCCCTTTCTCAAATCAATTTTAGAAAACACTAAAGCCCCCTTATGGCCATCAAACAAATCATCAATCCTTGGCGGGGGATACTTATTCTTAATCGTCACTTGATTTAACTGCTTGTAATCAATATATAACCTTAAGGACCTATCCTTCTTCCTCACAAATAAGACCGGCGCTCTCCATGGACCCATGGAGATGCACTTGGATGAATAAATCCTTTGTCCAATAACTCTTGCATTTGTATCTTTAACTCCTTTAACTTGGACAACGACATTCTATAAGGTGCCTTGAGATTGGCTCAAGTCCCTGGGGCCAACAATTACAAATTCTACTTTTCTTTCTAGTGGCAATCCACGGCAATTTCTGAGGAAAGACATCGAGATAATCGCATACCACAGCTATGTTCTTTAGCCTCGGCTCCTCGATCGTCGAATCAACCACAATTTGTTAGAAATCCTTGACACCCTTCATTCAACAACTTAGTCATTTCTAGCGGCGAAATCCATGGGATCAAGGTTTCCCCTCGATTTCTCACAAATTTGAATTTCGGATGTCCAATAGGATTAAGTTGGATCACTCTGCTCTTGCAATCCATTCGACCCTTTACTTAGTCATCCAATCCATACCCGCTATCACATCAAGTCATACATTGCTAAAACCGCTAAATCAATTCTCTTTTCCCTATCACCAATTCACGATCTTACAATTCGGACACCCTAATGAGACTAGAACCTTATCATTTAAGGGAGTTATAACACAACACAATATCAAGTAATCTGCGGTTCTATACCGATCAATTTAACAAATTGCTCAAACACAAACGAATGTGATGCCCCCGAATCAAATAAAGCGTATGCAGCATGATCACAGAGAGAGACCGTACCTGTGACCATGCCTGGCGCATTCTTAGCTTCCCTTCTAGCCATCGCATATACTCATCCTTGAGTCGGTGGTCTGTTCTAGTTCATTGGTAAGGGAGTTCCAACTTGATTTTCAATTCGGGGCGGTTACGGTAGCACAGACGACCTAGCTTGTCTGTTATTGGGACAATTCCTCACTTGGTGGCCCACTCCGCCACATCTATAGCATATAATGCTCCTACTCGAACAAGGTCCAGTCCCATGTCTTCCACCACATAACTGACACACCGCACCATGATAACGGTTCAATTTTCCAACATCGATCACTTCCCGAGATTACAATTGTCCCTAGCGGGCATATCTCGACCTAGAAGCGGCGACTCTATCCGTTAAATCACGCTCAATCGCTTGAGCCTGCTCGTGAGATCTCATTATAATCCCTCAAATTCAGTGAAATCATATAGCTGTGAAGGTCCGACTTCAAACCATCTCAAAACCTCCGAGCTCTATCCAATGGGTCCTCCACCATTTTGGGGCAAACTTAGATAACCGAGTAAACTCAGCCTCATACCGATCCATAATCCTCGGGTCCCTCGGCGAAGCCTCATAAACTCAACTAATTTCTATTCTCCGGCACTCTCGGAAAAATACTTACTATTAATGACTTCTACAAACATTGCATAAGTCCGAGCGGCACTAATAGGGAACACCCTTCCTCCGGTGGCTTTCCACCAATCACTTGCATTGCTTTGGAGTTAGTATATCGCCAAGGTCACTTTCTCTTCCTCAATGCATCCTAATACCTCAAAGGCTTTTTCCAACTCTTCTACCCAAAGCGATGCAACCTCAAGATCACCTCTACCATCAAATTTAGGGGCCTAAATTCAAAAACTGCTCAACTCCACATAACATAAATGCACACCAAACTTCTAAACTATACACCACCGATATAAAAAGGATCAGCAGCCTAGATATACCCTACTAAAAAAAATGGGACACTTCAAAAGGTTTACCTAACCCCTAAAACTAGCCCCTATGTACTCTAGATGGCGTCCACTCCTAGTCCACCCAAGTCCGAATCCCCTAAGCCTCCCTGTTCCTTTAAGGACTCCAAGTCCGCCTCGATCTCAATCGGGGTTATCCTCATCACCCGACTCTAGTGGAACCTCAACCCGCTCCTCCTCATCAAACTTCTCTCCACGGCTCTTCCTCCTGCTCGTCCTCGGGTTCCTCTTCCGGTACCTCCTCGGACTCTTCTTTGGGCTCTTCCTCTCCGGGTTCCTCCTTTGGTATTACACCTAGATCCACTTCCATAGGAATATACCACCCTATTATTCCTCCGGCTCCGGATCGGGGCTTAGTCACCGAAGGTTGGTCTTTGCAAGTGCGGGCTAATGTCTAGATTGCACTAGGCTAGTCTCCAAACTAGTTATCTCACTTTGTCGGGAGGGGTTATGGTTGACGGATCGCAATCCCCAACTCATCAAGCGGGACATCAAAGCCCACAGACGGGTCCAAACTCATCTATCCCCCCAAAAATCGAGGCGGTATAGCTATGGGCCTGCCAAAGAAGTAGCCCCATGTCTACCCGGACTACGGTGGTGTGCTTGATCCAGGTCATATTATCGTCTATCGGTGCTTTACAACATTATGGTCGGTGTGCATCGGAATCCCAAAAGCGCTAGGGCAAAGAACGATGGTAGATTCATGGCTCAAGGTGGGGTTTTAAAATGGTTTGGTTAAACAACCATAAGGCGAATCTCAATAAGTCGACAGCCTAAACCTCACTCAAGCTATCATGTATCTCGGATAGGTTCAAACACACAATCATTCAATACATACGTATCATGCACACAAATGCACTTACTTGGGCTAGACACACACACTAGTCTTAAATACATGAATTTCAAACCACATGCACATTCCAAACTATTCTCATGCCCAAAAGCATATATCGAAAGGATGAGATTTGAACTCCACATTTCACACTCGTTCATGCACTACTACACCATTTTCATTTAACTTGCCAGCGACTGCGTAAACACGCCTCGGGTTCGATCTCACTTTCACTTGCCACAACACCGTCTCGTTCTCATTCTCTTTCCACAGCCAGCGTAAACCGCCTCATGCCCAATCACATTCTCACTTTCCACATCGTATATCTCATTCTCATTTTCTTTCCACAACCCGCGTAAATACATCTCAGGCTTCACAATCGTATCACGACCCATGTAAACATGCCTCGGGGACTTAATGATCATGCGAACATGCCAACACACTTGTATTTTATCTGTATCCAGCGTAAACACACCTCGGGGGTCTTTTAGTGATCACATGCACATCGCCTCCTCAAATCTCACACGTTCGCATACTCGGGCTTTAAGTACATGCACTCAAATGCACCCAAATCGACCGTCACAATTCATCCCACATACATACATACAACCATCATGTAGTGCACGCTATTTTTCACCATAAAAATCATGACACAACAATCACGGTGTTACACTGCAATTTCACACTACTAATTGCGAATCAAACTATCTATTCCACGTGCCAAACAGAATTTCCCAGCATTCAAACCTATCATTCTCAGCCCTTATTTGGCCTCTAATTTTCCCCAAAATGCCACAAATTCATCCCTAAAGCCCCTCATCCAAATCAGCCCCTAAACTACACTAAACCGCATCTAAACAAGTCCGTTAATACCTGATATCCTAAATAGGGTTTAGATTGTAACTTACTTGAAATCCTAAGCGCATCCAAGTAAAAAGAGAGGGTGGTGAGCCGGTGGTCATCTGGCGGCTGCAGCAGTCCTACCGAGCCAGCGGGCTGCAGCATGATCTCTGAGCAGTGGCGATCGGTGGCGGCAATGGCTTGGCCCGGCTAGTCACTAGTCACCATGAGAGAGAGAGAGATCATTGAGAGGAGAGAGAGAGGCGGCGGTGGCGTGAGGGGGGGGTGCGATTGCGGCAAGCCGATCTTGGGGACCGGCGGCAGCGGGCGACGGTGGTGGCGGCGGCCACAGCGAGGGAGAGGGGAGGTGGGCCGATGGGGGAGGAGAGAGAGTGTGTGCCAAGAGAATGGAGTAGAGTAAGGAGAGAGAAAAATAGGTTTAAATAGTCTCACGCCAACAATTGGTGTCTAATCTCCATGCAAAATGACCATCATACCCCTCTCTCTATATTCCAATCGGCGACCACTATTCGTGCTTATCTTGAGATCAACGGCGGTAATCAAATCTTTTCCAAAAATACCCAAGGGTAAAATGGGAATTTCACAAAAATCCAAGGGCAAAATTGTCAAAAAATTGTCATTTCTAAAGTGAGGGTGAAATGACCAAAATGCCCTTCTCCATTTACACTTGGCCTTAACAAAGTCCCAAGGGTAAAACGGTCATTTTCCATTTCTTGCCGAAATTCGATTTTTCTGAAGGATTCGGACAATTCCGAGGCTAACTAAGCCAATAACAACATCATCCAATTATCCTGTCGTGACATTCATAATTTCCAATGTCCAATCTTGGTCGTTAATTAATGACCAAATTTAATTAACGTAACTTGAGCATATCTCGAACTAACGGGTGGCTTTTGGGAAATTCGCACATTTGACCCATGGCCGATACTGAATCAAGCCACGTTCAAGTTCACTCGAGTCATGACGATCTCGGTTGTCATGTAATCGCGAGGATCAATCGCTAGTTCCGACCGAGCACGATCGTTTGGTATAGGTTTAGGGTCATTCGTCAATTCATCTCATGGTCAAGCGGAATCACCCGCGATCCACTAATATGATAGCGGCGAATTGATCCCTAACTATCCTTGGATCGGCCTACATTGGCTCAAAATGTCACCTCGACAATTTTTATGATCGAAAGTCGATTCACGATCGAGTTTCTTTGGTCGCATGCAATTTAAATCCCTAATTAGCCTTTCCCTCTTTGGGTTAGTATCTCAAGAGTGATCGGTTAAGGGAGACATCTAACTACAAGGATATTCATAAATTATCCATTTCTTAAATTCCAAGTGGGTCGATTTCAAATGTCATCAGAGAGAGAGAGAGAGAGGCCTTTGGGGATATGTGAAAATTTGGTCTCAAAGATGATCGGTGCCCTTTTTGATGGAAGAGATCCATTTTAAAGGCATCTAGGTTATTGTAGAAAAGGTTCATGGGGTCTTCTTGTAGTAAACAATAAAAGGTGAATAGTGAAAAGTGAACGGTGATACAAATGCTTACATTTTGAAAAGAGTATCTATATAGAAAATTAGATCATTGCAAAGGTTATGTTTAACCAAATTTATGAATATTCTAATTTTAGAATTTTTGGGAAAAATGAATATATAATAATTCTTGAGGAAAGAGATGTACCTCTTTCTAACTCCTTTGCTTCAATACAACTTTTGAATAAAGATTTTATGTAAAAACATACCCAAAAAAGGAATTATATACATATAGGTTTAATCCAAGTTGGAGCCAAGGCTCTTACTAAAGAAGGATTAGTTTCCTCTTTACTCCTTGTATTAAGAGATGCAAAACTTTTAAAATATGATGAATCCATTCTTGGAGCTGTAGAAACCAGTCTACGCAATGGACCAATCCAGTTGGTAGATATGATGGGAACATTTTGGAAGTAAACAGATCTGCGAGATGTAAGCAAGGAATTTCTTTGATATTATGCTCGATTTGTTTCACAATATTAGTATGAGCTAGAGTCCAAGGTGGAGGATCTTTTTAAGTCTCTGGTGAAGAGGTTTGTAAATTATATTAATATAAGGGAAGAAATCTATAACATAATTTAAACTTCCAAGAAATCTCTGCAATTGATTTTTATCTCTAATTTCATCGGGAAAATTTTTCGAAAATGCTATTGATCTTTCAATAGGTATAATAGTTCCTAAATGGATATAATAAAGGCAGAAAATTACGTCAAAATTAAATAATGAGCAGACCAACCACAAGCGATAAAACTTGCCGATTGTGGGGTATGAAAATTAAATTACTGTAATATAAATTGTGATTAAGAAAAGATTATGCAAGGATTAAGCAAATTACTGATATTTAAATAATATCGCAAGATTGCAAGTGGAAATATCAAAAGTACAACTGCAAATTACAAAAAATAAATGCCTTTGTATACTTAGATCGTGAACAAGATCTGGAACATAAAGGTGTTTGAGGAATGATATGTGAATATGAAACTTATTGGATTTTAGATTCCGGAAAAGGAGTGAAGATATTCAAGAGGTAGGATTAAAGTTTGGGATATAGAAAGTTTTGAGAGTATTCTCTTATTTTTTCCCGAAGGGATGAAAGAGAGAGAGAGAGAGAGAGTATGAGGATATATGACAATTTGATCTGAAGAATGATCGGTGCCCTTTCGGATGGCGAGCTCTGTTTTTAAAGGCATCTATGTTATTATAGAAAAGGTCATGGGGTCTTACTATAGTAAACAATAAAAGGTGAATAGTGAAAAGTACACGGTGATATAGTGATCGGTGCATGCCTTTATGAAAGCTAACGAGACATAATTATGAAAGTTGATGGACATAAGCATCTTTCGACTCATTTGCTATCTTTTCAAAATTTGGACAATGATTATAGAGGATCCTCTTCTTCCTTTTCTTCTTAGTCCTTGACATCTCCCCATCGAACATCGAATATGCCCGTATGCCATAACAGTCATCTTCATTAGAGTTTCCTCTTGATGAGAATGGAAAGAACTCGAATCTTCCAATTGAGAAAAGCCATGTTTTAGCATCCCCGCCATTTGCTAACGGGATTTAATAGATGCTAGTTTTGATAAAAACAAACCCTTTATCATGGAGGAAAGGAGTGATATTGTCGAAATTAATTAGGTTAGGGCTTCTTCTATTTAGCCAATCAATGACCCATTGTCTAGTAACTCTATCCCAAAATTTAAAACCATCCCACCATTTGACCTTAAATTTTTGATGAGGACAATGATGTTTGGATCGACAAATTTCTATAATCAAAATCCCATGCCATGACCCATGATACTCCGAAGTATAGAAAAAGAGCATCGATTGAGGGAATCGATTTCATATGAAAGTGGTGCGAACTGGCTAGAGAATATCTTGTAGCTAGGTTGCACCCATGGTTGTAGAATTTCAACAATGGGACCAAAATGTTCCCATCATCTAATAAACCAGAAAGGCAATTGGCGAATATCAAAATTTTCAAAGAAAAATAGCCGTCACGAGTGTTATTGGCATTTTTCTTGAAGAAAGTGTTCCACCAAGCTTGTTGGTAATCAAAATATGAATAAGAAGATATGTATAGAAGTGGTTTGATGGTTTTGACATCAAATTTCACCATAGTTATAGGATGGGGTTTCCATTGGGAAGGATGAATGATTTTATGGATCCTTGTCTAGAATAATTGATGTGGGTTTTATCGGAGAAATGTTTAATTGTGGCAGACTTTGTTTCTATCAAGATTCTTTCATAAAACTCATTTGTTTTTGTAAAGATCATGAGGAACATAACTAAATTTTTCAGAAAACATATTTTTCGCAAATATGTATGGGTTTTCATGGAAAAATCCATTTTCAACTGTACTCATGTTTTGAAACACAGATTTTGGAGGGCAAAATACACTATAAGTGCCATAACTTATGTACGGCGATTACTTTGGTGCCATAACTTTTTTCGGATCACTTTGGTGCCAAGTCGGGAAGAAAATAGATCACTTTAGTGACTCCGGCCAAAATTCGATAAAAAGCTGACTGACATTTTTATTTTAAAAAGAGTGTGATGTGGATATTGGGGTCAACATTTGATGTTCACATGGACGAGCAAAATGACGTCGCTTAGTCCACTTGGACAAGAAGGACGACGTCATTCCATTTAGGACAAACAACGATGTCGCTCGGTTCAAAGGTCTTAGCATCACGTCGCTCGTCACACCTTTGTCTCCCTTGTCCAGTCGCCGTCGCCTATCATTCATCGCTCGTGGTGCCCTCATTTCATCGCCGTTGCCGTCACCGTCGCCATCGCCGCCTCTTGCCTTCCCCTCACGATCGGTCGACGCCGCTCCCTCATCCGTGGACCGAGCATCACTCATCCTATTGGTGTCTGTCCCGCTCGTGGCAAATTACGAAGGTCGATCATTAAATAAGGGCTGTTAATTTCTATTTTGCTGAATTGATCGACACATTGTGCTTCATTGTCCTATGTTTCACTCAATTAATTGGTAGATTAGGGCTGCCTTCAGAAATTAGGGCTTGAACTTGGGAAATTGGGGCTCAAACTTGAAATTAGGTCTTGAACTTTTGAAATTAAAGCTTGAACTTCATAAATTATGGCTAGCTGTTCAGATATTAGGGCTTGAAGTGGATTTGATTTTATTGGTGCCGAGCTAAGTATATGCGATAGACTGTGGTCCATGTAAGAACCTCTGTCATTATCACCCATATGGTCCGATGGTGACTTTTTTCAATCTTGTCGACCATGTGGAGACCTTCATGTGAAGCTATGCTCTTTTTCCTATATGGTGTGGTCCCGAAAGCTAAAATATTGAATTTTTTTGGCTTTTTTCCTTCAATCAGGGGGTCAATATGGAGGATAAAGACACAATTATCGACATCATTGTTCGCTATAGAGGAGAATTTGTCATCGGCACTAACGGTGGGAATACTTTGGGGGATTTGAATGTACTATTTATTTCAATAGAAGCAAGCCAGCTTATATTAATCTCATGAGGAATATAGTTCAACAATTAAGATGTAAAATAGGAAGTTTGCATTATTGTGTTCTGACAAGCAGCTTGAAGGAGGGTATTAGAAACTTTGATGATGATAATGGTGTCAAGGATATCATCTATTATTATCTTCATGAAAATGAAGTTTGTTGTGTATGTTGAGTCCTATAGTGATGGTGAATCGATGAAGAGGCTGAGGGAGGAGGCGTGGGTGATGGTGTTGCTTTACCTATTACTTAGGTTAGTGCTAATTCTATTATAGATGAAGCTAGACATGAGAGGGATGAGAGGGAGGCAAGCCATGCAGCAAGTGAAGAGTTCATTTGCATTTGAGTTCACTAGATTGTCATGGGAAGTTGCCGCATCTAGTGAATCAAATGATGAGGGTGTGACAAATGTAAATTTACCAAGTGAAGATGATGATGAGGAACTTGCACAGTCAAGGCAAAAAGCAAAAGGAATTCGGAAAAAATCAATAGCTGCACTTGGAGGATTACATGAAGTTGAACCAGGACATAGCATTGATGGAGCTCCAGCTGAAGCTAATGACATTAATTATGAATAAAGTGGCTATGATGAGCAGAATGATAATTCTGAAAATAAGCATGAAGATGATGATCCCGTTGTGTGTAGAAGGAAACGTAAGTATCCGTTATACGATCCTGGCTCTTCTTCTTACGTGTTGACTATAGATCTGAAATTTTCTGATGCCAAACAATTCAAAGAAGGAATTATCAAGTATCCAATAGCTAAACAGAATACTCTTCAGTTCACTCAAAATATGCAGGACTATATTAAAGCAAAGTGTTCTCAACCTAGTTGTCCGTGGAAGATATATGGCACACGTTCAAAGAGGGACGGGTCATTACAGGAGGGAACATACTTGTTCCATCAATTTTGACAATAACAAAAGGGTAACTTGAGTACTTGGTTGTCAAAGCACTTCTTCGATGCCATCAAAGTGATGCCTGATGTGAAGAGTGCTCAGCTGAAGGAATTGGTGACGGAGGCGGTAGGGATTAACGTATCACTCAATCAATGTAAAAGAGCTAAGTATAAGGTGATGAAAAAATTCTAGAGAGGTACAAGGAAGAATATGGTCAAATTTGAGAATATGCTGGAGAATGTAAGCTGCAAAACCCGGCTAGTCGAGTTTATGTTGAGGTTGTGGAGTGGCCACTTTGCCTAACCATGGGACTAACTTTGACGGAATTTATATTTGCTTTGATGCATGTAAGCGGGGATTCGTTGCTGGTTGTAGACGAGTCATAAGATTAGATGGATGTTTCTTGAAAGGAGTGTGCAAGGGAGAATTGTTGGCTGCCATTAGGAGGGATGGCAATAATCATATGTTGCCAATTGCTTGGGCTGTTGTGAAGGTAGAGAGCAAGGATACATGGTTGTGGTTCCTGAAAAATTTGATGACGGATCTTGAGATCACTAATGGAGGAAGTTGAGCATTTATGAGCGACCAACAAAATATAATGCTGGTGCAACTGCACAAACAATATTTATGACATTTTATCTTGCACATGCCTTTATTAATGCCTTGATGTATGAATTCTTGTAGGGACTTTTTGCTCTTTGTAGAGCTGAGTTGATGCCATTTGCTGAACACGGGATGTGTGCGAGACACATATATGCAAACTAGGCAAAGATCTATAAAAGGGAGAAATTACAAAAGCAATTTTGGATGATAGCTAAGAGCACCAACATGGCTGATTTTAGAATTCACAAACAGCTTTTTGCGACTTGGACGAAGGACGGTTATGAAGCACTTTTTCAAATTGAACCCAGGCTTTGGTGCAAGGCCTTCTTCAATGAAGAATTCAAGAGCGATATCATTGATAACAATCTCGGTGAAGCCTTTAATGGCAGAATTTTAGAGGCAAGGTGCAAACCAATCATCGAATGCTTGAGGATATTTGAGTGATAATCATGACAAGGCTGCAAAAAGCAGAGAAATGAGGTCTGCGAAGTGGATCGGACGGTGTGGTCCTAGGATTGCTAAAAGATTGGATGACAACTTGGCGGTAGTAGGTTCTGTCATCCTATCTCGGAATAGAGATGATGGTTATGAGGTCATGAAAAAGACAGATAAGTATATTGTCCAATTGGACAAACTAAAGTGCTCATGTCGAGCTTGGCAACTTTCTGGAATTCCATGCGCGCATACCATTTTTGCCATCCAAGCGAAGTACCAAAATCCCAAGAATTACCTCGATGGTTGCTACCACAAAGCCACATATCTTGCTGCGTACCAGCACATGATGTAGCCTATTAGAAGTACAAAATTCTGGAGCCGACAAATCATGAAGCCCCTCATCCTTTACCACTTAAGAAACAAATAGGAAGGCCTAAAAAAGAGATGAAGAAAGCGGGAGGGAGAGCCTAGAAGTAAGAAGATGAGCAGATTAGGTGTAGAGATAAGATGCTTATATTGTCGTGAGGTAGGTCACAACAAAAGTGATTGTCATTTGAAGAAGCAACATCGGTTGCTTCAATAGCCAAGTGGAGGGACTCAAATTGGATCAAGTGTAGCGCTAGCACAAGAACCAATGAAGAGGTTCTTTGAAAGGCCTACTAAAGGGCCAGGTGATAGGCATGCTGATTGTCTAGCTCAAGAGACTGCTGAAGGCCAAGTTCAAGAACCAGCTGAAGAGCCAACTAGAGGCCTAGTTTCAAGGGCAACCTCCTCCTCGATTGTTGCACAGGCTAGGAGAAAATATCCGATAAGCTCTATGTATTTGTGTTAATCTTTAGTGAGCGGACTTTGGCTTTAGTTGATATTGTTTTGTCCTTATCGGTTGACAAGAAAACCAAGCTGAACAAACAGCTCGGGTTCCTTAAAGTGAGGCACCATATCAAACAAGAGGGGTCCTCGGCGGAAGATTAAGGTAATATGGTTATGGAATTTATCTCGGACTTCAATCTTTGGAATGAGTATTTTGCATGTAAGTTTTGTACATCTCATGTATTTCATTTTTGAGTTTTTCACTTTTATGACAATATTGCTTCTTCTCATCCATGATTATGTTGTTATAGCTTAGGAGGAGTTCGGAAGTTTTCATATCTCAAGTTGGTCCAAGCCAAGAGTCAAGAGCTACACCAAAAAGAATCCAACCAATGTCGCATGGCGGCTGGTGCGAAGAGAGAGAAGAAGGGTGGGCTGCGAGAGAAAAGTGTTAAGTAAACTACCACCAACAAAAACTCAACACTAGTTTCTGATCAATTAGCATATCTTGACACTCCAAAATAGCCACCAACACCAGTAAGAAAAAAAGATAGTTCTTTGTGCCTAAGAAGAAATCTCAAGCAAGAAGGCCCGTTAGAACAACTTTTCTGGTCTAGCGATTTGAAAAAAGATGCAGCTGGAGCGGTTCAAGAAGAAGCAGCTATAGCTGTTGAAGAAGATACTCAAAGCGGTTCAAGAAGAAGCGACTCAATTGTTAAAGAAGATACAGCTCCAGCAGTTCAAGAAGAAGCAGCTCCGGCTATTGAAGAACCTACATCTTGGAGAAGAACAACCTATAGTTCCTCTTATTCGAAAGAGTCAAAGAATTATGAATCAATTCAAGAAGCCATCGAAAGGAAAAGGAAATAGTGGACTTATCACAATTGACTAATGGAAGGGTGTTGAGATGATTGTTAGTTTTTGTGAAATTAGGGAGGTTTACCGTATTGACTAATAGGAGGTTGATTTTTGTGGTCTGGAAATGTTATTGACTAATGGGATATTGTGTGTAATGACTAAATTCGGTGTTTACCGTGGTTAAGGTGGTTGTGATTTCTATATTTTTGCACACGTGTTTGTTTTGTTTTAGTATAATCTTGGTGTAGTGGGGTGCTTGCAAGTTGCATCGATGAAGTTAATATTCAAAGAAACTTACTAATGTAGTTGGTAGGGAGGGTGGGAATTGGTCTTTGCTAGTGCTGGACTAGCTGTTGATTTTGTCTTGTTTGAGAGTGCAATATGGTGGAGAGGGTAGGGAGGGTACTATTTTCAGGTGCAATATGGTGCTTGCACTAGCTGCTGATTTTGTGCTGTTTGGGAGTGCAGTATGGTGTTTGCACTAGCTACTGATTTTGTACTATTTGGAAGTATAGTATGGTTACTATTTGGGAGTATAATATGGTAGCTACTGATTTTGTCATATTTGAGAATGCAGTATAGTGCTTGCACCAAGTCGCCAAAGACGTCTCTTGGTGCAAGCATTTTGAGCCGATTTTTAATATGGTTTGGGGGTTGTTTGGTGCGGGTGATTGAATATGATTTGGTACTAGTGAGCGATTGCTAGTCGATTCTTTGCTTTGAGTTTGGAATGATATGGTTTAAAGATTGGTTTGTTGGAACCAAAGTCTCCATTTTCAAAAAAACACAAGGCATGACACTTAAGTGATCAACTTTCGGTCACAATTGGCACTTAAGTGATCACTTTTGAACTACGCTTGGAACTTAAGTGATCACTTTTGAAACACAACTGGCACTTAAGTAATCACTTTTGAACCACGACTAGAACTTAAGTGATCACTTTTGAACCACGACCGGCACTTAAGTGATCATGATTAGAAACATTTGGCACTAAAATATCAACTGCTGAACATATGAGGACTTCATAATTTGCTGCTCACAGAGTTGCAGCACTTACAAAGACCTCATTTTTCAGTAGTGAGCCTTACTTCATAATATGCAACCATCTAACCAGATGAAAAAAATACAACAAATGAGCAATTGAATATGCAGCAAATGAGCAAAAATATGAAGCAAATGAGGAAGTGCAGCAAATGACAGCAAATGAGCAAAAATATGCTACCAATAAGGAAGTGTAGGAATGATAGCAAATGAGCAAATATATGCAGTAAAATATACTGCAAATGAGGAAGTGCGACAAATGACAGCAAATGAGCAAAAATAGGCTGCAAATGAGAAAGTCGACAAAAGACAGCAAATAAGCAAAAATATGCAACAAAATATGCTGCCAATGAGGCAAAACTGCATCAAAATATGCAGCAACAAAATACTAAGCAACTCAACATTGAGAACCAATAAATTCCAACCTTCCATTTGTCATAAATTGCAGCAAACCTCTTGTTACATACATAAATTGCAGCAAACTAATAACACAACCGTAGCTACAAATTGCCAAATACACGTACATAGTACAAGCCTATCTTAAATTATGGTAGACTAAGAAACTTTTGCTCATAACTGACATTACATTTGACCATAAAATAGGCTATAAAAAATATCAATAACACAATCAACAATCGATAACACTTTCTTTCGATTTTCATCTTTCGAACTTTCTTTTTCAAATAGTTGGCCAGAGATGCTAAAGCCTTTATTTTAACTTGCAATGAGTTGACATCGTCCAACTCGTCTATTAATGCAGGTGAAGGTTGATGTCGAGCTTCAAGCGCCTTCACTATCACCTCTGTTTCTCGATCTGAAAATTTCGCATCAACCCACTTGAAGAATTTGCACTTGAGCCTTCTTTATACTTAGGCGCATCCATGGAATCTTCTCCCGGGGTTCAATCAAGTCCAAGATGTTCTTCTTGAACTCGGTAATCCATAATAGCGAAGAACCGACCTTCTTCTTCACTTTGTTCAAACAATTTGAGCTGCTAATGAAGCTCTTGCCATCCATTTGCAACCTTTGGCTATCAATTTCGGGAAAAATAAGGAAATAATATGGCGGTTAGGGTTTGCAATTGGAGAATATGTCCAATTAGTCAATTTAGGGTTCCTATATTGGGGAGAAAGGTTGAACGACATCGTTTTCGCTATAAGGGTTGACTGGACTCTCTGCGGCTTACTCCGCCAAACCATCTCAAAGCATCGAATATTAATAAAAATGAGCCACATCAAATTTCCGGCGTGCCATGTTAGCATTAGCACTCAAGTGATCGTTTTTCAAAAAGTTGACACCAAAGTGATCCGAAAAAAGTTATGGCACCAAAGTGATCGCCAGTATACAAGTTATGGCACTTACGGTATACTTTTGCCGTTTTTGGAGTGAAAATAGATTTTTGTTTTTGAGGAGGTGCCTTGGTTGGTTGAATGACCACCTCACTAGAAATTCTTTTTCCTATTACCTTTTGATCGGGCTATAGGAGAGGGATTTGCATTTACCACCAATTGTTTTGGTGGCTGGCTATTGAAAGTTGCTTCAAGAAGTTTTAGTGCTTCTTTGTGAGATAATTTAGTAATCTGAAAAGAGGTGTTTGTAGATGGAGAGGCGGGTTCTATTTGGTCAACCTGGTAGGAAATGATAGTAATATTCAAAGATGGTTCAACAAGTCAAACTGCTTGAAGCTAGGTCCTAATATTAGTTAGGCCCGTGGGTTTTTGTTCTAAGGATTCAGCAATTTCTTCGCCTTTGTCTCTTGAGTGGGCTTATTGGGAGGCATTTTCCGTGTAAAAATTCTCTGATGAGAAAATTAGGTAAGGAATTTCTATTTTGAGGCAATATTTTGAACATCTTTTTTGCAAAACATTTTTAGCAGACTTACAATCAATTCTTAATAAAATATTTTGGTTCAAAAGATCTCCCTGAAATTTGGATATAGATAAAATAATAGCAAGAATTTCCTTCTTGATAATGGAATAATTTTTTGACATTCATTCCAATGTTTGGAGACAAACCAAAAACTTGTTCTTTATTGTCTATTGACTACTTTAAAATTCCTCTATATCCAATTTTTAAAGCATCTGTTTCTACAATTTTGAAAGCAAAAGGATCGATAAGATGTAAGCAAGGAATTTCTTTGATATTATGTTTGATCTTTTCACAATATTAGTATCGATTTGAAGTCCAAGGTGGAGGATCTTTTTAAATATCTGGTGAAGAGGTTTGCAAATTATATTGATATAAGGGAAGAAATCTATAATATAATTTAAACTTCCAAGAAATCTTTGCAATTGATTTTTATCTCGAATTTCATCAGAAATTTTTTTTGAAAATGCTATTGATATTTCAATAGGTATAATAGCTCCTAAATGAATATAAAGTCCTAGGAACCCGACCTTTGTTTTCAAAAGATATATTTTAGTAGGTGATACTACTAAACCATTCCTTTTTACAACATTAATGAAATGACCAATGTGCTTAAAATGCTGATCTATATTTGTGGAGAATATTAAGATATCATCTATATAAACTATGATATAGTCTGTCTGGATTAAATATGTCATTCATAGTTCTTTGAAATTCGGAAGGGGCATTTTTCAGATCGGAAGGCATGACATTCCATTCATATTGTCTAAAGGGACAGTTAAAACATTTTTATATCTATCCTTTTCATTAATTTGAATTAGCGAATCCAGATTTCATATCAAATTTGGAAAATATTTTTAGCATTATGAAGAATATTCAATAAGTCCTTTTTATTATGGATTAGATATCTTATCCATTTTAAGGCTATATTTAAAGGCTTATAGTTAATAACCAGTCTTGGAACTCCTCTTTCTAGTTCAGCATTGTTGTTGACATAGAGAGTGAGCAACTCCGAGGTGACTTACTTTTCCTAATGAGATTTCTATGAAGAAGTTCTTGGATTTTCTTTTGACAAAAGTTAAAACTTCATGATTTATTTGGAAAGGTTTAGCCTTAGTGGGGATATTTTTCTCAGAAAATTTCGGTTCATAAGTGTCGCGACCTACCCCTCGAGGGCCAAACTCGATGAGGCGGGTTTAGAAATAAGTGTTCATGAGGCGATTCATATGGCACATTATAAAAAAAAAATTTTACTGAAGCATAAATCTTTTGGTCAGCCATATGACCCATTGATCATGAACGTAGATTTTCCCTAAATCCATATCTCGGCGTGACAGGTGGATCGTTTTGATCTTTTCTAGGAGTCGCTACTAGCCTAAGTCGGGGGTCGGCTAGAATACCCAACCGAAAACGCGGGAGTTTCGTTTCGGTTTCTCTGAAAACCAGAGATCAAAGGTTCGGGGACTAACTTACGTTAATATTTCTATTAACGCCCTTTTCGATAACGCTAAAACGTAATATGGTTATTATCTAAGTTATCATACATTTGTTCTTTACCATTTTCATGTTAAAGTCTTAGTCCACTAGGTGATCATGCATCTTGTCTTTGTATTTTCATTTAAGATTCTAAACTAGTCCTATTTTAGTCGAGAAAAAGAAAGAAACAATCAATTGTATTGAAAAAACAATTAAGTAAAGTAAACACTCAAGTATTGGAAAAACGAGCTAATTCTAAGTGCTAAAAAGTAAAAACCCGCAACTCGTCGGGTGTTTACTACAACACAAATTGAAAAACCTAGACATGATCGGGGATGAATGAATTGAGTACAAATTGAAACCGAATCGAACATCGGTTTATCGCCATCATCAAATGAATACAAATGGAGACCAGGTTGGACATCGGTCAATCATCTTGGCCTTTTACCATTTTGGATTATCTTCCCATGGACCACCTCTCGAGTGTCGGCATTTACATTCATAACATACATTCATGACAAACAATGCACAAAGGAACAACCAAAGAAAAAAATAATTGTGCATACAATTCACTAATCAAACACGACCCTCGAGATCGACCTTTGTTTTTCATGCATTTCGATTTACCACCCACCTAATCATCTAACATTGTTTGATTAATGGTTAACGATAATGGGTTACCATTTGCATTCACAAAACGGCAACTCATATCAATTAACCCTAAAATCAAGTTCTAAATGACCACAACGGGCTACTACTTGAACATGGACCGGGCCTAACATTCATCTAACAAACACATGCATAGTAATAGAATGAGCATGCATGCAGGCGCATGGGCCTTATTTCGAAACCAATCAAACAACAAGAAGTGGGCTTCATAAGGAAACCACTTATTCAGTTATTATTTAATTCGGATAGCTTCTGTTCAAATGTGATTAACTACCCTAATGACATCCAAATGACGTAATTCATGTTTCATTAGAAAGCTTGTAACATGAGGATCAAAAGTCAAGAAGACCATTTTTGCCAAATCCTCACTGATTTTCCTGAAAATGACAAATTTACCCTCGCTGACAGGCTGGACCCGATTCTGTTATGGATTTCAAAATAATGGCGGGAAAAATAACAAACCTTATCAAAACCGCGTGAAAATTTTTAGACAGTTAGGATTCTCTGTGTGCAACAAATTTCATGTTTTGAGTTTTTGCTAAAAAGTCCTCCAAATTTTTATAAAATTCGATTTTCAAAAAGGACTCAATTGCAAATCAAATTTTAATCCAAGAAGGCCTTATGTGAAATTTTAAGCAAATTGACCCTCCAAAAATTGCTATTTGGCCCTCAAAATTTTCAGTCAACATAATAAGACCCCAATGAACAACTTTGTAATTTTGATTTTTTGCAAAAAAGGACTCTAACTTTATCAAATTCAGAAAAACATCTTTTGGATTCAAAAGGAATGAAAATCAGATCTGAATACAGATATTGATTCGATCATGAAAATTCCTTTTGAAAATTCAAATGAACTCCGATTTTGATGAAATTAGTATCAATGGAAAGATCTAGATCTCAATGTAAACTTTTGTGAAGAAACATTTTTCATATTTCGAACACACGAATTTATGAAAATTGAAAAACACACGGAGGTCAATCAAAAACCAGTCTATCACCAGATTCATGCATAGATGACGTTGCAGATCGCACCATGCTAATATACTTGGAATTTTATGAAAATTTTATGATGAATAGATTAAGATGTGATTTACAAATTTCGTGAAGAAAGTTTTTCCAAAAAATGATCATAGAAAATTAGAAAAATCACAAAACAGCACAACGTCAATTAGGACATCATCAGAACAGACTTGAACATCACATTCTAGATTCTGATCCTAACTTTCAAAATAGTTTTGATATAGCAAATCAAGTCCAATTGAGGCATGCAATATATCAAATCGAAGCTTAAGACACGTTTTATGATTCTCTAGTTCATCACTTCGTAAGTTTTCGACACTAACAAGCTCATATCGGCATCTCAAACATGCAGGTTTTCCTGGACATGAATTCACGAACCACATCCAAATGCACGTACATTGTTTAGCGATGCTCCGACGTGCAATCGAGCGATCTGGCCTCCGTATTCAGATCAAGAATAGCACGGAGAAGTCTCGGAAAGCTCGGCCAACCTATGATAATAGATTGCACAAACTATAGTGAGAATCGATTCGTTTTCGCACTAATGAACTATTACCGTAGAATCAAATCAAAAGGCACGATCCGATGGCTATTCAACGAGAAACCAGCTACCATAGCCACATGAAGACGGGCGAGGAATGCTGTTGGAGGTTCTGGATCGCCGGAGGGAATGCCGGTTGGCGGTTCACCGCTTAAATCGGCAGATCAAATCACCGACAAAGAACCGGTGATTCGCCGTGAGGAGGAATGTCACGGAATAAGGAGCTCCGGCCACAAGCGAGCTTAGCTGGTCTTGCGATCGGCTTCGTGGGCAATCGGGGAACAAATAATGAGGCGTGATCCGCCGGAAAATGGCGGTGAGGAAGTGGGATGACCGTGACCAAGAAAGAAACAGGAGAGAGAGATGTGTGAGTTTTGAGAGAGAGAGAGAACGTGAGTTTAGAGAGAGAGAGAGAGAGAATTTCGATCTGAAAAATGAGTGTCCCTCTCAATTTTGGAGGAAAAACACTATATACTTCCTCAACTTTGTATCTTAATTTCTTGGATTAATCCAATGGCCCAAAATGTATCCTTAATGATTAAGAATATTCTTTAAAGGCTAAGGATTGGTAACATGGTATTATGGATGGACATGATCAATTCTAAATGAATGGCAATGATTGATTTACTTATCCCCTAATTAATTTGCTTAATCCTTATTGAAGGGTATTTTGATAATTTTCACTTAGGGACATTTTTGTAATTTTCAATTAAGGGCATTTTCATCATTTTTGGGCTTAAAAGGATGTGGCCAGCCTTGGCTAGTCGGAATGGACCATTGATCGACGGATTTTCAATCGAAAAATAGCCGATCTGATCGGATCGGTTCATTTCGAATCAAACCGAGTTGAGCTAGTTAACCTCGAATTTGGCCTAATTGAACTAGTTTAATTCTTAATTCCATTTGTTCCAATTTTGTACAATTTGATCTCTATCATGATTAATTGATCCCATTAGTATTGAATTCGATCAAATTGGATTAAACCGATTTGAAATTCATGTACAAATTGATTCAATTTAATTTGATTAGCTCAATTGTTTTTTTGAATTTGGGTAATTGCATGGCTAAGCTAGACCAACAAATTTAATTGAAGCCCAATTAGTCCAAATTGAGTCTTAATTCATCAAATTGAATATTAGTCTAGAGTGGGTCAAGTTGAATTGCACTAATTAGATCAATTACTCTTAGACTTCTTAATCATTGTATCACTAAATTGATCAAATTAACTTAAATTCATGTGAATCTTTCAAAATTGATTTTGAATTTGGATTTCATATAAGAAATTAGGCTCATTCGTGCCTCAATTAATAAAATCATGAAGAATCGATCCAAATCAACGATTAGGGCCTAAATTGGGAGTTTTTGTATTTGGCTTGGAATCATTAAATTGGTTCCAATATTAAATATAAAATGACCTCCAAATCAAATGTC
Source organism: Syzygium grande (assembly GCA_024733475.1). Classification (NCBI taxonomy): domain Eukaryota; kingdom Viridiplantae; phylum Streptophyta; class Magnoliopsida; order Myrtales; family Myrtaceae; genus Syzygium; species Syzygium grande. The sequence continues at coordinate 494,740 of JAMXDD010000013.1, forward strand.
GTGAAGAAAACTAACCTAAAAATGACTAGGAATGAAGTAATTTCATTTTTTGGCCAATTTGAACCAAATTTCGCAAATTAGGAAAAAGTTGATTCCAAATCGATTTTTGTAAAATTTCAAATACCAAAGGTAAATTAAATGTAAAATAAGATGATTTTTGAATTTTTTATATTTTAATTTTTTTTCAAAGGTTTGATCAAAAGTCAAACTCTAATTGACTTTTGACTAGGAGCTTGATTTTATGTTCAAATCTTTGAATTTTTCTGAAATTTCCACTTCTAAAGTGAAATTGGACTTGAAAGGAATCTTTTTATGCAAAAGCCTCAATTTGACCGGGGGGTTGACTTTTGGTCAAAGGATTGACCAAAAAGTCAATGCAAAAGTCAACCGTTTGACTTTTTGGGTTTTTGCATGAAATGAATAGAAAATTATTTATGAAGCTAGGCCAACGGACAAAATTAATAAATGACACCTTTTGTTCAAGAAATGGGTTCCGTCGTGATCGGAAATCATAATCTCGAATTTTCTATTTTTAATAATACGTCGACTAAAAAATTAGGTATCAACAATTTGCCCTTCTTTGAGTGGGAGTTCAAGAGGTTCTGCTTTCAAAGACCAATTGGCACCTGCAAATTTTTAGTCAACTCCACTTGGAAAATGAAAGAAAATAGAGACAGACATTTGATCAGAGTTTTATTTGAAGCACTTACCATTGGATTGTTAGGTCATTCATGTATTCTTCTCTCTCTCATGAGGTGGAATGAAGGGAGAAAAAGAAAGAAAGAGTTTTGCAAGAAATCTATGGTTTAGGATAACCAAAAAACCTAAGGACAAGGTTTAAGGATGATCTAGAACCGAAGGACAAGGTTTAAGGATGACCAGAACCTAAGGATAAGGTTTAAGCATGACCCGAAACTTAAGGTAAAGTTTAAGGATGACCAGGGAATCAAAGGTAAGGTTTGAGGATGATCGGGAACCTAAGGTAAGGTTTAAGAATGACCAGGAACCAAATGTAAGGTTTAAGGATGACCAAGAATCTAAAACAAGGTTTAAGGATGACACGGAACCTAAGACAAGATTTAAGGATGACTTAGAACCTAAGACAAGGTTTAAGGATGACTTAAAACTTAAGGTAAGGTTTAATGATGACCAGAACCGAAAATGAGAGTTATGGCTTAGGCTGACCAAAAAATCGAAAATGGGTGTATGATTTAGGGCTGACCAAAAACCGAAAATGGGAGTATGGTTTAGGCTAATCAAAAATCGAAAATGGAGGTTATGGTTTAGTATGACCAAAAATCGAAAATGGGGATATGGTTTAGGCTGACCAAAAATCGAAAATGGGGTTATGGTTTAGGATGACCAAAACCGAAAATGAGGGGTATAGTTTAGGATGACAAAAAACCGAAAATGAGAGTTATGATTTAGGATAACCAAAAATCGATCCACTAGGGAAAGATATTTTGAAAGAAGTTTCGGAATTATTTAACAACTAGCCAGACGGAAAAGAAATATACCATCATTTGGGTAAAAGACACTGATTATCAAAATCCTTAAGAGGAAATTTTAACAAAATGATCTTTGAATAACTATCTAAATAGGTTAGATAAAAAATGCCAAATTGGAAATAACCTAATCAAAAAGGATTTTCTCACTGACTCTCATAAAGGCTTTGATTCCCATCCATTGATGTGGAAAAGCTATTCAATTCTCACTCGTGACACCTCACAAACCTATGTCAAAGGTTTTCGGAAACATTCACATTGAATACAAATTGATTGATAAAAAAAAGATCTTTCAAAAGGACCATAATATAGGTTTGGTCATGGGCTTACACAAAAGGGTATTTGCTTTGAGGCTAAGAAAAGAAATATATCATCAACATTTTCAGCAGGTTTACAAGTCAATAACCTTGAAGACAAGATAGGATTACTTCCACTCCTTCTAGCAGTAGCTCCTTTGTGAAATCTTTACGTTAACTCAAACTATCCCAATTGAAAGAGACTTTGGAGAGGGTTGTAATGTCGGTTCGGGTTAGGCTCAAAAGGTTTGAAATTTTGTAGAAGGGGTTTGGAAGAAAAATGATGATTATCATGGCATCATTACCAAATTATCCAAATCTAACGTCATTTGACTCTTGAAAATCAAATTGTCTCGAGAGTATTTTTCTTGCAATATAAGAGCTTTGCTCTTTCTAAGCATCTTTTGCAATGGGAATTTCGTTTTCATCATAAGCATGTTGCTTTTTGCTTTTGCTTTTGATACATTTTTTATGTGCATTGGCCTTACTTTTACCAGGCACATTGCTTTTTCATGCTCCTTAATATTTATCTCTTGAGCTCTTTGGACTCTCAAGACACTTTATACATATTTACCAATTTTTTCAAATTTTCTTGATAAATCATATGCATTGCCCCAATGTAGGGAGATAATCAACATTTTGGGCTTTGAAATGAACATGCTTAAGGCTCAATTTGGCTAAGCAAGGGATAATTGTGTTTGGGTAGAGGAAAAGAATGTTTTTCTTTACTTTGGGATGTTTCGAGCTTCCATAAAGATCCACCTGAAATTACCACAAGAAGATTGATGCAAGTGAAAGCAATAAAATCTTTCTTAATCTTTTTGCTCCAAAAATGATCAACCACAACTTCTTAACTTGCCCCAATGTGGGGTGGTTCTTGACAGGGTATTTTGAAAATTCTCCCTATTTGGCTCAAAGTGGCTAGCAAATGATAAAATGAGTATTCAGGATAGAAAAATGAAATGCCTTTTATCATTTTAATCCATGTATTCAATGTGAACGAACCCTACGCCCTACGACATGGTTTTTTTTTTTTTTGCTCAATTTTCTCAAAACATGTATAGGAACGTGTTTGATCAAAGGTTTGCCTTTTATCATTCTAGGCATTTCCATTTGGCATTTTTGAGAAATCCCTTTTTTTTTTGTTTTTTCAAAGGATCATTTGGCTAAATCTCCCATCCGTGGGGAATTTTGATAAATCAAAACATTTGAATTTTTTTTTGACTCCTCTGGGGATGTTTTTTCTTTAATAAAATTTCAAACTTGAAAAACATTTTGGACAGAAAAAGGTCCTTACAAAAAGGATCTACTTCTTAAACTCTAGGGAGAAGATTGATTTTTGATTTTTGAACTTTTTATATATATATATAGTTACTTTCTCGAGCTTGACTCCTTGAAGTTTGGAATAGCTTCTCTGGGGAACAATTGAGTACCTACAAAATGAACAAATATGCAAAAATGCCATGTATGCATGAGATGCATGATGCAAACGTCCTAAAGTGACTTGGATTCATTTCAAAAGTAGCTCAAAGGCTTCTTATTCAAGGAAAATATTTCTTGACAGCATCAGCATTTATAGGTTTTGACAACTCTCGCCATCCATTTCTATAAGAATCAATGCTCCATCGGGTAGCACTTTCTTGATGACATACGGTCCTTCATAATTGGGAGTCAACTTCCTACGATCTAGAATGATGGATAGGACTTTCCTCAAAATCAGGTCATTGACCTCAAAATGCCTGGGGTCAACCTTACAGTTGAATGAATTAGCCACTCGCTTTTGATAGCTTTGCCCATGGCATAGTGCTTTTACCCTTTTTTCATCAATCATGTTAAGCTGTTCAAATCTTTATTGAATCCATTTTGCTTTAGAAAGCTTTACTTGAGAAAGTACCCTTAATGAAGGAATTTTCACTTCAAGAGGTAAAACTGCTTCCATTCCACACACTAATGAGAATGGTGCTGCCCATCTAAGTGTGAATAGAAGTTCGGTAAGCCATTAATGCGTGGCAACCGCTCATGCCAATCTCGGTAATGCTCTGCCGTCTTGGACAGAATCTTCTTTGTGTTCTTATTTGCCGCCTCCACAGCTCCATTCATTTGTGGGCGGTAAAGGCGAAAAATTCAAGTGGCGAATGTGAAACTTATTGAGTAGCTCATCCACTACTTTGTTATTCGTGTTTGGCCCGTTATCGCTGATAATTGCTTCCAAACCCCGTGACGAGTGACAATGTCTCGATTTAATGAATTTTACCACACTTCTCGCAGTGACGTGGGCATAAGAATTGGCTTCGATCCATTTGGTGAAGTAATCGATAGCCACTAGAATGAAACGGTGTCCATTTGATGCCTTAGGATTAATCGGTCCGATAATGTCAATCACTCACATTAAAAAGGCCATGCTTCGGACATTTGATGCAATTCATTTAGAGGAGCATTGATTTTGTCTCCATAAATTTGACATTGATGGCAACATCTAACATGTCGAATACAATCGGCTTCGTGGTTAATCGGTAATAACCTAGCCTCATGATCTTCCTTGCTAGAAGATGGCCGTTCATATGAGGACCACAGTCTCCTTCATGTATGTCTTTTATTAATAAATTGGCCTCTTTGGTGTCTACGCACTTCAGCAGGACCGAATCAAAAGATCTCTTGTACAAAGCACCTCCGCTAAGAAAGAATTTGGAAGCTAATTTAGTCAAGTATTTCCGATCAGTAGCTTAACTTCCTTGGGGAAATTTTCCTTCTCGAAGGTAATTCATAATGTCATAGTACCATGGTTGACCATCGAGTTCTTCTTCTATAACCATGCAATACGCAGGCTCTTTTAAAACATTGATTTGCAAAGGATCAATATTCAAACCATCAATTACTTGTAACATTAAGGATAATGTTGCCAAGGCATCAGCAAATTAATTATGAGATCTTGGCAAATAATCAAATAAGATCTCTTTGAATTCTTCCACCAGGTCTTTAAGATACTCATGGTAAGGAATCAGTTTTGAATCACGAGTTTGCCATTCACCTCCTGCTTGGAAAATGATAAGCGTTGAATCACCATAAACTTGTAATCTCTCAACCTTTATATCGATGGCTAATTGGAGACCAAAATGCAAGCTTCATATTCGAGATGTTATTGGCACAAGGAAATGCCAACTTTGCGACTCTTGGATAAAGTTGACCCACTGGGGATATCGTGGATCGCTGCAGCGCGTAACCAAAGAGGTTAACAGCTCCATCAACATACATGGTCCACTTGTCTTGTGACACCAAATGGATTCTTTCATCAATTTCATCCCAATCATCTCGACTTTAAAGGACTTTCAGCTAACATGTCAGCTATGGCTAGCCCTTTGATGGACTTTTGAGACATGCTCGATATCAAATTCAGAGAGCAATATTTGCCATTTGGCAAGCCTTCCAACTAGTGCCGGCTTTTCTAAAAGATACTTGATAGGATCATTTTCATTCACAAAACAGGATACGATGGTGAAGAGTGTATTATCGTAATCTGTGTAATACCCAAATTAAGGCTACACACACTTTCTCAACTTTAAGGTATCGAGCTTCACCGTAAGTAAATTTCTTCTTTGAGGTAGTAAATAGTGCATTCCAATCCATCCTCTGATCTCTTCTGTGCTAAGATAGCTCCCAAAGACTCATCGTGAATGGTGAGATACAAGATCAAAGGTATACCCGGAGTAGGCGGTACTAACACCGGTGGTTGTGAAAGATATTGCTTCAATTGTTCAAAGGATTTTTGACAATCTTCGTTCCATTCAACTTTGGCATTCTTTTTCAATAGCTTGAAGAATGGCTTGGCGGTTTCGGATAATTGGGAAATAAATCTTGCGACATAATTCAGTCTTCCCAACAAGCTTCGAACCTCCTTGACAAAGAGAAGGAGGTTTCAAATCACAAATGGTGTTTTACCTTGAGGGATCAATCTTGATGCCCTTGTTACTAACCATAAATCCGAGGGATTTTCAGAATCACCTAAATTTATAATGACAATTTGTTCTTCCACGGAGGTTTGGATTCTTCATGTCGGATCCATTATTTTTAATGACTTGGGAATCTTCTTCATTTTTGGGATCAGAATAATCAGGTTCAGATGAGTTTTTTTGGACATGAATCCAAGCCATGCATATGACTATCATGATTATGCAAAGTGTCATGCCTGAGATGCAACAAAAAATGGTTAGTATATGAAGATAACAAATGCAATGCATGAAGATATGATGAAAAAAACTTTTCGAATTCCAGATTTTCGAAAATTTCATAGGGAACTCATCCTCATATCATTGGACATCCTCGTTCCAACAAATTATTTTGAAAACTATAGATCATGCAAAAGCCCAGGCCTCAAAGCATCATCATAGGGCTGGTTTGATATACTCTCGCACGTCTATTAACAAAGCATGAGAATGTTTTTATTGATATGCAGTAAATGTCATATAGTGTTTTGGATCCAAAGTTCGTGGTCTAAATTATTACAACATATGAAATGAACGAAACAAATGAAATGACAAATGAAAGTCCCTCGCAGGGAGAATTAGATGGATTACAACTGAAAACAAAGTAGAACACGGAAACATCCCTTACACAGCGGGATTGGTAGGTGGATCATCCTCAAAGCTTTCGAAAATGGCACCCACAGAACTCTTTTCAAAATCGTCAACAATATCATAGATATCTATTTCTTCATCTAGGAGAAACTTTGGCAGTCCAGGGAAGAAATCTTTCAACGGACGAGGGAGCAAACGTCGATAACTCTTTTCTTTGATATTCGGGCTTTTCTAATTACCTTGATCTTATTGATCGCCTTGGTAACCTAAGCTTTCTCTTTTCTTTCTTTTAGTCACCTCAATGGGTGTGAGAATGTCTTGAGATAGCTTTCCCAATCCTTTGCCAATAGTAAATCCATGCTCGATCAACACTTTGCTAGACATAAGGGCCACCTTTGAATAGCGAGGCTTTCTCATAATAGTGCCTACGGTCACATGAGATACTGACACTAACTCGAATGAATGGTAGCTTGATTCTCTTTTTACTCCGGCTCCACATAGGGGATTGCAGATTATTTAAGGTTTTGATATCCTTCTCGCAATGGACAGTTATAATCTTGCTACACACAATAAAGCGGATCATCTGATGTAGAGTTGAGGGTATAACACCCACAGCGTGAATCCAAGGTCGTCCCAGCAACAAACTGAAGTTACTTGGGATGTCAAGTACTTGAAATTTCTGAGTAAACATGACTGGACCAATCATCAGCTGCAAGTCAACTTCTCCTAGAGCTTCCTTCTTCATGCCATCAAAGGCTCTGACTGGAGTTTTAGAAGGACGAACATTATCCATACCTACACCTAGATGGCGCAAGGTTAATAACGAACAGATATTGAGAGCTGAACCGTTATCAATGAGTACTCTTGATATCCTTGTATCGAAGTGTTGAACAGAGATGTATAATACTTTAGAGTGTGCTCGCCCCCCTCCGGTGGCAAATCCTTTTCGGAAAAAGAAATTTAATCCTTAAGAAGAATCGCACTTACAAACTCTTCCAATTGTACCTCTCCGATTGTCTTGGGTACATGTACTTCATTAAGAATTTTTAAGAGAGCATTCCTATGTTTTTCGGAAGACTTGAATAGTTCAAGTAACGAGATTTGAGCCCACATTTTTCTTAATTGCTCGATCACTTCAGCTTCACTCGTTTTAAGAGTTTTGAGGAGTTGCTATGCCTCCTCTTGATTCTGACCTTTCTCTTGACACCTTCACGAGATAGAAAACATCGGCCTGACCGAGTAACAGCATCTATCTCATTAAACTCATAATTCCAAGGAACGCCTTGAAGTCATAAATGGGGGGTATTCTTGCCTTCAAATTCTCATCTTTCTTCGATGGCAGCTTGATCACAATAGGCTCAAAGTCATCATTGGAGATCTTTATATCTCCGAAGCCATTAGCCATTAAATCTATGACCATAGGTTCCACAACATGTGCTTGGATTTCACAAGTAGTATTCAATTCAATCACAACAGGATCAATCACGGTTACCATGCTATCATCTTCAAATTTGGACCCCATCTACTTGGGACGATAGTTTTAGGGTCGATAAGAGCGCTTGGAGAAGGAGAGTATTTTACCATGAAGTCATATTTACTACTCAAATGCCCGAGAGTATCAATAATTTCGCCTTTTTCAATTGCCTTCCTAATGAACTCTCGGTCCCAAAGTGGGAGGTATGGTGCTCAAATTCGAATCAGCGTTGGAAAGAACCTCTCTATTATCTTCATCGTTCCATTCGGTTAGAACAATGTCTTTCTCGTGGGCCTTCTTCATAAATTCACAACCTCGACGGGCTTTCTTGCTCTCACATTCCAAATCACCATCGGAATATATGTCACTCCATGGTTCATCAACATCTAGCTTGTATCCATTATCTTTTGGCTTAGAGCATGAGACTTCACCTACAAACTTGCAAGAGAATTTTTCAAACGACAAATCAATTACAGTGGCCTCAATGGACCCTTCGGGTTTCTTTCTTTGAAGAGGCTGAATTATGCCTAAAGCAGCCATCTTGGCTAGGCAATACATTTTCTCCTCTTAGGATACATTTCCTTCTTTTCGGTTGATCTCTAGCTATAGTCAATAGCTCTTCTAACTTCACCATATCGAACAAGAAAGGTTTCTCATTCTCGTCTCCAAATATTATATTAACGGCTTCATTATGATTGGGGAGCGGATTTTGTTGAACATTTGGTGTAGCATTTTTTAAACAACAAGATCATTTTAACCAACAGGTTCGAATCTTGATCTAGAGAGTATAACAATGTCCACATCATGGCCCTTCTCACCCATGTGGTACACGCAAGATTTTGCTAAATCAAACCCAACAAACCTTGGTGGGTTATCTCTTGAGATTTCTTTTTGCCACGAGTCTTTGTTCAATCAACATCGGCAACAAGCGAGACATAGGTCTTGGCAACGGAGTAAATTGTCTTTGTGGTGCTTTTCCTTTTCGGTCAAAATTTCGGAAGAGCCCCTGTTTCAATAACGGATCTTTGAACCGGTGAGTTTAATGGCTTTTTGAGTATTAGGATTTTGAATATAGGCAACCTCCACCATTGGCTCCTTATCCTTCTTTGAGGTAAATCTGCGAGTCGTCATCTCGGATAATCGACCCTCTCTCACGATTCCTTCAATACGTTCTCCCAATTCAACTATTGCGAGGAAATTGATGCAAGTGTTATTAAACATCTTATCAAGTATTCTTGAGGTAGAGCTCAAGAAACAGTTCGTGATCTCTTTCTCGACAGCGGAGGCTTAACTTCGGACGCCATAGTTCTCTACCTTTGGGCATACGCTCTAAAAGTTTCATTTCTCCTTTTATCAACCCAGACCAACTCTTCACTTTGGTTGGAGCAATTTCGGTATTAAACTTGTATTGTTGAAGGAATTCATCCGCAAGGTCTTCCTGTGTGCAAATTTTCCCACATTCAACTCGATAAACCATGTTAAAGCGGATTCAGCCAAACTATCTTGAAAATTGTTGATCAACAGCAGAGTGTTATCGGAGTAACGAGCCATCTTAATCAAATAATATTTCAAGTGGGTCTTAGGGCACCCAGTTCCATCGTACTTCCTTGAGAATTCGAGCTCCTTGTAAAAATTGGGGACTTTCACCTTTGAAAAAGGCGACAGCTTATCAAAACCTTGGAGTTGGTAACCTTGCGACATACACAAAGCGCGTTTTCCAATTTTTGCGAGACATCTCACACTCTCTTCATCCATATGAACAATAGGCGACTCCTTAGGTAGAGCTTCCAAATCAATGACGACGGGAATAGCATTAACAAGGACATCTTTAGCAAGTCCTTTGTCGACAAGATCTATCACCGGTGCATTAGTGGGTGCATTAGGAGTAGCAATTGCAGCAAGCGAGGAGCCACAAGCGTGAAGTTCTTTACTTGATTTGCAAGATTAGTTAAAAGCACTATCATTTGTGCCATTTGATTCTCAATGGTAATAACACGGCTACGAGTGTCCTCGTTTTCCATCCTTGCTTGGCGACGGGTGTGTATAATAGGACGAGTCTCAGCCGTATTTTAGTACCTTTTGTAAAAAATAGAAATCAAGTTAGTATACGGAAAATGAATTGAGACGAAAATATAAAACCCTTCAATTTTATATTTTCTTTGGATGAAATAGAGATAATAAATATTCTCATGATCACAATATCTTGTAAACAATCTCTTATCAAAATTTCTTCATAAGAAATTATACTATTAAAGGGTAACGCATAATGATTAATCAAGATGGCCCATCTATATTCCATTGGAATCTCGAAAAGAAATTACACAAAAAGGGAAATTTCACTATTAACTACAAAATTCAGTGAAATACAATCCCTATAGATCAATCTAAAAACAAGAAGAGAATCCTATTACATCATTACTAAAATGAGTAAAAAGGAGACCCTATACATCAAATCTATAAAACGAAAATTATATGAAAGGAGATTTCCCCATAGAATATAGTAAAAATTGTATGGATCTTCTTTAGATGCAAGGCTAATTTATTTGTTTTCTTGGGTCAAACGTTCAACCTCAGCTAAAGCCTCATCCTTTTCCCTAAGAGCTCTTGCGGCTATAGCTTGTTGTTGAGTTGGCTTCTCGGGGACATTAGGGAGATCTACTTTAAGCTTGGGCTCGAGATGATGGTGTATGTACTCCGGTAATGCATGATGTATCTTCATTTCTCCTTCCAATTCTAACTCGTCGGCAATAAGAATCCGCTTGGGTGGCATTTGTACCACGTATCGATGATGGACTCAATCATTTCTTTCAAATCCACCATTTGGTCCTTTTGGATGACATTTTTTTACGATAGTCAAAATGATATAACCCCAGCTTGAGGAATGGCGGAATCTTTTGAAGCGTGCGATATTGACGGATCGCCCTAAAAGGGTAATATGATGTAGATCTCGTGAGACCCAAAAGTGGGATTGGGTTGTCGGATCTGTTATTAAAAGCGCATCTTGGGATTTCCAAGCCAACAAACATGTCATTGGATTTGATTTTGAACAAGGTTCTTAAAAAATTAAACCAAGTTGAGAATGACCAATAAGGAAAGATTTCTTCATTTTCTCGGAAGAGTGAGATAGGATGACAATCTTTGGACACATCTATGATCTTCAAGCTTAAATCGAAGTCTTTGAGATGAGAGACCAACCAAATTTGGAGTAAACCTATTGGGGCTCTAAAGACACCATTTCTGTTTTGTTTGAACTTATTGAGTGATACGAAGGTCTCACCTAGGATCATATTGTGGAATCTTTTGAACATACACACTTGATTGACAATATGAGTTACCAAAGGATCCATGGTCTTTTTGGTGAATGAATAAACCACAAAACCAAAGAATGCTAAGAGAAACACTCGAAGAATTTGATTACCCGCTTCTTTTGGCAAGCTAGAAAAATGTCGTTCTAAAAATGTGAAGGAGAGTGCATTGGAATTTCCTCTAAGGACGCATTTGATTTGGATAATGTCAACCCCTAAGAATTGGCTCAAAAGAGTTATTGGATCTACATCTATCGGAGGACTAACTAGACCAAAAGACCCGACTCTTCCGATGGCAATATTGTACTCCTCAATTGTAGGGATCAACTTATTTCGACCAAACACAAAAGTGGATGTCTTTGAGTTCCAAAAATGGGACAATGCTTTGATCATGGCAATACGAGGCTCGACATATAAAAGTGCGGGAAGATATCTAATCCTCTTTTCCACGTAGTCCTTGTGCTTTGACTTGAGACTTTCCCACATGGTCACGAGAGCTCTAGGTAATGGGAATGATTTGAATCTCCGACATATCCATTTTGACTATCCCTAATTTGGGGCATTGAGATTAATCACCACGCATTATAGAAACGAAATATAACGTGGAATTAATATGGCGAATTGAAATTGTAGAAACGATACAATCAATCTTACCACGAAGAGAAAAAAATGACAAATACATCGACACATCGCATGGGGACATGTGAGGTTTGATATCTAAGGATAGGATTCTAAAGGTTTAAGGTCCTCGTCTTAATTAAATAAGAAGAGTTTACCCACCGCTACTAATGTCGGTCGGTGCACTTCTTACTAATCAAGATGAGCGATATTGAAGAATGGATCATCACATGCATTCACAAGTGGATTCTACTCTTAATACCTCCTAAAGGTGCCCTAAAGCGATTTGGGGTTTTAGACCGCATGGGGCGTGGGTGCATTGTGTCATGCTAAAACAAGTAAACATGCATTTAAATCTAAAACAAACAACACTTCAACATAATCTCATACATTCGACATTCATCCGAACGCCACCTACAAAACAAAGGGTTTGCATTCACTCCACCCCTTAAGTCTCTTACCTACGAAACCATTTAACACATGGTTAGTGGACTAACTTTATTTTCCACGCGACTTGACATGCAATCGATGCTACAAAATGTAAACAAGTGAGATAACAACCGACAAGTTTATTACGGCTTTAATCCACTTAGGTTTGTAACCTAGTCCCCAACAGAGTTGCCAAGCCTGTTGCGACCTACCTCTCGAGGGCCGAACTCGATGAGACAGGTTTAGAGATTAGTGTTCATGAAACAGTTCATATGGCACATCATAAAAATGATTTTACTGAAGCATAAATCTTTTGGTCAGCCATATGGCCCATTGATCATGAACGTGGATTTTTCCTAAATCCATTTCTTGCGTGACAGCGGATTGTTTTTATCTTTTTAGGAGTTGCCACTAGCCTAGGTCGGGGGTCGGCTAGAATACCCAATTGAAACACGGGAGTTTCGTTTGGTTTCTCACGAAAACTAGAGATCAAAGGTTCGGGGACTAGCTTACGTTAATATTTCTATTAATGCCCTTTCGGTACCGCTAAACTTAACATGGTTGTTATCTAAGTTGTCATGTATTTGTTTTTACCATTTTCATGTTAAAGTCTGAGTCCACTAGGTGATCTTGCATCTTATTTTTGTATTTTCATTTAAGATTCTAAACTAGTCCTATCTTAGTCTAGAATAAGAAAAAAACAATCAATTGTACTGAAAAAACATTTCGTAAAGTAAACACTCAAGTATTGAAAAAAAAAGGCTAATTCTAAGTGCTAGAAAGTAAAAACCTGCAACTCGTCGGGTGTTTATTACAACACAAATTGAAAACCCGAGACATGATCGGGGATGAATGAATTGAGTACTGAGTTGAAACCGGATCGGACATCGGTTTATCGCCATCATCCAATGAATATAAATTGAAATCGGATTGGACATCGGTCAATCATCTTGGCCTTTTACCATTTTGGATTATCTCCCCATGGACCGCCTCTCGGGTGTCGGCGTTTACATTCATAACATACATTCATGACAAACAATGCACAAAGGAACCACCAAAGAAAAAAATAATGGTGCAAATAATTCACTAATTAAACATGGGCCTCAAGATCGGCCTTTATTTTTCATGCATTTTGATTTACCACCCACCTAATCATCTAACATTGTTTGATTAATGGTTAACGATAATGGGCTACCATTTGCATTCATACAATGGCAACTCATATCAATTAACCCCTAAAATCGGGTTTTAAATGACCATAACGGGCTACCCGCTTGAACATGCATCGAGCCTAACATTCATCTAACAAATACATACATAGCAATGGAATGAGCATACATTTAGGCCCATGGGCCTTATTTCAAACCAATCAAACAATAAGAAGTGGGCTTCATAAGGAAACCACTTATTCAGTTATTATTTAATTCGGATTGCTTCTATTCAGATGTGATTAACTACCCTAATGACATCCAAATCAAGTGATTCATGTGTCATTAGAAAGCTTGTAACATGAGGATTAGAAGTCAAGAAGACCATTTTTTCGAAATCCTCACCGATTTTCCCGAAAATGACAAATTTACCCTCGGTGAGAGGCTGGACCCGGTTCTCTTATGGATTTCAAAATAATGGCAGGAAAAATAACAAACCTTATCAAAATCACATGAAAATTTTTAGGCAGTTACGATTCTCTATGTGCAACTTTCATGTTTTGAGTTTTTGCTAAAAAGTCCTCCAAATTTTTATAAAATTCGGTTTTCAAAAAGGACTCAATTGCAAATCAAATTTTAATCTGAGAAGACCTTATGTGAAATTTTAAGCAAATTGACCCTCCAAAATTGCTATTTGGCCCTCAAAATTTTCAGTCAACATAATGAGACCCCAATGAACAACTTTTTAATTTTGATTTTTCACAAAAGAAGACTCTAACTTTATCAAATTTGGAAAAACATCTTTTGGATTCCAAAGGAATGAAAATCAGATCTGAACAAAGATACTGATTCGATAATAAAAATTCCATTTGAAAAGTTAAATAAACTCTGATTTTGATGAAATTAGTATCAATGGAAAGATCTCGATCTCAGTGTAAACTTTTGTGAAGAAAACTTTTCATATTTTGAACACACAAATTTATGAAAATCAAAGAACACACAAAGGTCAATCAAAAACCAGTCTGTCACCCGATTCATGCATAGATGACGTTGCAGATCGTATCATGCTAACATGCTTGGAATTTTATGAAAATTTTATGATGAACAGATTATGATGTACTTTACAACTTTCGTGAAGGAAGTTTTTCAAAAAATGATCATAGAAAATCAAAAAAAAAACAGAAAAAACACAACATCAATCGACATCATCGTAACAGACTTGAACATCACATTCCGTGATTCTGATCCTAACTTTCGAAATAGTTTTGATATAGCAAATCAAGTCCGATTAAGGCATCAAATATATCAAAATTGAAACTTAAGACGATTTTACAATTCTCTAGTTCATCACTTCATAAGATTTCGACAATAACGAGCTCAAATCGGCATCTCAAACATGCGGTTTACCTGGACACGAATTCACACAACCACATCCAAGTGCACTTACCTTGTTTAGCGATACTCCGACGTGCAATCGAGCGACCCAGCCTCCGTATTTAGATCAAGAACAGCATAAAGAAGTCTCGAAAGCTCAGCCAATCTATGATAATAGATTGCACAAACTATAGTGAGAATTGATTCGCTTTCGTTTCTAATGAACTATTAACAGAGAATCAAATCAAAAGGCGCGATCCGGTGGTTGTTCAACGAGAAACTGGCCACCACAGCCACATGAAGATGCCGAGGAACGCTGCTGGAGGTTCTGGATCGCCGGAGGGAACGCCGGTTGGCCGGTTCAGCCGCTTGAACCGGCGGATCAAATCACCGGCAGCAACCTCGGTGATTCTGCCGTAGGAGGAATGTCGCCGGAATAAGGAGCTCCGGCCACCAGCGAGCTTGGCTGGTCTTGCAATTGGCTTCGTGGCACCGTGGGGGACAACGGTGAGGCGGTGATCCGCCGGAAAATGGCCGGCGAGGAAGTGGGATGACCGGCGGCCAAGAGAGAACAAGAGAGAGAGATGCGTGAGCTTTGAGAGAGAGAGATGCGTGAGCTTTGAGAGAGAGAGAGAGAGAGAATTCAGATCTGAAAAAATGAATGTCTCCCCAATTTTGAAGGAAAAAAACTATATACTTCCCTCAACTTTGTATCCTAGCCCTTAGATTAATCCAATGGCCCAAAATGTATCCTTAATGATTAAGAATATTCTTTAAAGGCTAAGGATTGGTGACATGGCATCATGGATGGACATGATCAATTCTAAATGAATGGCCATGATTGATTTGCTTATTCCCTAATTAATTTGTTTAATCCTTAATGAAGGGTATTTTGGTAATTTTCACTTAGGGGCATTTTTGTAATTTTCAATTAAGGGCATTTTCATCATTTTTGGGCTCAAAAGGATGTGGTTAGCCTTGGCTAGTCGGAATGGACAAATGATCACCGGATTTTCAACCCGAAAATGGCCAATCTTATTGGATCGGCTCATTTCGAATCAAACCGGGTCGAGTTGGTTAACCCCGAATTTGGCCTTGATTGAACTGGTTCAATTCTTGATTCCATTTATTCCAATTTTGTACAATTTGATCTCTATCATGATTAATTGTTCCCATTAGGATTGAATTCGATCAAATTGGATTGAACCGATTTGAAATTCATGCACAAATTGATTCAATTTAACTTGATTAGCTCAATTGTTTTTGAACTTGGGTAATTGCATGGCTAAGCTAGACCAACAAATTTAATTAAACCCCAATTAGCCAAATTGAGTCTCAATTCATCAAATTGAATATTAGTCTAGAGTGGTTCAAGTTGAATTGCACTAATTGGATCAATTACTCTTAGACTTCTTAATCATTGGATCACTAAATTGATCAAATTGACTCAAATTCATGTGAATCTTCCAAATTTGATTTTGAATTTGGATTTCATATAAGAAATTAGGCTCATTCGCACCTCAATTATGCAAATCATGAAGAATCGATCCAAATGACCGATTAGGGCCTAAATTGGGGGTTTTTGTGTTTGACTTGGAATCACAAAATTGGTTCCAATATTGATTATAAGATGACCTCCAGATCAAATGTCGTGAAGAAAACTAACCTAAAAAATGACTAGGAATGAAGTAATTTCATTTTTGGCCGATTTGAACCAAATTCTGCAAATTAGGAAAAAGTTGATTCCAAATCGATTTTTGTAAAATTTCAAATGCCAAAGGTAAATTGAATGTAAAATAAGATGATTTTTGGATTTTTGTATTGTTCAATTTTTTTTTGTCAAAGGTTTGACAAAAAGTTAAACCCTAGTTGACTTTTCACTAGGAGCTTGATTTTATGATCAAATCTTTGAATTTTTTTTTTGAAATTTCCACTTCTAAAGTGAAATTGGACTTGAAAGGAATCTTTTATGTGAAAAGCCCCAATTTGTCCCGGGGTTGACTTTTAGTCAAAGGTTGACCAAAAAGTCAACGCGAAAGTTAACTGCTTGACTTTTCGGGATTTTACATGAAATGAATAGAAAATTATTTACAGAAGCTAGGCCAATAGACAGAATTAAAAAACGATACTTTTTGTTCAAGAAACGGGTTCCGTCGCGATCGGAAACCGTAATCTCAAATTTTCTATTTTTAATGATCAGTCGGCTAAAAATTAGGTGTCAACAATAAGGTAGATCAACTATGTGACATTTTCTTAACCAGAAAGCATTAGAAATAGTTGAACATACGGAATCTTTTATATGAGCGTTGACATTAGTAATTTTTCTCTAAAGAATCGTTTTTAAAAGATTTTGCTCAATATTTTTGTGTTCAAGATCTTCTTTTAAATATTGAAGATGGGTTTCTTTGTCTTGAATGATACAATTTATTTTAGAAATAGATTGTTCTTGAAGGATATTCAAATTTCTGATTTGGGATTTTGATATGAATTCAAAGCATATTTTCTTTTTAAAGTTTTGGTTTTAATACCTTTATTAGTAACTTTATGTTACGCCTCGACCCTTGATCGCGCTAACATTCCACCAATGGTCATGTAATGGCAATGCCCCAATAAGCATTGCCGACCCAAATAACTAACATTGATCAATTGAACGATGTGGAAGCGTCTATAAAACCCCAACAATGAACAACAAAATGGGATAGTAAGAAAAATACTTTGACGTGAAAACCAGCGAAGCCATTTTTATAAACACTTGTTAACCCTAGGAAGAAACAATTTACAAGCCCACCCAAAGGCGAATTCCTAACAAGACCACGCATACAAAAGGGATCGAGTTAACTTAAACTCCTCTACAAGAGGGCATCCAAAAGGGATGATGCATCCAATGCCCAACACACCCCTAGTCTCCAAACTGCACGTGACAACTATTCGTCACTCCAAGTCGAAAAATATTTAACAACGAGAGTGAGATAAACCTAGCAAGTGAACTCTCTAAACCTCCTTTGGGAGAATACGTTGCCTCCGAACACCCTAAGCATGCAATCGCTCCCATGAACACATAACGGAATCATGATAACACATATCATGGCACAAACATGCACATCAACAACTTAATATCCAGACATGCTCAAACATCAACCTCAGGTACATAGCACTCATCGATGCAAATCACACTTGTGATAGTCCAGATTATTAACGACCTCTCGGGCCATAGTATATCCCATGAATGGCGGTCTTCCGGCATGCTGGGCATCGTCCCCATACCACCCGGCGACGGCATAGTCTCACCAACCTTAATGACAGAATCCTATAAATGGGTTTGTCCTGAATCCGATTCACGAACGACTTTGCCTCACCCCCCCCTGCGACGGCATCCAATTACTAGGATTGGGCACGACCTTAATAGCCATGGCACATCCCCTAGGGTTGGCGATCTTCCGGTAAACAGAGCACAAAAGAACTTTAGATGATCATGCACACACAGCATTCACTCAAGTCCCAATTCTTATCTTTCTCAACTAGCCAATGCAAACATGATCAGTGCTCATTTGACAAAATGTTACGACTTTCACATGCAAAAATGCAATGAAATAATCACGTGTGAAAGAAAGTCGAGCATAAACGAAATTAGGGTAAACCTGGGCAAATTGCACAATAACCGAAATCCTTTCAAAATAAATAGTAAATAAACTCCAAAAATTATAAATTTTGGATATGTCATAGAAAACACCTTGGTAAACATTTCTTATGGAGAACGGAAAGCCCAATTCAATCTGTAATCATATCTTATTGTCACTCAAATTCAAACCGAAATCAGCTCATTCGAACAGACTACTCGGTCCCCAAGATACATCTCATTTAGTACTCAAATCACCTTGAAAAGCTTCAAGATTTTTGTATGTCATAGAAAGACAATTTCTTAATGAATTTTGTGAAGGACATTTGTTGAAAATAGATCTAGAAAAATTTATAAAAATTCGGAAAGACAATAAGGTCCGAGAAATAGCATTTCTGGGCAGTTTGAACATGGTTTGAAGATAGGCTTTTTCGTGCGACCCAAATGATATTTAAAATTTTCAAATTTAAAATATGTTAAATTTCAAGATGTAAGGAACAACTTTTGTCAAAGAACACCACTTCAGAATAGGCCTACAAAGGCCTCTACAAAAATAGTAAACCAAAGAGGTACGGTAGTAACGAATCCGAGTTTCAACCAAGCATGATAAAATGTCAAACAAACCAAGATCAGCCATCAACTAATCCTCCTATCAACACCCTAATTAGCCCCCAAACCAATTCCATTAACAACCTAATGCCCTAATCAAGGTTTAGAGATTTACTTAGACTTAAAACCAAAGAAATTAAGCTAATGGCAGCCACGGCAAGGGCGGCGGCGCACGGCGGCTTAGGAGCGGCGAAGATGGTGGCATGATGGTGGCGGTGCTAGTCACGGGCGGTGGTGGTGGTGGCGGTGCTAGTCACAAATGTGGTGGTGGCGATGATGGTTAGCTGAACAAAAGTGGGAGAGAAAGAGAGAGAGTGTTTACCCAGAGAGTCAAAGTGAGAGAGAGAGAGCGAGGAAGAGAGAGAAAGTGGGCTGATCAAGCTCATCCAAAATGGAGGGCTAGGATCTCATCTTGCTCAACAAGTCAAGATCCAAGGGCCAAGATTGAATCTTCCAAGACAAGCCAAGATAAATATCTAAGGGCAAAATTGTAAATAAGAAAAGATAATAAGGGTAAATCTGTCCAATCTGGCCAGCCACATAATGGAGGTAGTAAATGACTATTTTGCCTTTCAAAAATTAAAGGAATCCAAAATAACTTGGGGTTAAAAGGTCCGTTCCAATTTTGGTTTGAATTTCACTTATTCCAAAAATTCCGAGCGAATCGATAAATAGGTGGGTTTAATGAGGCGACATCCAATAGTTTAGTCATGAAATTCTTAAAAGTTCGATACACAAACTCATACTCCAATTCATGGTCAAAACCGATCAATTGCAACTTTAGTATATCTCAAACTAACGGCGGCTTTTAGGAGTTACGCATATTCAACCCATGGTTGATTTGATGTCAAGCCACGTTTAAGCTTACTCAAGCCATGGGTGACCTCGGTTGTCATGTAATTGCGAGAGTCAATTGCTAGTTTCAAGTACACGATCTTTTGGAATTAGTTTCGGTCGCTTCACATTCCATACAACGATCAAACGGAATCACCCGCAATCCGATTATATACTATTAGCAAATTATTCCATAACCATCCCTTGATCAGTCTATAATGGCTCAAAGTTGTCCTTTGTCAATCCTTATGGTCGAGTTGTCAATTCATAATCGAGTTCTTAAGTCGTGCATACTTAATTCCTCAATAGCCTTTCCCTAATGGTTAGTTCTCTCATGAATGATCAATTTAGAGCGAGATTTAACTAATGATGTATCGATAAAATAATCATTCATATATCCCAAAAGAGTCGAATTTCAGAATATCACAACTCTTCCCTCCTTAAAGAAATTTCATTCTCGAAATTTACAAACAACCAACTACTCAAACAAATAGGGGTGTTGTTGTCTTATTATTTCTTCGCTTTCCCACGTGGCTTCTTCATTCCGTGGTGTTGCCAAATCACCTTAACCAAAGCGATTGTCCTGTTTCGCAACACTTGTTCTTTTCTATCCTCAATCTGCACCGGTCTTTCCATATACGATGCTTTGTCATCCACATTTATTTCTTCATAATTCAACACGTGGGTTAGATCAGGTTCATACTTCCTTAGCATGGACACGTAGAAGATGTCATGCACTTGAGCCAGTTTTTGGCAGCAGAGCTAAATGATAAGTGAAGATTTCAATTTGCTCCAAGGTCTCAAATGGTCCAACATATTTTGATTTAGCTTTCCTTCTTGCCAAATCGTGAAGTTCCTCGCATAAGTGACACTTTGAGGAAGACGTGATTACCTACTTAGAGTTCCAAAGGTCTTCGTCGTTTGTCTCACAAATCTTATGACGGCTCGCGCTTTTAAGCCTTTCTCTAATGACTTTAATAGCCTCAATGAATTGCTGTACCAACTACTGACCCATAATTCTCCTTTCACCAACCTCATCCTAACATATCGGGGTTCTTCAGGCTCTACCATATAGCGCTTCAAATGGTGTCATTCTAATGCTCTGTTAGTAGCTATTGTTATAAGCAAACTCAATGAGACGTAGTTGTTCCTCCCAACCGCCTTGAAATCCAAAACGCAAGCTCACAGTATATCCTCGAGAGTTTGAATTGTTCTCTTGGATTGGCCATCTATCCACGAATGATAAGCTATGCTAAATTGCAGCTTCGTTTCCATGGCACCCTCAAGGCTTTTCCAAACTCAGAAGCGATGAACTTGAGATCACGATCTGATATGATCGCCACCAATACTCCATGAAGACGAACTATATGGCGCACGTACAACTCCGCATATCTATCCACGGCGAAGTCCTTTCAGATAGCGATGAAATGAGCAGACTTAGTCACCTATCAACTACAACCTAAATAAAGTCATTACCTCTTTGATTCCTTGGTAAACCCATCACGAAATCCATTATGACTTGTTCCTATTTCCATTTAGGGTCTCGAGTGGTCGTAGTAATCCATTCGGCTTGCAATCTTGCGCTTTTACTTGTTAACATGTCAAACACTTGGCTACATCCACTTTCGTGCCATTCCATTAGTAATGTTGACGCAAGTTTTGATACATCTTAGTGCTATCTGGATGGATGCTATACTTGCTGCGATGTGCTTCTCGACAAAATCTCGCCCTTGAGTTCTACATCGTCGGTATGCATAGTCTCCCATGAAACGTCGGTGTTCCATCCTCGACCACTTGGAAGTCAGGCTTTTTGTTATCTGCATCTCTTTACAGAATCTTCTGAATTGTAGTGTTTATAGTTTATAATGTCTTAATCCTAATTTGAACCTCGTGCCTGAACCTCAAGGTAGCTAACAAACTTAAGAGGTAACCTACCTCAAACTTGAAATCCGAATCTCTTACTCCCTCAAGTAGAGTCCATTCCTTAACCATCATTTGTGCGATGGTCGACTTCCCCGATCAGCACATCCGCTACCTTATTAGCCTTTCTAGGGTGATACAAGATGTTGCCGTCATAGTCCTTGAGAAGTTTCATCCACCGACACTTGTTTCATGTTCAACTCCTTTTGGGAAAATAAGTACTTTAGACTCTAATGATCCATGTAAATCTCAAACTTTTTTCCGTACAAGTAGTGCCTCCAGATCTTTAGCGCAAAGATGATCGCTGCTAATTCTAAGTCATGAGCTGGGTAGTTTAACTCATGAGGTCTCAATTGCCGGAACATGTATGCAACCACTTTTCCATATTGCATTAGAACGCATCCTAATCCCTTAAGCAATACATCACTATAAATCTCAACCCTCCAGGACTAGATGGTGTCGTCAACACCGGGCGATAGTCAACTTGTGCTTGAGTTCTTGAAAACTCCTCTTGTACTTATCCGTTCATTCAAACCTTATTTCCTTCTTTAGTAGGTGTAATGCCCCCATCTCGGGGTCATTAACGTGACGTCATGTTCATTGTTATCTTTTTAATAAGCACAAGCAAAAACGTAACTCGGGACAATCACATTCAGAACAATAGTGAAATTTAAACAAGTAGCGATTGTGAGCAAAACCTTATGTTTACAAATTGCATGTAAATATATTTTAACAAGCCTCTCAAGGGTCATGGCAAACATCACATATTTCACACATATTTCTAGAGGCTTATCCGTTCCTAGCCGACTATGAATAGCAAAACTCGACTTGGGTGATCCTATCTCCTCTGCTTCATCTTCTCGCTTCTAACTCCATCCACATCTCCTCCCCGCTTCTCGTCCGCATGGCTAATCTACACCCCACTCGTGGCATGCCCCGGAGCCGGCCTGCCTATACCGCCAAAAGGTCCATTGAACCCACGTAGGGGTCCAACCCATTCTCCGTCAGTGTAGCCATGCCATGCTACGTACGGGTGAGGCACCAAGTTCGTTAGGCCCTCATCGACCATCACATACGTCGTGATCCGATAGTAGGCTCGGCCTTCTCGGGCATCTATCACGGTGAGCACTTCGGCTCTCATTTCCATGGGGTTGCCAAATCGGGTCGGGGAGACACTATTCTTCAGACCTGAAAAGGAAATAATGGGGGATGAATCGAGCAGACTTAACAAGTAAACCTACTAATATCAAGCGAGGACGAGGGGATCACCGTTAACATAAGTCGGCTCTTACCGCACCCGCATCAATGGCAAATTAATAGCAAATTTCATACAAGAGAACACTACGCATGGCTAGAACATGTGCACTTTACCAGCCAAATCTCGGTTCTAGCTCAAGACAAACATCAAACATGAAACACAGTCAAATCAAGGGAATGGACCAACTACGACCAACCAAATGATTGAGAAACGGTTCAAGCAAACCATGTCACAATGCATCACAACTTCCTTTCCCAATATTAGAAAGTTTACTTACACTATGAAATAAAACTAGAACAAGAAAGGAACACGGGAGTCTCGACGAATCTCGGGCTTGAACACGAACACATGAGCCTTGGATGTGGCTTCCTATTGACCGAACAACAAGAAGAGACGCGGGCTAGTCGGTGAGCTCTCTCTCTCTTTTTCTCTTTCTCAATATGAACAAAAAGAAAGGAAGCAAGAGAGAAGGTTGGCCGAGTGTGTGAGGAGAGAGTGGCATGAGAATGGCGTGAGAGAGAGGGGAGGGCTTCACGTGGGGTTTTTCTCTCTTCCTATATATATAGACATTCTTACTTGGTTATCACTCAAGGCCATTAATGCATGTCATGATGATGGTACCTCCAAAGTCCAACTAATTAAGGCTTCTCATCATAAAGAGGGCTTCTAAGTCAAGGGCCATTAATAATAGTCATGATGAACCTTGATAAAGGAAGCTTGAAGGAGAAGCTTTGACCGTGTCAAAGCCTTATCTTCTAGTTTTTCCCAATAAAACAAACGCTGAGAGCCTTTTTTGGCCTACTAGAAATGTCGGTTCGGCTCATAATAACTCAGCACCATCTGGTTGCACAATAACAGCTAATTGGCATTTAAGTCGCAAAACATACATCATAATCAATTTCGTGATTTCCAAGGGTTTTTCACGATAAAATATGTATAATAATCTCGTTCAACCAGAGGTTCGACGTGGGAATGTCCTCAAATATCACTAAAAGACATCAAGTCAAGATTCCAATGTTCTCATATAGAAATTGATGAATGTTTGAAATCTGACAAAACCGGATAGCTTTGCACTATTCACGAAATCGAATTTGAAAACATAATAAATGGACTCCAAAAATTTTCAAATTTGAATATGTCATAAACAGGCCTTAACAAACATTTCTTATAAAGAACACAAAATCGGAATCTTTCTGTAAGCATAATTTTTAATAGCTCAAATACAGACTAAAAACAGTTCGTTGGAATAGAAATCCTGTTTCTCAAAGTAAGCTCTTTCTAGAATCCAAATCATCTTGAAAAATTCCCAAATTTATATATGTTATAGAAAAAGAAATTTTCAACAACTTTTGTGAAGGAAACTTTTTCAAAATCGGCCCAGAAAAGCTATTTGAAAATAAAGAATGTGTGAATATCACCGAAATACCCAATCTGGGCAGTTTACATGGTCCAGAATTTAGGCTATCGTCTACTCATATCAAGTCCAAAAATTCTGAAATTAAAGTATGTAAAATTTCAAGATGTTTGGAGAAACTTTCAAGAAGGAAGTGTTTAGAAATTCAGATTACAAAAGTCTCCATAAAATAACAAAAAACGAAGGGATACAAAGGATCCGAAACGAGGTTTTCCAGAACAAGAGTAAAAATTGGTTCCAATTGAAAAACTACCAAACTTAAACCATAGCCATTTTTCAGGGACCAAAATTAAGAATGTTACAATTCTCCCCTCTAAAAGAATTTCGTCCCTCGAAACTTAAAACGAAAACAAGTGGAGATGTTAACGCTTCATTAATTCTCCACTTTCCTAGGTAGCTTCTTCTATTTCATGGCGACACCACAAGACCTTTACTAAGGGAATGACCTCACTTCTCAACACTTGCTCCTTACGATCCATGATTCGTATCGGCTCTTCAACATTGGACATTTTGCTGTCCAATTTGACCTCGTTGAAATTCACCACGCGTGCCGGATCGTCTCGTACTTTCTCAACATCAATACATGGAACACAATATGTATCTGAGCAAGTTTTGATGGCAGCGCCAACCAATAGGCCAAATTCCCTATTCTTTTTAGAATTTAAAAAGGTCCTACATACCTGGGATTTAACTTACCTTTCCTTCCGAAGTGTGACACACCCCTCATTAGTGACACCTTCATAAAGACATGGTCGCCTACCTGAAACTTAAGCGGTTTCTGGCGCTTGTCAGCCTAACTCTTTTACCGACTTGTGCCATCCTAAGTCTTTCTCTACTTATCTAGACAGCATCTATAGTGAGTAAGACTAACTCTAGACTCGTGACCTTCTTTTCCCGACCTTCTTCCAACAAACCGGAGTTTTGCAAGTTGACTATATAATGCCTCGAATGGTGCCATCTTGATGCTTTGTTGATAACCGTTATTACAATTGGATTCTACCTTCCTTTTTTAAGGTAGCCCTGCTTAACTTTTTCGGAAAATACCGAAAATTTTCTTTATGGAAAAGTCTTCTAATTGTGACTTCCTCACACTTCCGTTGTGCCACTTTGATTTTTCTTTTACCATCCTTAAATATTTCTTAGGCTCGCTTGCTTGGATCTTTCGGGTATATTGAAATGTCGTACATAAATACTATGATAAAATAGCATAAGTACAGTTCCAGTCACCCGATTTATCAAGTCTCCGTAATAACATTCTTGGAGTTTTCCGCTTCCTCTTGAGTAATGGCATAAATCCTTCCTTGAGCTGGAGGACAATTATCATGCGGTGGAACTCCTTTTTGTTGCATCACTTGTGGTTGTTGTGACTGCTTCACTTGCTATCGTTGCGGACAAACCTTTATCACGATGGCCTTGTTGACCACAGCTGAAACATGCTCTCATTTGTTTTGGACACGGAGCATTTCCATGAAACCTTCCGCAAGTATGGCAAGCATCGCCTTTAGTAAAAATCGGCTTCTGATTTTTATCTTTTTTATTGGGAGTGGAGAAACATTTTTCTCCCGACATTGGCCTCTTGTCATGACGCTGGTTGGATTGGGATGCTGGATGATAGGACTTCCCTTGGTTAGTCATGGTGGTAGCTCGTTCCAAGGACTCTTTCTCCATCAGCGGGCTCGCTTATATAGCTTGTTGTAATCCTTGAGGTTCAACGGCACCAATTGACTCCGGATGTCTAGGTTCAAATCATCTTGAAATCTTTTTGCCCTTTCCAATTGGATCTTCAATAAATTTAAGGGCGTACCTCAATAGTTGAGCGAACTTTGCTTTGTCTTTGGTCCACCGTCATGTTGTTTTGTTGAAGTTGCAAAAATTCCTTTATCTTTCGATCACAAACACATTCGAAAAATACTTTCCGTTGAATGCTTCAACAAAAGCATTCTAGTTGATAGCAACATTCTCTAGGGAACACGATTTCCTTGGTTGCTTTCCACCAATAGCTAGCATTACCTTGCGGTTGATAGGTCGCTAAGGTAACTTTCTCCTCCTCGAACATCTCAAAAGCTCAAATGCCTTCCGGAGTTCATTGATCCAAATTCCACTTCTTCAAGATCTCCGCCCCGATAAACTTCGAGGGTTAGGGCTTGAGAATTGCTCGACCAATCCATGCATCATCGACCACCATTTCCATTTCCATTTCGATTTGCCGCCACATTCTCAGCATTAGGCATTTGTTGTTGGGCCTACTATCCCAACAGTTTTCCCAAGGTTGCTAGAGCCTGCAAAATTCCGTTTATTCGGGGTCTTGATTTGACTTTCCTTTCGAGGTCGAGGTCGCAGCCGGGTCCCAAGCATGCATATCGATATTCTAAGGGAACTTTCTACAACACAAGAATAGGTTAGTGATCACAAACAAATATTAGCACACAACTTATTCAACCACAATCACTCATTTACATCTGTAGGGGTGTTTCCTAGCTAATTACCCCAACTTCAAATCGCCCTTATCACTCTAGGTCTTTATTTCTGCTTGGATTTCAAAATCATTCTCCCCATTCAATGCATAGTTCAATTTGTTCCTCTCTTATCCATCATCCCAAAAGCCCCGCCAGAGTCGCATCATGTTCGGGTCTTCAACCCCTGTGACTACTCTTGATAGAAGTCGCACCTTGATCAAGCTTCATGCCCCGGCGTCCACTTCATAGCCAATAGCCACTCCTTGATCAAGTTCTACCTCGATGACCACTCCCCCTATATCATTGGATCGGGTCTTTTTAGGATTCCATAGCCTCTTCTTAGCTCAACATTGAACTTGCATCTATTGGAAGGGAAACTGCTCTCGATACCAAATTAGATTGTAACACCCCTACCTTAGGATCATTAACGTAATGTCCCATTCATTATTATCTTTTAATAATCACAAGCAGAAACGTAAACTCGGGACAATCATATTCAAAACAACAACAAAATTTAAATAAGTAGCATCATGAGAAAACCTTATGTTTACAAAGTGCATGCAAACATATTTTAACAAGCCTTTCGGGCATGGCAAACATCACATATTTAACACACATATTATATAGAGATTCACCTATTCCTAACCGACCACAAATAGCAAAACTCGGCTTAGATGATCCTATCCCCTCTGCTTTATCTTCTTGCTTCTAACTCCATCCATATCTCCTCTTCGCTTCCTATCCGCATGGCCGATTAACACCCCACCCGTGGCATGCCCCGAGAACCGCCCCCGCCTACACCACCAAAAAGGTCCATTGAACCCACGTAGGGGTCCAACCCATTCTCCGTCAGTGTAGCCATGCCATGCTACGTACGGGTGAGGCACCAAGTCCGTTAGGCCCTCATCGACCATCACATACATCGTGATCTGGCAGTAGGCTCGACCTTCTCTTGGGCATCTATCATGGTGAGCACTTCACTCTCATTTCCAAGGGTTGCCAAACCGGGTCGGGGAGACGCCATTTTTTGGACCTGAAAAGGAAATAATGGGGGATGAGTCGGGGAGACTTAGCAAGTAAACCTACTAATATCAAGCATAGATGAGGGATTGCCGTTAACATAAGTTAGCTCTTACCGCACCCCCATCAATGGCATATCAATAGCAAAGTTCATACAAGAAACACTACGCATGACTAGAACATGTACACTTTACCAGCCAAATCTTGATTCTAGCTCAAGACAAACATCAAACATAAAACATGGTCAAATCAAGAAATGAACCAACTACGACCGACCAAACGACCGAAAAACTGTCAAGCAAACCATGTCACAACGCATCACTTCTTTTCCTGATATTAGGAAGTTTACTTACCCTATGAAATAGAACTAGAATAAGAAAGGAACACGGGAGTCTCAAATGAATCTCTGGCTTGAACACGAACATATGGGCCTTGGATGTAGCTTCCTATTGACCGAACAACAAGGAGAGACATGGGCTAGTTAGTGAGCTCTCTCTCTCTTTTTCTCTTTCTCCATATGAACAAGAGGCAAGGAAGCAAGAGAGAAGGGTGGTCGAGTGTGTAAGGAGAGAGTGGCATGAGAATGGCATGAGAGAGGGGGAGGGCTTCACGTGGGATCTTTTTCTCTCTCTCTCCTATATATATAGACATTCTTACTTGGTCATCACTCAAGGCCATTAATGCATGTCATGATGATGGTGCCTCCAAAATCCAACTAATTAAGGCTTGTCATCATGAAGGGGCTCTAAGTCATGGGCCATTAATACTAGTCATAATGAACCTTAATAAAGGAAGCTTGAAGGAGAAGCTTTGACCATGTCAAAGCCTTATCTTCTAGTTTCTTCCCAACAAAATAAACGCAGAGCCTATTTTGGCCTACTAGAAATGTCGATTTGGCTCACAATAACTCAGCACCATCCAGTTGCACAATAATAACTAATCGATACTTGAGTCGCAAACCTGCATCATAATCAATTTCCATGATTTCCTAGGGTTTTCCATGACAAAATATGTATAATAATCTCGTTCAACCTGAGGTTCGGTAGCTGGAATGTCTGCAAATGTCAATAAAAGACATCAAGTTGAGATTCCAACGTTCTCATATAGAAATTGATGAATCTTTGAAATCTGACAAAATCGGACAGCTTTGCACTGTTCACGAAATCGAACTTGAAAAGATAATAAATTGACTCCAAAAATTCTCAAATTTGAATATGTCATAAACAAGACCTTAAAAAACATTTCTCATGAAGAATACAAAATCATAATCTTTCTATAAACATAATTTTTAGTAGCTCAAAGATAGACTAAAAACAGTTCGCTGGAATAGAATTCTTGTTTCTTAGAGTAAGCTCTTTCTAGAATCCAAATCACCTAGAAAAATTCCCAAATTTATATATGTTATAGAAAAATAATTTCTCAATAACTTTTGTGAAGGAAATTTTTCCAAAATCGGCCCAGAAAAGCTATTTGAAAACAAAGAAAGTGTGAACATCACGAAATACCCATTCTGGGCAGTTTTACATGGTCCAGAAGTTAGGCTGTCATACTACTCATATCAAATCCAAAAATTCTGAAGTTAAAGTATGCAAAACTTCAAGATGTTTAGAAAAACTTTTAAGAAGAAAGCATTTAGAAATTCGGATCACAAAAGTCTCCATAAAATAACAAAATGAAGGGGTACAAAGGATCCGAAACGGGTTTTCCAAAACAAGATTAAAAATTGGTTCCAATTAAAAAACTACCAAACTTAAATCATAGCCATTTTCCAGAGGCTAAAATTGAGGATGTTAGAGTAGGCGCATCAAAGGAGTAGCTATCGCGGAGAACCTTTTCACGAATCATCTATAATAGCCCTGCTAGGCCTAGGAAACTTCTTATCTCTCCACCATTGTAGGTCTCAACCAGTTCATAACTGCCTAATCTTGGTTGGATCTACAAAGATTCCATCCCCGAGATCACATGATCAAGGAATGCTGCTCGATTAAGTCAGAACTCGCACTTACTAAACTTGGCGTAAAGTATGTATTCTCTTAAGGTTCGCAACACCATCTTTAGATGTTGCTCATGCTCTTCGGGATTCTTTGAGTACACCAATATGTCGTCAATAAGAACATTGATGAACTGATCTAGAAACTCCTTGAACACTCGATTAATCAAATCTATGAAAAACAGTTGGGGCATTAGTTAGTCCAAATGGCATTATGATAAACTCGTAATGTCCATAGTGCGTTCGAATGCCGTTTTTTAGTATATCCTCCTTCTTAATCCTTAACTAATGATAACCCGTCCTTAGGTCTATCTTGGAGAATATCGAAGCCCCTTACGGTTTATCGAACAAGTCATCTATCATTGGCAACGGATACTTATTCTTGATGGTTATCTGATTTAATCGCCGATAATTGATGCATAAACGCAATCGAACCATCCTTCTTCCTTATGAACAACACAGCGCTCCCCATGACGATTCACTAGGGCAAATAAACCCTTTATCTAACAACTCTTGCATTTGAACTTTTAATTCCTTTAATTTGATAATGTCATTACGTAAGGTGCACTAGAGATTGGCTTCGTCCGGGGCAACTCAATCATAAAATCTACTTCTCTTTCAAGTGACAATCTCGGCAATTCCTTAGAGAAGACATCGGGAAAGTCGCACACCACAGCTATGTCCTCTAACCTCGGTTCTTCCACCAACAAGTTTACTATAGTCGCTAGGTAACCTTGACATCCTTCATCCAATAACTTAGTTACCTCTAGCGACGAAATCCAAATCCAAGGATCAAGGTTCCTCCTGTTTTTTGACAAATTCGTATCTAGAATGACCAATTGGATTAAATTGAATCATCCTACTACTACAATCCATCACAACTCTTTGCTTGACAAGCCAATCTATCCCAATGATGACATCAAAGTCATACATCGCCAAGACCACTAAATCAATTTCTTCCCTACCACCAATAACTATCCTACAGACTTGGGCATCCTACCAAAATTCACACTTCATCATTTAGAGGGATGGTAACACAAATAATTACTTCCAAAGGTTTCGGTTTAATCCTAGTTAACTTAATAAGTTGCTCGAGACACAAACGAATGTAAAGCCCCCTGATCAAACAATACATAGGCAACATGATCACATAAAGAGATCATACATGTGATCATGCCCGACGATCCTCCTCTGCTTCCTTCCTTGCCATAGCATACAACCTTCCTTACGCTTGTAGTTGATTCAGGTTGTTCTCATGGAGCATTCCCCACTTGTTGTCCTACTGGGGTTGATGTTATTGCATTGGCGGTCCAGCTGGCTAACGCAGTAAATCTTTCACTTGATGGCCAAATTGACCACATCCAAAGGATGCCTCGGACCTGCCTCGGCAAGGGCCATTCCCAAGCCTTATTTCACGTAATCCCGACACACGACATTGGAGTAATATGCCGCTTTTCCAATATTCTTCTTAACGAGAGAGACAAAATGTCTATTTCCAGCTATCGGCTTCTTCCCAAAGCAATGATTATCCTTAATTAGCTCATACCATGATCCATATGTAGTAGCCCGTTCCGTCATGTCCCTTTCAATTAGTTGTGCCATTTCATATAACTCATCATAGTCTTTCAAGTTCGGTGGCACTAGTAGACTCTTGATCTCGGGCTTCTAACCATCTATGAACCTCCTAGCCCTTTCCATTTGGTTCCTTTACCAGCTTCGATGCATACCTTGACAACTCAAAAACTTGGCCTCATACTAATCCATAGATAGTTGATTCTAACGGAGTCATTTGGAACTCGTTCATCTTCTACTCTCTTGCGTGAGTCCGAGAAATACTTCCCATTGACCGCTTCAACAAACGCATTCCAAGTCGAGATTGTGCCTATAGGACCTTGCTTTGGGTGGCTTTCAATCAATTGCTTGGCATTACCTTGCAGCTGGTATACCACTAGTGCTTTGCTTTATCCTCATCTCGCACATCGCAACAATGCGAATGCTTTCTCCAACTCCTTGATCGGAGGGTTGCAGCCTCAAGATCACCCGTCCCATTGAACTTAGACGGTTTTAGCTTCGGGAATGACCTCATTCACCATTACCATTTCCTTGTCCTAGATTGTAGTTAGGGGCAGCGGCGGGCAGCCTCAACGGCAATAATAGTAGCAATAGCTCATTCTTGAGCCCGCCGACCCATCAAATCTCAAATCGCTTCAAGGGCCCACAAGACCCCATCCACTCGGGGGGTCCTCTATAGCTCCCGCCATCTTGGACTAACCTCGAGTTCCCCTTTCTCGGAGCTCATCTTACAAGATTCTCACAAAACCTGTTATATAATTCCATTAAGGAATTAGAGACCTAAATTGCTTACTCAAGTCTATAATTCTTAAGCAAAATAATCACAACAAACGATCACAAAGCAGGCATTACTAGCCTATAACCAGCGAGCTCTTGGTCTCACCATTCCTAACACAACGATTTAAATTGAGAACAATATCAGGGGAACCATCCAAAGAATCATAAGCAATCAAATACAAGATAGTCATAGCACGTCGACATTTGCGATCAAGGAAGGTCTTCCTAACTAACTATCCTAACACCCATCACTCCTTATTACTCTAAGTATCGACCAAACTTGGATTGAGCTGACCTTGCTCTAATACCAATTAAACAGGGTTATCACGCCCCAAACCCTCAAGTACGCTAACATCCCACCAATGGTTGTGTAATGGCAACACCCTAGGAAGTGTCACCGACCCAAATAACTAACATCGATCAATTCAACGCATGCAAAAGTGTATATAAAACCCCAACAACGAACAACAAAATAGGATAGCAAGGAAAATACTTTGAAATGAAAACCAACGAAGCCATTTTTATAAACACTTGTTAACCCCAGGAAGGTACAATTTACAAGCCTACCCAAAGGCAACTTCCTAACAAGACCATGCATGCAAAAGGGATCGGGTTAACTTAAACTCCTCTATAAGAGGACATCTAAAAAGGATGATGCATCCAATGCCCAACACACCCCCCAATCTCCGAACTCCACATGATGACTATTCATCACTTTAAGCCTAAAAATATTTAACAACGAGGGGTGAAATAAACTCAACAAGTAAAATCCTAAATTTCGTTTAGGAGAATACGTTGCCTCCGCATACCCTAAACATGCAATCGCTCCCACGAACACATAACGAAAATCATGGCACAAACATACACATCAACAACTTAATAATTGAGACATGTTCAATCATCAACCTCAGGCACATAACACTCATCGATGCAAATCGTACTTGTGATAGTCCAGATTATTAACAATCCCTCGGGCCACAATATATCCCATGGATGGTGGTCGTTTGGCATGCTAGGCATTGTCCCGCACCACCCCGACAATGGCATAGTCTCACCAACCTCAATGACGGAATCCCATAAAATGGATTCGTCCCCGAATCTGATTTGCGAATCGACTTCGTCTCACCTTTTGCCCCGCGACGGCATCCAATCACCAAGACTGGGCACGACCTTAACGGCCATGGAACAACTCCTAGGGTTGGCGGTCTTCCGGCAAAATCAAGCACAAAAGAACTTTAGATGATCATACACATACATCATTCACTCAAGTCCCAATTCTTATCTTTCTCAACTAGCCAATGCAAACATGATCTATGCTCATTTGACAAAATGTTACAACTTTCACATGCAAAATGCAATGAAATAATCACACGTGAAAGAAAGCTGGGCATAAATGAAATTGGGGTAAACTTGGGTAGATTGCACAATAACTTGAAATCCTTTCAAAATAAATAGTAAATGAACTCCAAAAATTATAAATTTTGGATATGTAATAGAAAACACGTTGGTAAACATTTCTTATGAAGAACATAAAACTTAGTTCAATTTGTAATCATATCTTATTGCCACTCAAATTCAAACCAAAATCATCTCGTTTGAACATACTACTCAATCCCCAAAATACATCCGATTCAAGATCCAAATCACCTTAAAAAGCTTCAAATTTTTGTATGTCATAGAAAGACAAGTCCTTAACAACTTTTGTGAATAAAGTTTGTTGAAAATAATCTAGAAAAATTTATAAAAATTCGAAAAGACAAGAAAGTCCAAGAAATAGCATTTCTAGGCAGTTTGAACACGGTTTGAAAATGGGCTTTTCGTATGACCCAAATGATCTCCAAAAATTTCAAATTTAAAATATATTAAATTTCAAGATGTGAGGAACAACTTTTATCAGAACACCACTTCAGAATCGGCCCACAAAGGTCTCTACAAAAATAGTAATGAATCCAGGTTTCACCAAACATGATAAAATATCAAACAAACCAAGATCAGCCATCAACTAATCCTCCTATCAACAACCTAATCAGCCCCTAAACCAAATCCATTAACAACCCGATGCCCTAATCAAGGTTTAGAGATTTACTTACACTTAAAACCAAAAGAAATTAAGCTAATGGCAACCACGGCAAGAGCGGCAAAGCATGCAATGGCGGAAGGCGGCGATGCACGGTGGCTTCGGAGTGGCGGAGACGGGCGGCATGATGGTGGCGGTGCTGGTCACAAAGTGGTGATGGTTGGCCAAACAAGAGGGGAGAGAAAAAGAGTGTGTATTATCCAAAGAGAGTTAAAGTGAGAGAGAGCGAGGAAGAGAGAGAAAGTGGGCTGATCAAGCTCATCCAAAATGGAGGGCTAGGATCTCATCTTGCTCAACAAGTCAAGATCTAAGGGCCAAGATTGAATCTTCTAAGACAAGCCAAGATAAATATCTAAGGGAAAAATTGTAAATAAGAAATGATAATAAGGGCAAATCTGTCCACTCTGGCCGCCACATAATGACGGGAGTAAATGCCTATTTTGCCCTTCAACAAATCAAAGGAATCCAAAATAACTTGAGGGTAAAAAGGTCTTTTCCAATTCCAATCCAAATTTCACTTATTCCAAGAATTCCGAGCAAACCAATAAATTGGTGGGTTTAATGAGGCGACATTCAATAGTTTAGTCATGGAATCCTTGAAAGTTTGATACCCAAATTCAAACTCCAATTCATGGTCAAAATCGATAAATGACGACTTTAGTATATCTCGAACTAACGTGCAGTTTTTAGGAGTTACACGTATTCAACCCGTGGTTGATTTGATATCAAGCCAGGTTTAAGCTTACTTAAGCCATGGGTGACCTCGGTTGTCATGTAATTGCGGGGTCAATCGCTAGTTTCAAGTACACGATCATTTGGAATTAGTTTTGGGTCATTCGCAATCCATACAACGGTCAAATGGAATCTCCTGCGATTTGATTGTATACTATTAGCAAATCAATCCATAACCATTCCTTGATTGGTCTATAATGGCTCAAAATTGTCCTCGTCAATCCATGGTCAAGTTCTTAGATCGTGCGCACTTAATTCCTTGATAGTCTTTTCCTAGTGGTTAGTTCTCTCATAAGTAATCAATTTAGAGCGAGATTAACTAAAAGTGCATTGATGAAATAAGCATTTCATAAATCCCGAAAAGTTCTAATTTCTGAATGTCACACTTTAAAAAGGTTGTATTAGGTCTATAAAAGGTGTTCCCAAAATGACATTTTGTTTGATGTTTTTAACAAGAAGAAAATGAGTTTTGTAAGAAATTTGATCTTTCACAATTTCAACTTCTGGAATTTTATAGCTAACATTTAGTTTACTTTCTAATGCTGATTTGAGTGATTAGGTTGTTTTGTCAAAATATTTTGTGGGTATGAGCCCTTCTTTGATGCAATTGAGGTCCGCTCCTATATAAAAAAGTGCTGTCATTTCTAAAATAAATTCATTATTAATTTTTATGTTAATGTTGATTATACATTTTCTGGATGTTATCTCAGAGAGCAATAGTAGAAAGTTTAGATTAGAATGTGTCATGCCCCGAACCTTACGGCACGCGACAACCCAACTTAAGTCGATTCAAGTGCGACAGCCCAAGACCCGTCGGTGACCCAAAGCCCAACACAGAGAACAATGCACATCTAGAAGCAACATAAACACCCTTACAATAGAAAACAACTTGACCAAGGATAGCAGCCATACAATAAATACAACTTGCATTAATAATAGGGATTTACAATATCCAATACACACAAAATATCGCCAACCAAAACGGGTCAACAGCCACGAACTTCAAAAAGGGGGGTAGGTGGCTTGGGCGGTCGAACACTATCTAAAGAGGGCTCCTGTCAAAAGTGTTGGCCCTACCTAACTATGGTCAAGAGTAAGCCCTAAGGCAACCGTCCGGGTTGGATCCCGAGGACTCGCACGAATCATCGACAACTTGAACTAAGAATCCATCCGAATCCAGCTCGGACTCAACCTCCACCCTCTCCGGCTCTAGCTCCCGCTCCATGGGCTCCGGCTCTAGATTGATGTCGGACTCCCGGTCCATCGGCTTCTCTCCCCTCCGGACTAGGTGTCCATCCCGATGATGACCGGCCGGGCGTCGAAATCCTCCTCGGGCGTGGCAATGGGGCTTGAGGTCTCTCCATCGGTGGCTCCATGGATCCGAATAGCCTAATATTTCGAACGGAACATTGAAGGTCCTAAGAGGTTTGTAGGTACCAAACCGATCCCGAAAACACCAAGCAAGATAAAGATAGACTCAAAATACGGCCCGCCCTCATCGACCCATACTATATTGTAATACCTAACATAAGACTCCCCGCCCCCTATAGGATGTACCCTCACCGATCGCTCTATGCGATACGGGATCATAAAACGAAGTGGCGCATCTACCATCTTCATGGCCGGGTCCGAAAAGTGGGGTTTAAACAACAAAGGAGAATAAATCTCGGTGAGTAGGCCCCCTAAATCTAAACTGGGCTAACATGCACCTCCCGGACAAGCACTAAACAAGCACATAGTCCAAAACACAATGACTTAGGCCCTCAAGCCCAAATCAAAAACATAATTGACCCTGCAGGTTAGGCACATAATAATCGCAATAATGGCATAGAGCCCAACCACGGCACATTCACACATATGACTTAGCCATGACGCATGTCATGCACATGCTCATGTTTATGCCTCATCGATGCACTTTTGCACACTTGTACACTTGCAATTTACCAATTATTCACCGACCCGCGTAAAACACATCGTGTCTAACCCACGTAAAACACATTAGGCTATCACTTTGAGATCGATCTCATGCCCATGTAAAACGTATTAGGCTCATGACACAACCCACGTAAAACGATCAAGTTGGCCATCTTCCGGCAATCTGGGCATCATCCTGCGTAAAACGCATTCGGACGGGCTCAATACCCCATGTAAAACGCATCAGGGCTTTATGTGATCACACGTATACAATCACCAATTATTATCTGAACCCCGTGTCAAACGCATCAGGGCAATTTAGGTGATCACATGCTCATGCCGATCGTGCATACTCACATAATGCACGTGCTATGCCAATGCTCAATATGCACATTCGTGGCCATAACAATCACACTCGGCATCCAAATTTCCACATTGAGCATTCAATTCAACTTAGCCACATACTCAATTAATGCTACAACATGCTCAATGAACCAATTAATTTGACACAGCCATAACACATAATTGGCACCCGAATTCATGCGATTGAATCAATATAATTACGCACACTCATGGCCAGCCAAGCATCTCGATTATTGATCACATCAAGCACATAACATGGCATCACATAATCAATTCCAAATCATGCACCATTCAGCCACTATATAGGCAAATCAAGAAACACTTGGCAATTCACAAACAAACTACATATTAGCCGCGAGGTCCAACTAATCCCATCATGATCAGCCCTTAAACAATCCACTCTGGGCTACTAATCCACCTCCAAATCATCACATTAGGCCATTAAATCACCACAAAATCAGCCACTAAACAGCCCACACATTGTACCTAGTTTAATTCATATAATTGCCCAAACTAAGTCCACAATGATCAGCCATTAATCTACCCATTTTAGGCCACCAAATCATATTTAATTTACCACACTAAGCCACCAATAACATCACCTATTCAGCCCTAATCATCCTCCACAATTTAACCCCTAAAATACCCTAATAACCCCTAAAACTTGTCTATTGTGCACATGAGCCTAATTAGGATTTAGGGTTTGTGCTCATTAGATTTTAACCTCCAAATGTGGGCTAATCGCAAGAGAGAACGGGCCGGATGATGGCTGGCTCAAGCCGGTTCAGCGGCGGCGCCCCGCGATCTTCACGGGCGGTTGGTGGCTACTCCGTGGCTTGGCTGTTCAGGCCCAAAGAGAGAATGGGAGAGAGTGAGGTGTGAGAGAGGGAGGGAGGAGGGCCAAGGTGATGATGAGAAATGAGGGGAGAGAGAGAGTTGAGTGTTTTGGCAAACTTGGTGAGTAGGGTGGTTGACCAAACCCCTAAAAATTCTCATCTCACCCACTCCACTCAAGACTAGATCCAATGGCTAGAATTTGAAGATCAATCACATCTATCTACTATCAAGGGCCTAGATTGAATCTTATCCAAAATATCTAGGGGTAAATGGGGAATAAGCAAGAGTGATGGGGGTACTAATGTCCAATGATTTTCGCACTATTGAGGGCTGATTAGACCAATTAAAATCTCCAAAATTTGGAATTAGCACTTAGGGTCCAAGGGTAAAAGCGGTAATTTTTTCATTTCCAGCTCGAAAATCCATTTTTTCGACCAACCAGATCCCAAATATAATTGGCCACACTAATACGACATTGTCCTTGCAAAATAGTCACGTCGCTCACGAAATTCGACACGAAGTTCGGACTTAATTCTACAATCGATTTCGCTCAAATGCGATTTTAACGCCTCTCACTAACGGACGGTTGTTTAGGGGTTACACGTATCGACTTAGGATTACTCGAGTCGTGATGGTCTCGATTTCCAAGACAACGTGAGGATTTATCACTAGTTCCGTGGTCGCGATCATTCGGATTAAGTTTGGGATTCTTCGCCACACGTACTTTCGGTCGTGCAAAATCACCCGTGATCCGATTGTACTTCATTGGCCAAACCAAATCCGTCACCTTCTTTGGATCGCCCATATTTACCCAAAATATTCCTCGTCGTTCCTCGGAATCGGACCATTCACGATCGAGTTCTTAGGTTCACGACCCTTTTTCCTAGTTAGCCATTCTCTATTAGTCAAGATCCCGAGAATGATCGGGTTCGGGTGAGACTTACTAAAACGAAATGAGAAATACATATCCATTTTATTAATCATGAAAGTGGGTCAATTCAGGACGTTACAACTCTTCCCCTTACAAAAATTTTGTCCTCGAAATTTGTAATCCAAACCCGACTACTCAAATAAATGGGGGTGCTGACATTGCATTACTTCTTCGCTTTCCCAGGTGGCATCTTTTATCCCGTGATGTTCCCAAATAACAACGTGACCATCGGAATCATCTTATTCCTCAAAACCTGCTCCTTCCCGCTCTCGATTCGCACCAGTCTCTCACGCACGACACCCTATCGCTCACGCCTATTACTTCATAATTCAGCATATGGTCAGATTCGGTTCGTTACTTCCTTAACATTGACACGTTGAAGACATTATGAACTTGCGATAAATTCGGCGACAAGGCGAGACGATAAGTCCACGTTCCAATCCTTTTCAAAATCTCGAACGGGCTTATATATCTTGGACTCAACTTTCCCTTCTTGCCAAATCGAGACAGTCCTCTCATCGGTGAGATCTTAAAGAATACGTGGTTATCAGCCTGAACTTCCAACAGTCTATGCCTTGGTCCGCGTAACTCTTCGACGGCTTTGAGCTGTCTTCAGCCTTTTCCGGATAATTTTTACGTTTCTACCGATTGCTAAACCAACTCTGGACCGTTACACTTCTTTCTCCACTTCATCCCAACACAATGGTGTTCTACACACTGCCATAAAGTGCTTCAAAACGGTGCCATCCCAATACTCTGCTGAAAATGTTTATTATAAACAAATTCAACCAAATGCAAATGCTCTTCCCACTTGTCACGAAAGTCTAATACACATGCTCTCGGCATATCCTCTAAAGTCTGAATAGTCCTCTTAGATTAGCTATCGATGCTGGGATGATAGGCCGTATAATTGTAACTTTATTCCCATGGCCGATTATAGACTTTTCCAAAAATTAACGATGAACCGTCGATCACGGTTCGAAATGATCGACACTAGTACTCCATAAAGATGGACTATCTCGCACATACAATTCCACATACCTTTCCAACTTGAAGTCCTTGAAGATTGCCGGTAGCATCTGACTTAGTCGACTTGTCCACAATCACTCAAATAGAATCGTATCCCCTCTGGTTTCTTGATAATCCCGTGACGAAATCTATCGTAATATGCTCCCATTTCCATTCTGGGATTTCCAACGACCGGAACATTCCACCAAGTTTATAATGCTGTGCCTTCACTTGTTGGCACGTCAAATACTTGGCCACGTCCACCTTCATTCCATTCCACCAATAGTCTTTGTCGAAGGTTTTGGTATATCTTCGTGCTGCCGGGTGGATGCTATAATTGCTCCTATGAGCTTCCGATAAAATCTCTTCCTTAATCTCCAAATCGTCAAGCACACATAAACGTCCTCGAAACTTCAAAATTCCGTCCTCGGTCACTTGAAAGTCCGGTTTCCTCTTAGTGCCATCCATCTCCGAATCTTTTGAATCTCAAGGTCCGTAGATCGCAACGCCTTAATTTTGGTATGCACCTTTAGTGCAATCCTTAACGTCCGCTACCAAACCGGGAGAGGTGTCCTATCTCGATTTTAAACTCTAAGTCTCACGCCCTTCCAATAAGATCCACTCTTTGACCATTAACTACGCGATGCTTGACTTGACTTAAGGCATCCGCTACCCGATTGGCTTTTCCGAGATGATACAAAATGTCACCGCCATGCCCCGAACCTTATCGAGCACGTGACACACTTCTTTGGTCGAATATCGCGACATCCCGGAAAAATTGCTGACTCAATTCAACTTATCGTAAAATTTAAATCAATCAACGAAAAGCCATAAAAACCCGAACAAGAATTAACTAGGGGTAAAAGGGAGTATCGACATCCATTACTTATCTAAAGTTATAAATGTACAACCCAATATATACAAGCATATCGAAAATCTAAACTTTGCACTTGTCGACATCAAAAGATCAGCAGCCTGGGTATACCCTATCTCCAAAAATTGTAGACTTCAAAAAGCCTACACTTAGCCCCTACACTACCCCCCATGCCCTCTGGATGGCGTCCACTTAGAGTCGACTCCTCCGGACCTAAATCAAATCCCCCCGCTATACGCTCCTCACGAGGACTCCGACTCGACCTCGATCTCAATCGAGTTATCTATATCGCCCGACTACAGCCGAGACCTCGGCCTGTTCCTCCTCATCCGGCTCCTCATTCGACTCATCCTCCGGCACATGCTCGGGCCCATACTCGGGTCGTCCTCTAGTTCCATCTTGGGGTGTTCTTGGGCTCCTCTTTGGGCTCTACTACAGGACCTATTCGGTTCTTCCTCAGGTTCATCTTCTTCTGGTTCTTCCTCTTTTGGGATCACATCAAGCTCCACATCCATAGGGTCATACCTGGGTGACTCCTCCTGCTCCGGATTAGGCTCGACCAAGGGAGATTGAGGTGTCGCAGTGCGGCCCGATGTCCAAACTATACTAGACTAGTCTCGGACTAGTCATCTCTCCGTTAGGAGGGGGTATGGCTGATGGATTCCAATCCCCAACTCCATCAAAGGGGACATCAAAGCCACGGACGAGGCCAAACTCATCATCCCGTCCCTAAACATCCAAGTCAGTATAGGTATGGGCCCCGCCAAAGAGGTAGTCCTACATCTACCCATACCATTTGTAGTATGTTTCACCCAGTCATGTTATTATCTATCGGATATTCTACAATATCGTGATCAGCAGTGCATATGAATCCCAAAATGCTTGCGGCGATGGTGGTGGAAGGTTCATGGCTCAGGCCGAGATTCTGAAATTGTTGGCTGAAATAACCATGAGAATACATCTCAATAAGTACATACCCTAAATCCCACCTAGGCTATCACGTACCTCCAGACAAGACCAACATAATAAGACTCAATAAGCACATCATAACATACAATTTCACTTACTTGGGCTTTTCATGCGTGCAACCTGCACGTTAGCCACAATAACATAATTGCCAACCAAATGCACATTCCCAATACATTTCACACAAATTTTACTCAACTACTTGATGACCC
Source organism: Syzygium grande (assembly GCA_024733475.1). Classification (NCBI taxonomy): domain Eukaryota; kingdom Viridiplantae; phylum Streptophyta; class Magnoliopsida; order Myrtales; family Myrtaceae; genus Syzygium; species Syzygium grande. Next base: position 536,840 of record JAMXDD010000013.1, read on the forward strand.
GTATTAATGATACACCTCGGGTCCACTTCTGCGACCATATCATATTTTCCACTCAACTACTTGATGACACTGCGTAATGGTACAGCCTCGGGTTCACTTGACTAACTCATATTCACAACACTTCTTGGCCTACGTGGTGGTATCGCCTCAAGCTGTATATCTTGCTCGCATAATGGTACCGCCTCAAGCTCAACACCCACCGCCAGCGACACAACCCCCATAATGGTACCGCCTCGGGGACGAATCAATTCCTCGCGTAATAGTGCGTCTCGGGGATTTTTGTCATCACACATACAGTGCCGCCACATAATTTTTTCACTCTTTCACTTGCTTGACACCAACATGCCAATATATTAGCTAATCACACTTGGCCCGTGTATGCACCAAACCACACATTTCTCATGCTTAATAAACACCAAAACATGGCCAATTGACAATCAATTCAATTCAACCTCTCTGCGTGCATAAAACGGTCTACATTTCAATCAATCAAGTCACGATCCAACGAACATACAAAGCACCTATCGCCCACAAACACAACCACAATCAAGGCATAAAATTCAACATTCCAAGTCCATTTCCAGCCCTAATTACCACCACAATTCAACCACAACACGGCTCGCCAACCCGAAACCATTTAGTGCCTAAATCAAGTCATATGCTCATCAATACGAGCCACAATTTCCAGTACCTAATCCCGCCTCAATTCAGTCCCAAACTATCACCATTTTATCACTAAAGTCAGCCAATATCAGCCCCCTAATTAATCCAAACCGAACAACCCTAAATAGCCCCAATTAAACCCCAAAATAGTCCCTAATAAACCCGATTCAACCCCTAATCGTGTCTATCAATACCCCGACATCCTAAATAGGGTTTAGGGGGCAACTTACTTGGACTCTAGACTAGCTCGGCTAGAGTGAGAAGGGTGGTTGATCGGCGACTTCACGGCGATGTGCGGCGCGGCGACGAGAAATGGTTGCACAAAATGTCTCTTAGGCGAACGATGGTTAATCTATCTCGACTAGGCTGGGCCGAGTGATGGCTAGTGGTGGTTCGGAGAGTGGGAAAATAGGAGAGGGAGATAGAAATGGTGAGGCGAATCAGCCACACATTTCTCGGCGAGTCGCTCGGTGGTCGGATCCGCCGGGAGGGAGGCGGCGACTACTAGCCGGGCACGGCTACCAACGCGGTGGGGAGGGCTAGTTCTGTTGGGAGGAGAGAGAATGTGGTCAAGAGAGGTGAGAGAATGAGGAGAGAGAGAAAGAATTTTGGCTTAAATAGAAAGAACACCAATAATTGGTGTCTTGACCAATGCAAAATGACCATCATGCCCTCTCTCACATTCCAAATCAATGGCCAAGATCTCGATCTTATCTTGAGATCAATGGTCGAGATCGAATCTTTTCAAAATATCCAAGGGTAATTTAGGGATTTCACAAAAGTCCAAGGGAAAAATTGTCCAAAAATTTATATTTCTAATGCTAGGGAAAAATGACCAAAATGCCCTTCTCCAATTACACTTGGCCTTAACAAACTTCGGGGTAAAATGGTCATTTTCCATTTTTGCGAATTCGATTTTTATGAAGGATTCGAACAAATTTGAGGCTAAGCGAGTCAATGACAACATCATCCAATTATCTTATCCTAACCTTCATAATTACGATGCCCAAACTTGGTTTCTAATTAATGATCAAATTTAATTTACGTAACTTGAGTGTATCTCGAACTAACGATTGGTTTTTGGGGAAATTACCGCAATTGACCCATGGCCGATACTAAACCATGCCACGTTCAAGTTCACTTGGGTCGGGACAACTTGGTTGTCACTTAATTGCGAGGATTGATCACTAGTTCCGATGGACATGATCGTTTGGTATAGGTTTGGAGTCATTTGTCAATTCATTTCGTGGTCAAAAGCGAAATCACCCGCGAACCACTCATATGACGGTGGCGGGCGAACGATTCCTAACTATCCTTGGATCGGCCTATATTGGTTCAAAATGTCACCTCGACAATTCTATGATCAAAAGTTGGTTCAATCGAGTTTCTTTAGTCGTGCATATTTAAATCCCTAATTAGTCTTTCCTTAACGGTTAGTTATTCCAAGTGATCAATTCCGGCGAGATCTAACTACAACGACGCCTATAAACTATTCATTTCATAAATCCCAAATGGGTCGGATTTCGAATGTCATAGTCACAAATAGTCCTTCAAAGAACTTTGTCCAACGACACTATCTCCTATTTAGTTCCTTTTGAGAGAACAAGTACTTGAAACTCCGATGGTCCGTGTAAATCTAAAACTTTTCTTCACACAAATAGTACCACCAAATCTTAAGTGCGAAAATGATTCTTTGCCGGTTCAAGTCGTGAGTCGGGCGGTTCATCTCATGAGGCCTTAACTATCACGATGCATAAGCAACTACCCTTCCATGTTGCATTAGCACGCATTCTAATCCCTTAAAAGCGAAGCATTGCTATAAATTTCATATCCTTCCGATCTTAAAGGGATTGTCGATTACTAAGCAAATCGTCAATCTCTACTTCAACTCCTAAAAAGCGCTCCTCGCACTTTTCCGTCCATTCAAACTTCGTCTCCTTCTTAAGCAACCGTGTCAATGGAGTGGCTATTGCCAAAAATCTCTCCACGAATCGTCAATAGTAACCTTTTGCCGGACCCAAGAAGCTTGAACCTCAATAATAGTCATCGATCTCGCCAATCCATCATTGCTTCAATCTTAGCTAGATCCGTAGAGATTCCTTCTTCGTAAATCATATGACCAAGAAATGCCACTCGATTAAGCCAAAACTTCAGCACTTGCTAAACTTAGCATATAGTACATGCTCTCTTAACATTTGTAGGACCTTTTCCAAGTGTACCTCATATTCCTCGGGACTCTTTGAATATACCAAACTATCATCTATGAAGACAATGACAAACTGATCCAAAAACTCCTTGAATACCCGATTCATTAAGTCCATGAAAGCAGTGAGGGGCATTAGTCAGTCAAACGGCATTACCGTGAATTCATAGTATCCATACCTCATCCCGAATGCCGTCATAGGGATATCCTCATTTTGGATCTTTAACTAATGATATCCTCGTCCTTAGGTCATTCTTAGAGAATACGGAGGCTCCTTGTAATCGATCGAGCAGTGCCGTCAATCCTTGGGAGGGAATACTTATTCTTGACTATCACTTGATTTAGCTGGCGTAATCGATACATAGCCTCAACGATCCATCCTTCTTTCTTACGAACAAGACCGGCGCCCACATGGAGACGCACTTTTCGGTTGGATAAAACCCTTATCCAAAGGTTCCTACATCCGAACCTTTAATTCTTTCAGCTCTAACAATGACATCCTATAAAGGCGACTTTGAGATTGGCTCATTCCTAAGGGCCAACTCGATAACAAACGCTTACTTCTCTTTCTAGCGGCAACCCGGGTAATTCCTAAGGAAAGACATCGGGAACCATATCTTCTAGCTGCACTTCTCCCTGCCGTCCGAATCAACTACACTTGCGGGTAATCTTGACATCCCTTATCCAACAACCTAGTTACTTCTCTTTGATAAAACCCAAGGGATTGAGATTCCTCCTTGACTCCCCTATAAACTCGAATCTTAGGTATCGAGCCGGACTAAACTGAATCACCCTCTCTCGCAATCCATCACAAAGATTCTATTTGACTAACCAATCTATGCCCATAATCACATCAAAATCATACATTGTCAAAATAGCCAAATCTATCTTGCTTTCTATGCCACCAATTCTTGTCTCACAGTCCGGGCATCTTAACGATATGCATATCTTATCCATTAATGGCGTAGTCACACATAACCACACTTCTAGCAAAATAGGTTTAATCCGACCAATTCAACAAACCGAAAGCGGACACAAATGAGTGCGATGCCTCCAAATCAAATTAAGCATACGCAACATGATTGGACAAGAAACCATACATGACCACGCTGGCGCATTCCTCAACCTCCCTTTGCGCTGGGGTGTATATAATCCTTATGTCGGTGGCCTGTTCGGATTAGCGGCGGGGATTCCCGACGATTTCCGACCTAAATTTGTTGTGGTTGCATCGGTGAACTGCTGGGCGTTGCTAAGGGCAATTCCTTATCTGGTGGTCTATGCTTACGCACTTAAAATCGCCCTAAATTGGTTCCTGCTAGTGGCTTGGCTTCCTGATATTCTTTTTTGACGGGAAGGACAAAGCGTCTATTTCCTACCATTAGTTTCTTCCCGAAGCGGTGGTTGTCCCTAATTAGGGCAAACCGCGATCAAAAGCGGTTACCCTATCCACACGATCTCGCTCTATGGCACAATGCTTGCTTATACATCTCCCTATAATCCTTAATATTGGCGATATCATCTGGCTTCAAGGTCGATTTCAGCCTATCCGGAATCTCGGACCTTATCTTGAGGGTTCTCAACCATCTTAGGCCGCGGACTTGATAAGCGTCGCAAATTTAGCCTCGTGTTGGTCCGGTCGCCGATCCTTGGTGAAGCCTCATGAACTCCGCTCTTCCTCTCTCTCTAGCACTCTCTAAGAAGTACTTTCCATAAAAAGTTCTCATAAATACAGCCTAAGTGGGCAATACCGTCGAACTACTGCCCTTGGTGGCCTTCCATCAATCATTAGCATTATCTTGCAATTGATACACCGCCAAAGTCACCTTTTTAGCTTGGTTGCACCCCGAACTTGAATGCCTTCTCCAATTCTTAACCCAATGCGGCACCGCCTTGGGGTCACCCTTTCCGTCGAACCCGGTGGTTTTAACTCTCAAGAACTATTCGACCAACTTAGACATTGGCTTGCTCACATTTGCTGGTCCTGGGCTGGATTCCCATTATCCCCCACCATCTTGTTATTTCTATTATTCCCATTGGCCCCATTGGCGGCGTAAGCGGTGGCCTCGGCCGGCAGCGATAATGGCGGCATTTCTCTTACCGGGTCTGCCTACCCATCGGTATTCCCACTTCCTCGAGTGCCCTTAAAATCCTATCTATCCTGGGATCCTCTGCAACCCTCACTTGCGGGTCTACACGATCTTGACCACGACCTCGACCTCGACCTCTTCCTTGGCTACTTATCTTCACAACTCATACACTTGCCTACATGCTATAATTCCACTCGGGAATTGGAGACCCAGGCTAAACTACACCAATCTAAAGTCCTAGGCACAGAACTATAGCAGCAATCACACAAAGACGGTCAAACACAAGCAGCACAAGTTTTTAGCCAAAGAGACAAGTATCCTTACCTCGGGTCCTACCACATGCACTTTACGGGTCAATCACAACAATCACTTAGTCAAGCAAGCCAAACAGGTCTAGAGGTATATGTAGCACACAAGTCTCCTCTATCACTACCCAAGGTCATCGCCTCCTTATCACTCCAAACTTGATCGAGGTTGGATCGAGCTGACCTTTTTCTCCGATACCAAATCAACGGAGGATGTCACACCACAGAAACCCACGCGTGACAACCTAACCAAGGTCGATTCAAGTGCGATGTCCCAGGACACGTCGGCTGACCCAAAACCCAACACGTAGAACAATGTACATGCGGAGCAACATAAACACCCGTGACAAAGATAAAACAACGTGACCAAGGATAGCAGCCATACAATAAATGCAACTTGCATTAATAACGATTTACAATATCCAATACACATAAAAATATCGCCAACCAAAAATGGATCAATAGCCACGAACTTCAAAAAGGGGTAGGTGGCTCAAGCGGTCGGAGCACCATCTAAAGAGGGCTCCTATCAAAAAGTGTCAGCCCTACCTAACTATGGTCAAGAGTAAGCCCTAGGGCAACCAGTGCAGGTCGATCCCGAGGACTCGGGGCCGAATCGTTAGATGACTCGGACTCGAGAATCCATCGAATCGCTTGGACTCAGCCCTCTCGACTCTACCTCGGAATCATCCTTGGCTCTAGCTCTTGCTCCATGGGCTCCCGCCCAGCCCGATGTCGACCTCCAGGTCCACCGGCTCCTCTCCCTCGGACTGTCCATCTCGATGATGATTGGCTGCTACTGAATCCTGCTGGCGGTGGCAAGAGGCTCACATCTCTATCGCAGCCTCGCTGGATCCAATTGGTCTAATATGTCAAACGACGCCAAAGGTCCTAAGAGGTCAACAACTTAGACATTGGCTTGCTCACATTTGCTGGTCACGGAGTGGATTCCCATTATCCCCTAATTCTTTATTATTTCTATTATTCCCATTGGCCCCATTGGCAACAGCGGTGGCCTCAGCCCGCGATATTAAGCGGCATTTCTCTTAGATGCGCCTACCCATCGTGTTTCCACTTCCTCGAATTGCCCTTAAATCCTATCTATCACAGGATCCTGCAACCCCTCGCCCCAGGTCTACGATCTTGACCACGATATAAACCTCGGCCTCTTCCTTGGCTACTTATCTTCCACTGACTCCTTACACTTGCCTACATGCTATAATTCCACTCAGAATTGGAGACCTAGGCTAAACTACACCAATCTAAAGTCCTAGCACGTAACTATAGCAGCAATCACACAATGAATTTGTCAAACACAAAGCGAAGACAAGTTTTTAGCCAAAGAGACAAGTATCCTTACCTCGGGTCCTACCACACATGCACTTTACGGGTCAATCACAACAATCACTTAGTCAAGCAAATAAACAGTCTAGAGGTATATGTAGCACACAAGTCTCCCTATCAATACCCCAAGGTCATCGCTCCTTATCACTCCAAACTTGATCGAGTTGGATCGAAATGACCTTTGCCTCGATACCAAATCAACAGAGGATGTCACACCACAAACCTACGCACGTGACAACCCAACCAAGGTCGATTCAAGTGCGATGTCCTGGACACGTCACGACCCAAAACCCAACCACAGAGAACAATGTACATGGAGCAAATATAAACACCACCCGACAAAGATAAAACAACGTGACCAAGGATAGCAGCCATACAATAAATGCAACTTGCATTAATAACGGGTTTACAATATCCAATACACATAAAAATATCGCCAACCAAAATGGATCAATAGCCACGAACTTCAAAAAAGGGGTAGGTGGCTCAAGCGGTCGAAGCACCATCTAAAGAGGGCTCCCATCAAAAAGTGTCAGCCCTACCTAACTATGGTCAAGAGTAAGTCCTAGGGCAACGATTGGAGTTGGATCCCGAGGACTCGGGGCAGAATCGCTAGATGACTCGGACTCGTAATCCATGAATCTGGCTCGGATCCAATTGGTCTAATATGTCAAACGTGGACGCCAAAGGTCCTAAGAGGTCTGCAGCTTAACTAGTCCCGAAACACTAAGCAAGATACCATGGTCCCGAAATGCATCACCAACGACCCATACCATATTGTAATACCCAACATAAGACTCCTCATTCCTACTTGGTGTACCATCACCGGGCGGCGCGACACGGGATCCCAAAACGGTTTAATTTTTGATATACCATCTTTAGGGTCAACGGTTTGAAAAGTGGGTTTAAACAACAAAGAGAATAAATCTCAAAGGGTAGGCCCCCCCAAACCTAAACTAAGCTAACATGCACCTCCCGACAAGTACTAAACAAATACATAGCCCAAAACACAAATGACTTAGGCCCTCGAGCCCAAATCAAAAATATAAATGACCCTGGTTAGGCACACATATCCTTAGCCACGACGCATGTCATAAACATGCTTATGCTCATACTCATGCTCATGTCTCATTGATGCACTTTTGCACACTTGCACACTTACAATTTACCAATTATTCACCGACCCGCCGTAAAACGTGCATCAAGTCCGACTAAAGAAAACGCATCAGATCTATCACTTTGAGATCGATCTCCGGTCTGCATAAAACGATCAAGCTCATAACACAATCTGTATAAAACGATTAGGTTGGCCATCTTCGATAGTCCGGGCATCGCCCCCATGTAAAACGATCAAGACAGGGTTCAATTCCCGCAAAAATGCATCGGGCTTTATATGATCATACGTACACAATTAACAATTATTATCCCGAACACCGCGTAAAACACATCGGGGCAATTTAGGTGATCACATGCTCATGCCGATCGTGCACACTAACATAATGCACGTGCTATGCCAATGCTCGATATGTACATTCATGGCTATGACAATCACACTCGAGGCATCCAAATTTCCACATTGAGCATTCAATTCAACTTAGCCACGTACTCAATTAATGCCACAACATGCTCAATGAACCAATTAATTCGACATAAAATTTTACACATAATTGGCACCCAAATTCATGCGATTGAATCAATATAATTACGCACACTCATAGCCAGCAAAGCATCTCGATTCTTGATCACATCAAGCACACAACATGGCATCACATAATCAATTCCAAATCATGCACCATTACCCACCACGTAGGCAAATCAAGGCACACTTGGCAATTTACAAATAAACCACATATTTGCCGAACGAGGTCCAACTAATCGGCGTCATGATCAGCCCTTAAACAGTCCACTCTGGGCTACTAATCCACCTCTGTTGACACCTAATTTTAGCCGTCGTCATTAAAAATAAAAAATCAAGATTATGGTTTCCGATATCAACGGGAGCTGTTTCTTGAGCAAAAAGTGTCGTTTTTTTAATTACGTCTTTGGCTTAGCTTTTGTAAGCGATTTTCTATTCATTTTATGCAAAAACCGAAAAGTCAAATGGTTGACTTTGGCGTTGACTTTTGGTCAACCCTTTGACCAAAAAGTCAACCCTGTGTCAAATTAAGGCTTTTTTGCATAAAAAGATTCCTTTCAAGTCCAATTTCACTTTAGAAGTGGAAATTTTAGAAAAATTCAAAGATTTGATCATAAAATCAAGCTCCTAGTGAAAAGTCAATTAGGGTTTGACTTTTTGGTCAAACCTTTGACCAAAAAAATGAAAAATTAAAAAATCCAAAATCATCTTGTTTTATATTCAATTTACCTTTGGCATTAGAAATTTTACAAAAATCGATTTAAAATCAACTTTTTCCCAAATTGGAATTTGATTCAAATCGGCCAAAATGAAATTACTTCATTTCTAGTCATTTTTTTAGGTTAGTTTCCTTCACGACATTTGATCTAGAGGTCATTTTATATCCAATTTTTGAACCAATTTTGTGATTCCAAGCCAAACACAAAAACCCCAATTTTAGCCCTAATCGGTGATTTTGATCGATTCTTCATGATGTGTGCAATTGAGAAACGAATGAGCCTAATTTCTTATATGAAACCCAAATTCAAAATTAATTTTGGAAGAATCACATGAATTTGGGTCAATTTGATCAATTTAGTGATCCAATGATTAGGAAGTCTAAGAGTAATTGGTCTAAATAGTGCAATTCAACTTGACCCACTCTAGACTAATATTCAATTTGATGAATTGGGACTCAATTTGGTTAATTAGACTTCAATTAAACTTGTTAGTCTAGCTCGGTCATGCAATTACCCAAATTCAGAGCTAATTGACTCAAATTGGTTTAATTCAAATTGAACTAATCCGATCGGACTAGTCATTTTCCGGTTGAAAATTTTGATGATCGATAATCCGGTCGGACCAACCAAGATCAGTCACATCCTCTTGAGTGCAAAATGACAAAAATGCCCTTAATAAAAAATGACAAAATGCCCTTTAATTGAGAATGACAAAAATGCCTTTCTTCAAGGATTAAGCAAATTAATTAGGGGATTAGCAAATCAATCATGGCCATTCATTTAGAATTGATCATGTCCATCCATGATGCCATGTCATCAATCCTTAGCCTTAAGGAATATTCTTAATCATTAAGGATGCATTTTGACCATTGGATTGATCTAAGGGCTAAAATTCAAAGTTGAAGGGGTATATAGTGTTTTTTCCTCCAAAAATCGAGGGGCTCGTTTCGGATCTAGTTTCTCTCCTCTCTCTCTCTCTCTCTCTCTCTCTCTCTCTCTCTCCTCCTCCCTCGATCATCTCTCATTCTCTCTCGAGCTCTCTCTCGCGTGGCCAATTCCGGCTCCTTGCCGGCCACTTTCGGCGAGCTACCGCCCCACCGGCGTCCCCCCACGGTGGTCCAAGCCTCCGACTACATTCCTCGGTGTCTTCAAGTCGCTGTGATGTCCGGCCTCGCATCGAGCGGCCACCCGGATCACATCCTTAACCTCAACTTTTACTGATTAGTCTATTTGTATGAACAAGAGTTGAATCTCACATTATCTCGTGCAATCCATTGTCGTAGGTTGGCCGAGCTTTCCGAGGCTTCTCCGTGTCATTCAGATCAGAATACGGAGGCCGGATCGCTCGCTTGAGCGTTGGATCATTGTGAGACAAGGTAAGAACACTTGAACACAATTCTGCAAATTCGTAACCAGTAAAACCTGCATGCTTGAGATGCTGATTTGAGCCTGTTAACTTCGAAATCTGGTGAAGTGATAAACTAGAGAGTTGTAAAACTCGTCTTAAGCTTCGATTTGATATATCATATGCCTCAATCGGACTTGATTTGCTATGTCAAAACATGTTTAGAAGTTAGGATCAGAATCTGGAATTTGTTGTTTAAGTCTGTTCTGATGATTCCCTGACTGACGTTGTGCTGTTTGGTGAATTTTATGATTTTTTACGATCATTTTCTGGAAAAACTTTCTTCATGAAAGTTGTAAAACACATCTTGATCTGTTCACTGTAAAATTTTCATAAAATTCTAAGCATGTTAGCCTAGTACGATTTGCCACGTCATATGCATATAAATCTGGTGACATGTTGATTTCAGTCGACCTTCGTGTGTTCTTCGATTTTCATAAATTCGTGTGTTCGAGATATGAAAAACTTTTCTTCACAAAAGTTCTTCCTGAGATTGAGATCTTTCTATTGATACTAATTTCATCAAAATCGGAGATCATTTGAATTTTCAAAAGGAATTCTCACAATTTGATCAGAATCTGTGTCCAGATCTGATTTTCCTTCCTTTGGAATTTAAAAGATGTTTCTCCGAATTTGATAAAGTTAGAGTCCTTTTTTGCGAAAAATCAAAACTACAAAGTTGCTCATTGGGGTCTCATTATGTCAATTGGAAATTTTGAGGACCTAATTGCAATTTTTGGAGGGCCAATTTGCTTAAAATCTCATGAGAAGTCTTCACGGGTTAAAATTCCATTTGCAATTGAGTCCTTCGCGAAAATTGAATTTTATAAAAATTTAGAGGGCTTTTTAGCAAAAACTCAAAACATGAAAGTTGTTGCACATGGGGAATCCTAACCGTACAAAAATTTTCGCGCTGTTTTGATAAGGTTTGTTATTTTTCCCGCTATTATTTTGAAATTCATAACTGAACTGAGTCCAGCCTGTCACTGAGATTAATTCGATATTTTCAGGAAAATTGGCTAGGATTTAGAAAAAATGGTCTTCATGACTTTTGATCCTCATGTCATAAGCTTTCTAATGACACCTGAACCACTTCATTTGGACGTCATTAGGATAGTTAATCATTCTTAAACAGAAGCAATCCGAATTAAGCTTTAATTGAATAAGTGGTCTTTTTTATGAAGCCCACTTCTCATTGTTTGATTGGATTTGAAACAAGGCCCATGGGCTTGAATGCATGCTCATTTATTATCATGCATGTGTTTGTTAGATGAATGTTAGGTCCGATGCATGTTTGGCGGGTAGCCCATTCATGGTCATTAGAACCCGACTTTTAGGGGTTAATTGATATGAGTTATCGTTTTATGAATACAAATGGTAGCTCATTATCATTAATCATTAATCAAACAATGTTAGGTGATTAGATGGGTGATGAATCGAAACGCATGAAAAACAAAGGCCGATCCCGAGGCCCATGTTTAATTCAATGATTTGTTTGCACCATTGGTTTTTTTTATATGTCATTCGTCATGAATGAATATTATGGATGTAAACATCGACACCGAGAGGCGATCCATGGGAGGATAATCCAAAATCGAAAAGACCAAGGTGATTGACCGATGTCCAATCCGGTCTCGATTTGTACTCATTTGATAATGGTGTCAAATCGATGTCCAATTCGGTTTCAATTTGTACTTAATTCATTCATCCCGATCATGTCTCGGGTTTTTCAATTGTGTTGTAATAAACACCCGATGAGTTCTGAGTTTATACTTTTTACTTTCTCACACTTAGAATTAGCTCGTCTTTTCAATACTTGAAAGTGTTTACTTTACGAAATGTCCTTCAAATACAATTGATTATTTCTTTCTTTTCTAGACTAAGATAGGATTAGTCTAGAATCTTAAATGAAAATACAAAAACAAAATGCATGATCACATAGTGGACTAAGACTTTGGCATGAAAAATGGTAAAAAACAAATGCATGACAACTTAGATAACGACCATGATAAGTTTAGCGGTACTGAAGGGCGTTAATAGAAATATTAACGTAAGCTAGTCCCCGAACCTTTGATCTCTGGTTTCGTGAGAAACCGAAACGAAATTCTCGCGTTTGGGTTGGGTATTCTAGCCGAACCCCGACCTAGGCTAGTGGCGACTCCTTAAAAAATAAAATCAATCCGCTGTCACGAGATATGGATTTAGGGAAAATCCACGTTCATGATCAATGAGTTATATGGCTAAACAAAAGATTTACGCTTCAGTAAAATCATTTTAAAAAGTGCCATATGAACCATCTCATGAACACTTATCTCTAAACCCGCCTCATCCGAGCTCGGCCCTCGAGGGGCAGGTCGCGACAGGCTTGGCAACTCCACTTTGGGGACTAGGTTACAAACCTAAGTGGATTAAAGCCGTAATAAACTTAATTGGTTGTTATCTCACTTGTCTACATTTTATAGCATCGACTGCATGTCAAAGTCGCGTGGAAAATGAGGTTAGTCCACTAACAATGTGTTAAATGGTTTTATAGGTGGGAGCCATAAGGGTGGAGTGAATGAAAACCCTTTGTTTTGTAGGTGGTGTTTGGGTGAATGTCGAATGTATGAGATTATATTGAAGTGTTGATTGCTTTAGATTTAAATGCATGTTTACTTGCTTTAGCACGACACAAATGCACCCACATCCCCGCGATCTAAAATCCCGGATCGCTTTAGGGTACCTTTAGGAGGTATTAAGAGTGGAATCCGCATGTGAATCCATGTGGTAATCCATTCTTCAATACCGCTCATCTTGATTAGTAAGAAGTGCACCAGCCGGCGTTAGTAGTGGTGGGTAAACTCTTCTTATCTAATTAAGATGGGGACCTTAAACCTTTAGAATCCTACCCTTAGGTGTCAAAACTCACATGTCCTCATGCAATGTGTCAATGTGTTTGCCATTTTATCTTCATGGTAAGGTTGATTGTATCGTTCTACAATTTCAATTCGCCATTTCAATTCCACGTTATATCCTTTTCTATAATGCGTGGTGATTAATCTCGATGCCCCAAATTAGGGTTAGTCAAAATGGATATGTCGAGATTCGAATCATTCCCGTGCCAAGAGCTCTTGTAACTATGTGGGAAAGTCTCGAGTCAAAGCGTAAAGATCATGTGGAAAGAGGATCGGATATCTTCCCGCACTCCTATACATCGAGCCTCGTATCGCCATGATCAAAGCATTATCCCATTTTTGGAACTCAAAGACATCCACTTTTGTGTTTGGTCGAAATGAGTTGACCCCTACAATTGAGGAGTACGATATTGCCATTGGTAGAGTCGGGTCTTTTGGTCTAGTCAGTCCTCCGATAGATATAGATCCTATAACTCTTTTGAGCCAATTCTTAGGAATCGATGTTCTCTAAATCAAAGGTGTTCTTAGAGAAAATTCCAATGCACTTTCTTTCACATTCTTAGAACGACATTTTTCTAGCTTGCCAAAAAAAATCGGGTAATCAAATTCCTCGAGTTTTTCTCTTAGCCTTCTTTGGTTTTGTGGTTTTCCCATTCACCAAAAAGACCATGGATCCTTTGGTAGTTCACATTGTTAATCAAGTGTGTATGTTCAAAAGATTCTCCAATATGATCTTAGGCGAGACCTTCAGTATCACTCAATAAGTTCAAACAAAACAAAATGGTATCTTTAGAGCCCCAATAGGTTTACTCCAAATTTGGTTGGTCTCTCACCTCAAAGATTTTGGTTTGAGCTTGAAAATCATAGATGTGTCCAAAGATTGTCATCCTATCTCGCTTTTCCGAGAAAAGGAAGAAATCTTTCCTTATTGGTCGTTTTCAACTTGGTTTAATTTTTTCAAGAACCTTGTTCCAAATCAAATCCAATGGCATGTTCGTTGGCTTGGAAATCCCGAGGTGCGCCTTAATAACGGATCCGACAACCCAATCCCACTCTTGGGTCTTACGGGTCTACATCATATTATCCTTTTAGGGTGATCCGTCAATATCGCTTCTTCAAAAGATTCCACCATTCCTCAAGCTGGGGTTATATCATTTTGACTATCGCAAAGATGTCATCCAAAAGGACCAAATGACGGATGTGAAGGAAATGGTCAAGTCTATCATTGATATGTGGTACAAATGTTGCCCAGAGTCGATTCTCATTACCGATGAGTCGGAATTGGAAGGGGAAATGAAGGTACATCACGAATTGCCGGAGTACATACACCGTCGTATCGAGCCCGAGCTTAAAGTGGATCTCCCTAATGTTCCCGAGAAGCCAACTCAACAGCAAGCTATAGCCGTAAGAGCTCTTAGGGAAAGGGATGAAGCTTTAGCTGAGGTTGAACGTTTGACCCAAGAAAACAAACGAATTCACCTCGCATCTAAAGAAGATCCATTACAATTTGTGCTATATTCCATGAGGAAATCTCCTTTCATGTAATTTTCCTTTTATGGATTTGATGTATAGGGTCTCCTTTTTACTCATTTTAGTAATGATGTAATAGGATTCTCTTCTTGTTTTTAGATTGATGTATAGGGATTATATTTCACAATTTTGTTGTTAATAGTGAAATTTCCCTTTATGTGCTTTTCTGAGATTCCAATGGAATATAGATGGGGCATCTTGATTAATCATCGCGTGTTACCCCTTTAATTTTATAATTTCTTGTGAAGAAATTGTGATAAGAGAATATTCACATGATATTGGGATCGTGAGAATATTTCTTATCTCTATTTCATCCAAAGAAAATATAAAATTGAAGGGTTTTATATTTTGTCCTAATTCATTTTCCGTGATACTAACTTGATCTTCATTTCGCTTACAAGGTATTTGGAGAATGCCCAACCCCACTTGTGAGAAGGATCTTCAAATGGATATCGAAAAAAGAACGATCGAATTGCCGATCTGGAAAACCAAATTGATGAAATAACTGCCACATTTGCAGACTTTGAAGCGCCATAACTCCACCGCTCCGGCTCAAAGATTATGCCGACTTTGCGGATCTTCGTGGTCAAGTTAATGAAATGCGTGAGATGATGATGATGCCTAATGGATCGTGTAAATCAAATGACTATAGAATTGTCATCCCTTTGCATGCCGAAAACAATTGGTCTTTATTCAAAGGGTAAAGGAAAATGGCCTTATGAAGAACAAGCATCTGAAATTGAACTATCTTCTGGGATTGAGAATGTAATCAAGGACATCTTGACAAAATGGACGTAGTTCAGATTCAATCGCGTCCCCCGACTATAATAAGAAGCCACGTAAACATGGCCCGCTTGGCCGGGTTTGCACTTTACCAAAACCACTCTCTCGCTTATTGCCTATGCTTTTGGAAAAGAGATTGGTGGCTAAGGAAGTTCCAAGAGAAAAGCTTCCAAAGTTTATTGGATTCGATATGTCCAAGACATGCGTATATCACATGGGAGAAAAAGGACACGACATTGATAATTGCTTGGTTCTTAAGGTCAAAATTCAAAATCTGCTTGATAAGGGATTCTGTTTTTGGGAATGCTGCATCGGCACGAAAAGGAGCCCGTCATCCCGGACCTGTGAACATGATTGACGTTGCTAAGCTACATGGGAGCACACTCACTTCTCCCTTGGTGTATAGTACAACATGCTTAACTAGTTCTCATTTCATGCATTTTCGTTATTTTGTTCTTTCATTCATGTGTATGAACACTTGGATCTTGAGCCGTTGGTCCAAGGTAGTATATGTTGTAATGCGGCCTTATCACTTTCAATTTAATAAAAGCATATGCATCGTTTTATTAATAGACGTTGCGAAGTATACCAAACCAGCCCTATGATGATGCTTTGAGGCCTGGACTTTTTGCACGATCTATAGTTTTCAAAATAGTTTTTTTTTTTGGAACAAGGATGTCCAATGATATGAGGACGAGTTCCCCATGAAATTTTCAAAATTTGAATTCAAAAAGTTTTTCATCACATATTCACGAATTGCATTTCTTATCTTCATATACTAACCATTTTTTGTTGCATCTCAAGCATGACATTTTGCATAATCATGGTAGTCATATGCATAGCCTGGATTCATGTCCAAACAACTCAAACGAATTTGATTATTCTGATCCTGAAGATGAAGAAGATTCCCAGGCCATTAAAAGAGAATGGATCCAACATGAAAAATCTAAACCTCCCACGGAAGAGCAAACTGTTGTTATAAATTTGGGCGATTCTGAAAATCCCAAAGAAACAAAAATTGGAGCAAGTCTCTCTCAAACAGATGCTGATCGACTGATCGAACTATTGAAGGAGTATCGGGATGTCTTTGCTTGGTCTTATGTTGACATGCCGGTCCGGACCCCAACATTGTAGAACACACGTTGTATCTCTTGATCCCGCCATTCCACCTAAGAAATGTGCTTAGGAGGACGGGCCAGAATTATCCAAGAAGATTGAGGAAGAAGTCATGAAACTTATGTAAAAGTTGATTTCATTGAAGTTACTCATTATGTTGACTGGATTGCTAATGTTGTCCCAAGCCATGAAGAAAGATGGGCGAGTTTGGGTATGTGTTGATTATCGCGACTTGAACAAAGCAAGTCCCAAAGATGATTTCCTATTGACTACCACATATTGACGCCTTGGTCGACAACACCGCAGGATTCAATTATTTTCTTTCATGGATGATTTCTCCGGCTATAACCAAATCCGAATGAAGGAAGAAGATAAGACTAAAACATCTTTCATCACCCCATGGGGGACATTCTGTTACAAGGTCATGCCCTTCGGATTGAAGAACGCTGGGGCAACTTACCAAAGAGTCATGGTGACACTATTCCATGACATAATGCATAAAGAGATTGAAGTTTACGTCAATGACATGATCGCTAAATCACGACAAGGTGAAGACCACATTGAAGTCTTGAAAAACTGTTTGATCAACTTAGAAAATTCAAGCTAAGGCTTAACCCCGCTAAATGCATTTTTGGGGCAAAGTCCGAAAGCTTCTTGAATTTATGGTTAGTAACAAGGGCATCGAGATTGATCCCTCAAGGTGAAGGCTATTTGCGATTTAAAACCTCCTTCTATCTGTTAAGGAAGTCCAAGCTTGTTGGGAAGATTGAATTATGTTGCAAGATTTATTTCCCGCTTATCGATTTTGACTATAAAACAGCCAAACCCTTCTTCAAGCTGTTGAAAAAGAATGCCAAAGTTGAATGGAACAAAGATTGTCGAAATTCCTTTCAACAAATAAAGCAATATCTTTCACAGCACCGGTTTTGGTACCGCCTACTCTGTATACCTTTGATTTTGTACCTCACCATTCACGATGAGTCTTTGGGAGCTATGTTAGCGCAGAAGAGATCGTGAGGATGGAATAGAACGTGCTATTTACTACCTTAGCAAAAAAATTCACTTCTGGTGAAGCTCAATATCCGTCTCATGAGAAAGCATATGTAACCTTAATTTGGGTATTACATGATTACGGCCATACACTCTTCACCATCGATCCTACTTGTGAATGAAAATGATCCAATCAAGTATCTTTTGGAAAAGCCTCAATCACCGGTTGGAAGGCTTGCCAAATGGCGTGTATTACTCTCGAGTTTGATATCCAGAGCATGTCTCAAGTCCGCAAAGGTCGAGCCATAGCTGATATGTTGGCTGAAAATCCCTTAAAGTCAAATGATTGGGATGAAATTGATGAAAGAATCCATTTGGTGTCACAAGACAAGTGGGTCATGTATTTTGATGGAGCCGTTAACCTCTCCTGGCTCGTGTAATCGAGCAGTTCCGATATCCCCAAATGGTCAAGATTATCCAAAGAGTCCGCAGTTGGTATTTCCTTGTACCAATAACATTTCAGAATATGAAGCTTGTATTCTTGGTCTTCAATTAGCCATCGATATAAAGATTAAGAGATTACAAGTTTATGGTGATTCCAAGACTTATCATCCTCCAAACAGAGGTGAATGGCAAACTCGTGATTCAAAACTGATTCCTTATCATGAGTATCTTAAAGATTTGGTGGAAGAATTCAAGAGATCTCATTTGATTATTTGCCAAGATCTCGTAATCAATTTGCTGATGCTTTAGCAACATTATCCTCAATGTTACAAGTAATCGATGGATTGAACATTGATCCTTTGCAAATCGACGCTTTAAAAGAGCCCCCTATATTACATGGTTATAGAAGAAGAACTCGATGGTCAACCATGGTACTATGACATCATGAATTACCTTCGAGAAGGAAAATTCCCCAAGGAAGTCAAGCTACGGATCGAAAAATACTTGGCTAAGTTAGCTTCCAAATTCTTTCTTAGTGGAGGTGCTTTGTACAAGAGATCTTTCGATTTAGTCCTCGCTTGAAGTGCGTGACACTAAAGAGGCCAATTTATTAATGAAGGAGATACATGAAGGAGAATGTGGTCCTCATATGAATGGCCATCTTCTAGCAAGGAAGATCATAAGGCTAGGTTATTATTGGTTAACCATGGAAGCCGATTGCATTCAACATGTTAGATGTTGTTATCAATGTCAAATTTATGGGGACAAAATCAATGCTCCCCAAATGAATTACATCAAATGTCCGAGGCATGGCCTTTCTCAATGTGGGGGATTGACATTATCGGACCAATTAATTCTAAAGGCGCCAAATGGACACCGCTTCATTCTAGTGGCTATTGATTACTTCACCAAATGGATCAAGCCAATTCTTATGCTCATGTCACTTCAAAAGTGTGGCAAAATTTATTCACGAGACATCATTGCTCGATATGGGGTTCCCAAAGCAATTATCACGGATAATGGGTCAAACCTGAATAACAAAGTAGTGGATGAGCTACTCAAGAAGTTTCACATTCGCCACTTGAATTCTTCTCCTTACACGTCCCACAAATGAATGGAGCTGTTGAGGCAAAAAAACAAGAATATAAAGAAGATTCTGTCCAAGACGGCGGAAAATTACCGAGATTGGCAAAGGCGGTTGCATTTCTCTAATGGCTTATCGGACATTTATCCTTTGCTAGTCACTTTGGGCAACACCATTCTCGTTGGTATATGGAATGGAAACCAGTTTTACATTGGGGAAGTAGAAATTCCTTCATTAAGGATACTTTCGCAAATAAAGCTTTCCAGCAGAATGGATTCAACAAAGATTTGAACAAATATGATTGATGAAAAAGGGTAAAAGCCCTATGTCATGGAAATATCCCAAAGTGAAGAAGAGCATTTTATTCCTCTACCCAAACACAATTATCCTTTGATTAGCCAAATTGAGCCTTAAGCATGTTCATTTCAAAGCCCAAAATGTTGATTATCTCCCCACATTGGGGCAATGCATATGATTTACCAAGGAAATTGAGAAATTGGTGAATATGTATAAAGTGTCTCGAGAGTCCAAAGAACTCAAAAGATAAATATTAGGGGGCATGAAAAAGCAGTGTGCCTGGTAAAAGCAAGGCCGATGCCCATAAAAATGTGTCAAAAGCAAAAGCAAAAGTAAGAAAAAAAGCAATATGCTTATGATGAAAGCAAAATTCTCATTGCAAAAGATGCTTAGAAAGAGCAAAGCTCTTATGTTACAAGAAAAATGGACTCTCGAGACAATTTGATTTTCAAGAATCAAATGATGTCAGACTTGAATGATTTGGTAATGATGCCAAGATAATCATCATTCTTCTTTCAAACCCATTCTATCAAATTTCAAGCCTTTTGAGCCTAACCCGAACCGACATTACAACCCTCTCCGAAGTCTCTTCCGATTGGGATGGTTTGAGTTAATATAAAGTTTTCACAAAGAAACTACCGCTAGAAGGAGTGGAAGTAATTCTATCTTGTCTTATCTTCAAGGTTCTTGACTTGTAAACCCGCTAAAGATGTTGATGGTATATTTCTTTTCTTGGCCTCAAAGCAAATACCCTTTGTGTAAGCCCATGACCAAGCCTACATTACGGCCCTTTTGAAAGACCTTTCTGGTCAATCAATTTGTATTCAATGTGAACGTTTCCGAAAACCTTTGACATAGGTTCGTGAGACATCACCGGTGAGAATTGAATAGTTTTCCCATATCAATGGATGGGAATCAAAACCTTTACGAGCCGGTCACGAAAGACCTTTTGATTAGGTTATTTCCAATTTGGCATTTTTATCTAACCTCTTTAAGTGGTTATTCAAAGATTATTTTGTTAAAATTTCCTCTTAAGGATTTTGATAATCTAGTGCTTTTCACCAAAAGTTGAAAAATTCCGTTTGTTTGTTAAACAATCTCGAACTTTTTTTCAAAATATCTTTCCC
Organism: Syzygium grande; assembly: GCA_024733475.1. Taxonomy (NCBI): domain Eukaryota; kingdom Viridiplantae; phylum Streptophyta; class Magnoliopsida; order Myrtales; family Myrtaceae; genus Syzygium; species Syzygium grande. The sequence continues at coordinate 557,467 of JAMXDD010000013.1, forward strand.
CAAAGGATCGGTTTTTGGTCAGCCTAAACCATAACTTCCATTTTTGGTTTTTGGTCACCCTAAACCATAACCCATTTTCGGTTTTTGGTCATCCTAAACCATAACTTTCATTTTCGGTTTTTGGTCATCCTAAACCATAACTCTCATTTTCGGTTTTTGGTCATCCTAAACCATATCCTCGGTTTTTGGTCATCCTAAACCAATCCCTCATTTTCGGTTTTTGTTAGCCTAAACCATATCCCCTTTGGTTCTTGGTCATCTTAAACCATATCCCTCGGTTCTTGGTCATCCTAAACCAACCCCTCATTTTCGGTTTTTGGTCATCCTAAACCATACCCTCGGTTTTTGGTCATCCTAAACCAACCCCTCATTTCGGTTTTTGGTCATCCTAAACCATACCCTCGGTTTTTGGTCATCCTAAACCAACCCCCATTTTTTGTTTTTGGTTAGCCTAAACCCTTGTCCTCCCTGGTTTTTGTTAAAACCATACCCTTGGTTTTTGGTTATCCTAAACCATAACCCTCATTTTAGGTTTTAGGTCATCCTTAAACCTTGCCCCTTAGATTCCCCGGTCATCCTTAAACCTTACCTTAGGTTCTAGGTTATCCTTAAACCTTGTCTTAGGTTCTTGGGTCATCCTTAAACCTTGTCCTTTTCTGGTTCTTGGTCATCCTTAAATCTTGTCCTTTGGTTCTTGGTTTTCCTTAAACCAAAGGTTTCCCATAAAACCATTTCTGTTTCCTTTCTTCCTTCATTCCATCACATGAGAGAGAGAAGAGAAAACACATGAATAATCCGACAATCCAACGGTAAAATCTTGATAAAGACTACGATCAAATGTCTTTGTCTTTATTTCATTTCCCAAATGGAATCGACTAAAATTTGCAGGTGCCAATTGGTCTTTGAGCGAAACCTCTTCGAACTCCCACTCAAAGAGGGGCAGCTGTTGACACCTAATTTTAGCCGATGCGTCATTAAAAATAAAAATTCAAGATTATGGTTTCCGATCTCAACGAACTGTTTCTTGAACAAAAGTGTCGTTTTTTAATTTTGTCTGTTGGCTTAGCTTTTGTAAGCGATTTTCTATTCATTTTATGCAAAAACCCGAAAAGTCAAATGGTTGACTTTTGGCGTTGACTTTTGGTCAACCCTTTGACCAAAAGTCAACCCCAGGTCAAATTGGGGCTTTTTGCATAAAAAGATTCCTTTCAAGTCCAATTTCACTTTAGAAGTGGAAATTTTAGAAAAATTCAAAGATTTGATCATAAAATCAAGCTCCTAGTGAAAAGTCAACTAGGGTTTGACTTTTGGTCAAACCTTTGATCAAAAAAAAATTGAAAAATTAAAAAATCCAAAAATCATCTTGTTTTATATTCAATTTACCTTTGGCATTAGAAATTTTACAAAAATCGATTTAAAATCAACTTTTTCCCAAATTGCGGAAGTTGATTCAAATCGGCCAAAAATGAAATTACTTCATTTCTAGTCATTTTTTAGGTTAGTTTCCTTCACGACATTTGATCTAGAGGTCATTTTATATCCAATTTTTGAACCAATTTTGCGATTCCAAGCCAAACACAAAAACCCCCAATTTTAGCCCTAATCAGTGATTTTGATCGATTCTTCATGATGTGTGCAATTGAGACACGAATGAGCCTAATTTCTTATATGAAATCCAAATTCAAAATCAATTTTGGAAGAATCACATGAATTTGGGTCAATTTGATCAATTTAGTGATCCAATGATTAGGAAGTCTAAGAGTAATTGGTCTAAATAGTGCAATTCAACTTGACCCACTCTAGACTAATATTCAATTTGATGAATTGGGACTCAATTTGGTTAATTAGACTTCAATTAAACTTGTTAGTCTAGCTCGGTCATGCAATTACCCAAATTCAGAGCTAATTGACTCAAATTGGTTTAATTCAAATTGAACTAATCCGATCGGACTAGTCATTTTCCTCCGATCGAAAATTTTGATGATCGATAATCCGGTCGGATCAACCAAGATCAATCACATCCTCTTGAGTGCAAAAATGACAAAAATGCCCTTAATAAAAAATGACAAAAATGCCCTTAATTGAGAATGACAAAAATGCCCTTCTTCAAGGATTAAACAAATTAATTAGGGGATTAGCAAATCAATCATGGCCATTCATTTAGAATTGATCATGTCCATCCATGATGCCATGTCATTAATCCTTAGCCTATAAAGGAATATTCTTAATCATTAAGGATGCATTTTGGACCATTGGATTAATATAAGGGCTAAAATTCAAAATTGAAAGGGGTATATAGTGTTTTTCCTCCAAAAAATCAAGGGGTTCTCGTTTTTTTCTCTCTAGTTTCTCTCTCTCTCTCTCTCTCTCTCTCTCTCTCTCTCTCTCTCTCTCTCTCCCTCCCACGATCATCTCTCATTCTCTCTCTCACGGTAGCTCTCTCTCTCGGCGTGGCCAATTCCGGCTCCTTGCCGGCCACTCGCAACACCAGCCCCCCTTGCGAGCTACACCCCACCCTCCTCCCCACGGTGGTCCAAGGCCTCCGACTACATTCTCTCGGTGTCTTCAAGTCCTCGGCTGTGATGTCCGGCCTCGCATCGAACAGCCACCGGATCATATCATTTTCCTCAACTTTTTACTGATTAGTCTATTTGTATGAACAAGAGTTGAATCTCACATTATCTCGTGCAATCCATTGTCGTAGGTTGGCCGAGCTTTCGAGGCTTCTCCGTGTCATTCCAGATCAGAATACGGAGGCCGGATCGCTCGCTTGAGCGTTGGATCATTGTGAGACAAGGTAAGAACACTTGAACACAATTCTGCAAATTCGTAACCAGTAAAACCTGCATGCTTGAGATGCTGATTTGAGCCTGTTAACTTCGAAATCTGGTGAAGTGATAAACTAGAGAGTTGTAAAACTCGTCTTAAGCTTCGATTTGATATATCATATGCCTCAATCGGACTTGATTTGCTATGTCAAAACACGTTTAGAAGTTAGGATCAGAATCTGGAATTTGTTGTTTAAGTCTGTTCTGATGATTCCCTGACTGACGTTGTGCTGTTTGGTGAATTTTATGATTTTTACGATCATTTTCTGGAAAAACTTTTTTCATGAAAGTTGTAAAACACATCTTGATCTGTTCACTGTAAAATTTTCATAAAATTCTAAGCATGTTAGCCTAGTACGATTTGCCACGTCATATGCATATAAATCTGGTGACATGTTGATTTCAGTCGACCTTCGTGTGTTCTTCGATTTTCATAAATTCGTGTGTTCGAGATATGAAAAACTTTTCTTCACAAAAGTTCTTCCTGAGATTGAGATCTTTCTATTGATACTAATTTCATCAAAATCGGAGATCATTTAAATTTTCAAAAGGAATTCTCACAATTTGATCAGAATCTGTGTCCAGATCTGATTTTTTGTTCCTTTGGAATTTAAAAGATGTTTCTCCGAATTTGATAAAGTTAGAGTCCTTTTTTGCGAAAAATCAAAACTACAAAGTTGCTCATTGGGGTCTCATTATGTCAATTGGAAATTTTGAGAACCTAATTGCAATTTTTGGAGGCCAATTTGCTTAAAATCTCATGAGAAGTTTTCACGGGTTAAAATTCCATTTGCAATTGAGTCCTTCGCGAAAATTGAATTTTATAAAATTTAGAGGGCTTTTTAGCAAAAACTCAAAACATGAAAGTTGTTGCACATGGGGAATCCTAACGGTACAAAAATTTTCGCGCTGTTTTGATAAGGTTTGTTATTTTTCCCGCTATTATTTTGAAATTCATAACTGAACTGAGTCCAGCCTGTCACTGAGATTAATTCGATATTTTTCAGGAAAATTGGCTAGGATTTAGAAAAATGGTCTTTATGACTTTTGATCCTCATGTCATAAGCTTTCTAATGACACCTGAACCACTTCATTTGGACGTCATTAGGATAGTTAATCATTCTTAAACAGAAGCAATCCGAATTAAGCTTTAATTGAATAAGTGGTCTTTTTTATGAAGCCCACTTCTCATTGTTTGATTGGATTTGAAACAAGGCCCATGGGCTTGAATGCATGCTCATTTATTATTATGGATGTGTTTTTTAGATGAATGTTAGGCCCGATGCATGTTTCAAGGGTAGCCCATTCATGGTCATTAGAACCCGACTTTTAGGGGTTAATTGATATGAGTTATCGTTTTGTGAATACAAATGGTAGCTCATTATCATTAACCATTAATCAAACAATGTTAGGTGATTAGATGGGTGATGAATCGAAACGCATGAAAAACAAAGACCGATCCCGAGGCCCGTGTTTAATTCAATGATTTGTTTGCACCATTGTTTTTTTTATATGTCATTTCATGAATGAATATTATGGATGTAAACATCGACACCCGAGAGGCGGTCCATGGGAGGAAATCCAAAATCGAAAAGACCAAGGTGATTGACCGATGTCCAATCCGGTCTCGATTTGTACTCATTTGATAATGGTTCCAAACCGATGTCCAATCCGGTTTCAATTTGTACTTAATTCATTCATCCCCGATCATGTTTCGGGTTTTTCAATTCATGTTGTAATAAACACCCGACGAGTTGCGGGTTTATACTTTTTACTTTCTCACACTTAGAATTAGCTCGCCTTTTCAATACTTCGAGTGTTTACTTTAAGAAATGTCCTTTCAAATACAATTGATTGTTTTTTTTTATTCTAGACTAAGATAGGATTAGTCTAGAATTTTAAATGAAAATACAAAAAAACAAGATGCATGATCACATAGTGGACTAAGACTTTGGCATGAAAATGGTAAAAAATAAATGTATAACAAATTAGATAACAACCATGTTAAGTTTAGCGGTACCGAAAGGGCGTTAATAGAAATATTAACGTAAGCTAGTCCCCGAACTCATGATCTCTGATTTTCGTAGAAATCAAAACGAAATTCCCGCGTTTCGGTTGGGTATTCTAGCCGACCCCCGACCTAGGCTAGTGGCGACTCTTAAAAAAGATAAAATCAATCCGCTATCACGTGAGGTATGGATTTAGGGAAAATCCACGTTCATGATCAATGAGTTATATGGCTAAACAAAAGATTTACGCTTCATAAAATCATTTTAAAAGTGCCATATGAACCATCTCATGAACACTTATCTCTAAACCCGCCTCATCCGAGCTCGACCCTCGAGGGCAAAAGTCGCGACAACCTCTAAATCATCACATTAGGCCATTAAATCACCACAAAATCAGCCACTAAACAGTCCACACATTGTACCAAGTTTAATCCATATAATTGCCCAAACTAAGTCCACAATGATCAGCCATTAATCCACCCATTCTAGGCCACCAAATCACATTTAATTTACCACACTAAGCCACCAATAACATCACATATTTAGCCTTAAAATCCTCCAAAATTTGACCCCTAAAATACCCTAATAAATTAAACTTATTTAATGTGTGCATGAGCCTAATTTTAGGGTTTAGAAGTTTGGGGTAGGTTTTGAGATTAAATGTAGGTTGATTTATATTAGTGTATTTTAGCCCAATAATACTGAAAAATCTTGGTCCCTAATGCCCCTAGATATTTTGTTTAGTTTTAATCCAAGCCCTTAGATTAAGGATAGTGGGAGAGAGTTGGTCAGAAAGAGGAAGGAGTCACCAAAGGTGATGGTGAGAAATGAGGGATAGAGAGAGAGTTGAGTGTTTTGGCAAACTTGGTGATTTTGGTTGACCAAACCTCCTAAAAATTCCCATCTCTCCTCCCCCCAAGACTAGATCCAATGGCAAAAATTTGAATATCAATCACATCTATCCACTATTAAGGGCCTAGATTGAATCTTACCCAAAATATCTAGGGGTAAATGGGGAATAAGCAAGAGTGATGGGGGTTACTAATGTCCAATGATTTTCCCACTATTGAGGGCTGATTGGACCAATTAAAATCTCCAAAATTCGGAATTAGCATTTAAGGTCCAAGGGCAAACGGTAATTTTCCATTTATTGCCCCAAATTTCATTTTTCAACCAACCCTATCCAAATATAATTGCCACTTGCTTTGTCCTTGCAAAATAGTCTAAGAATCTAGGTGAGTTCGACCCAAGCCCTAATTTCGCTAAAATGAGATTTTAGATGGGTTTTTTAGGGGTTAATTATATCGACTTATTTAGGGGTTAAATTGTAGAGGGTGTTAAGGGCTGTCATTTATCACTAGTTTGGTAGTCTAGCATGATCATTTTAATGAGGCTTAGTGGCCAGAATGTGCTGTGAGTTAGCTGGATGTGTTGGATTAAATCGGGCCAAACCAAATGGATTAAGTTCCTTCAATCAGCCCATTATAGAAAATATTCCCTAGTTTGGTCCTCATAATGAACCTATTTCACAATCGAGTTTTTAAGTCCATGTACCGCTTTTTCCTAGTTAGCCATTCCCTATTGGTCTAGATCCCCGAATGATCGGTTGTCCAAGACTTACTAAAACGAAATGAAAAATACATATCCATTTTATTGATCAATTGTGGGTAATTCAAGAATGTTAGATTGAGCGGGGTTCTTCAACCTCTTCAATTCTTCTTTTCCGCTTATAAAATTAGATTTAATTTCTAAAATTTCCTTTTGCATTTTGACTTGGGCAATCTTGACATTTTGAATTTCTTGTATTTGGTGATTGATTTCTTGGTTAAGGTCATTTATAGAAATAGGTCTAGAAACTATTTTCTTTCCTTTACTAAGGATAGTGGAAATATTATAAGGAGTATCAAAATAAGGAATAAGTTTTGAGGTTGAAGACTATTTAAATATTTAATTTTTGTTTCAGGATTAGTGATTTGATCAATGGTTTGTAGGAGGATTTCCTTATCTTTTCTTAAAACATTGATTTCAAAAGTCGCTTTCTTCATCTTCTTTTTGGAAGAGGAAGTGGTTTCAATATCATTAACTTGAAGAACATTTTTTTCAATAGATTCATCGAAGAAGATGTACTATCAGTTTCAGCCATAATTTGACTAAATTAATTGAGAGTCTCTTCATCTAAATCTAGTTCATTTAATTTTTACTGATTTTACAATATTTGAAAGTGTGACCTTTCCTCCCGCAGTTATAATATTTTATGTTTTTCAAAAATCCTTTTTGAGGTTTTAGGATTTTCAAAATTTTTTTTTTGGTCCTTTTTCTTATAAAATTTTTTATTAAATTTTTTTCTAGTTTTGCATTCAAAGCATTTTCCTGAGCATTTAGGTTTGGAATATTCAGAAAGTTTAAAATAGGGATCATATTGGGCACAAAAGTCTCCTAATCCTTTATTATAAGTTTTTGTTCCTTTTTGACCTATTTTTTGAAGGCGATATTGGTACACAGTTGTGTTCCAATTTTATAAACATAAGAGGTTAATTCGCCATAAAAAAAAAATGGTTATATGGAATATGTTCTCCGTATTCTTCTCTTATCTTATTACGAACTTGTTCTCCTATGAGTTTAGGTAATCCAATAAGGAATTTTCTTTCCATAAAGGCTAGCTACAATCTCTTCTTTGGAAAACTCTTTTGCAAGAATATTTCTTTGTATTCTCTAAATTCTCCTAAAGATTTACACTTCATATTGGATAAGAGATCTTGATTCTTATCACAAATATGAGATGGATCTCCTATAAAATGTTGAGATATAGAAAATATAAGAGTGTTAACAATATCTTGGATGGGTTGATCTTCCTTATCAACAATTCTTTGACTATAATCATCTCACTTATGAGCATTGAGATTTTGATTTCTCTGCTCATCAGTTAGGTCATCATCCTACCATCGCTTTAGTTGACCTTACTACACCTGCTATTAAAAGATATGTCACTAGAATGATCTGTAGTATCTAGGATGGTTTTACAAGTATTAGCAAGTATGACCATTTAGATAAGGACATTTATAAGATTTTGTTTAGAAATGACATCTATATTCCATTCATATATTGCATCGGGAAGAATACTTATTCTGTAGTTTTGAAGGGATTCTTCCATGATTATATCAGGAGATGTTGCTCTAGAAAATATAATTTTTGAGGATCACCCATGTAATCCTATTTATTTTAGGAACCGATTCTCAGATCAGATTGTCTAAAACATTAAACTGATTAGGGGTATCTTTTACAACAAAATTCCCTATTTTGGGAGTATTCAAAGTTATAAAAGATTCTTCATTAAAAATTGCTTTTCCTCTAAGAATACTTTTCCTTTCATCTAAGGCTTTTGCAAATTCTGTGCTAGGATTTTTTTTTTTTTAAAGGTAAGAGTATATAGACTTTTCACACACCAAATAACAACCTAGGGCACAAACCAGCACCTGACCTTATTAGGACAACTTGTCCATACAAGGTTAGGAAAGGAATGGCGCCATATACAACTTTTGTCAATAGCGGCCCTTGACCCGCTTTTGATTTTTGGAGCACAAGCTGTATATAGATCCCAAAGATCAATGCACGTGTATATTTGTTCATGTTATTTGTTGCGTGGCAATCCTTGGTTTCGTGGTTTTAAATTGTTTGATATGGTATTGCTTCCGCATGTGTTTTAATCTCTATATCGGGTGTTGGGTCGGCGGCGTCCCGGGACGTCAGACTCGAATTGACCTTTGCAAGGGATGTGGCACAATCGTAGGATGCGAGGCGTGACATTATAAATCTAGTTAGACTTAACCTTTAGAATGATC